>CM073464.1:46493869-46856369 GCA_037074535.1 Gleditsia sinensis
TTTTTGAAATATGCTCTTCCTATATACTCAAGTAATGATACCTAGGTCTCAAATCAATTTTTTTTGAAAAACATTGAGCATACTATAGTTGGTCAAACAAATCATCTATACGAGGTAATGAGTATTTATTACTCACTATCACTTTATTCAATTATCTATAATCTATGCATAACCGCAGTGATCCATCTTTCTTTTTCACAAATAGGACTAGAGCACCTCAAGTAAAGTATTAGGGCATATAAAATCCCTTATCTAACAAGTCTTGTAACTATTTTTTTTAGTTCCTTAAGTTCAGTCGATATCATTTTATATATGGATATAGATACTAGTTGGGTTCTAGAAAGTAAATCATTATCAAATTATATTTCTCGTTTTGGGGGTAATCCAGAAAATTCTTCTGGATCAGAAAATTTCTTAACCACCGGAACTTGACATGCTTCCATTGATTGTTCACTACTTGCAACTCCTTTACTAACCTTTTATGCTATTGATGACATTTTCATATTGTATCAGCTAGAACACACATCAAAACACTTAAACAAGGTTAACCCATTTTGACTTTATTCTTTAACATGCTTATGCAATGTCTAACAATCAATCATGAAAAGCTTATGTCCATCCAAGAGTCATTCACATGAATTACCCATTTTTTATACCTCAAATTTTAAATTTCTATGGGTAAACCTTCCTTTCTCATAATGCTTGTACATAATATTATTGAAAACCAAACTGTCTTTAGATTCTTTATATCAACAAAATCTATCATTGAAACCATTATTTGCATATATTCCCTGCTCTCAAATTTAATCCACCCCACAACTTTCTAAATCCATTTATATACATAGGTTCCAACTCATCTATCTAAAAAGAGATTTACATCTATTTCCAAAACACTCACTTTATTACAAACCGTTATCTTGGAGTTAACAACATTGATCATATCATAACCCACTATCAATATTGTATTAGCCATTTGTTATATTGTTTCACATATGCAAATCAAACAACCAATTCAAACCTTCTTGACATCCAAACATGTTATTACCTTTGTATTCGGATGGAATCTTCTTATTTTTAGTTAATTCTTTTTCTTTGTGTAATATTTTGTATTTTTTAAATAATAATGTTTTGCTATAAACAAATATATTTTTATTTTTCAATGATTATGTTTTGCTAAAAGTAAATATGCTTTTAATTAAAATATTTTGTGTTTTGCTTAAAATAATTATATTTGGCTTTAAATAAATTTTTTTATTTTTATAAGTTTCTTTCTTTTAATATGCATAAAGTTATTTTATATTATGATTTGTTTTATTAAAATTTTTATTAATAAAAATCATGATTTAAGATTGTAACTAAAGTTTCGCAAGAATATAAATTTTGAGAAATTTTTGGGATACTTTTCGATGAAAAACAATATTTATATATATATAATCAAAGAATAAATTTTAAATATTTAATTATTAAATAATAATAAAAAGGGTGAGAAAGGAAACGTGAAGGAGCATAGCACAGATGGAGGCGCGAAATTTTTTTTCCAATTCACTTTCTCTCTCCTCATTTTCTCTCTTTAAATCTAGAGTACCTTCGAAACTCTGATCTCAAAACTAAGGGTACCACTAGATTCAAGATGAAGAGTACTACGCTATTAGTCAAATAATTTTTCAAATTAACCGTAAAATCGTCATAGATCGGAAGTAGAAAATCTTAAAAAAATGTAAACTCTAAAACTCAAATTTAGAGACTTCAAATTGAAAATTTGACACAATAGATGGATTTAGGAAATAGATAAACCTTAGGATACAAAATTTTTTAGCTATATAACAATTTTTTGTGGTCGTGAACAGTAAATTCGATCGGTATGAATAGTGATTCCCAACAGTAAATAGTATTTTCGACCGTAATTGTACCCATCAGTTGACTAGTGTTGACCAAGTTGTCGGAGGATAAGTTTTGCTATTCTAGAGTTATTTCCTAGTTTTTTTGGACTCTCCGGACTCATTTTTGAGGTCTATTTGATCAAGTTTGAATTGAAAAAATGTATTTTTGGGTTGTCCAACTTGGAGCCTTACCCTGTGAGTAGATAATTCTTTCTATGACTTACCATATTCTCTTCTTGAACTTTAATTGTATAATTGGTTCTGTTTATAAGTTATTTATACTTTTATATGTCTCTGAAATGGATTAAATTACCTGATTTGTTTATAATTTGGAATATAGTTCAAGAGTATGGTTTTGAAAATAGATCTTTGAACTCATTGTATATGTTATTTTAAATGTATTTCTCATCATATGATAAAAGAAATATATTGTGGACGTGGCATTGATATGTAAAGCTATAAGATTGCCTTGGAAAATGGCATGTATATGTGATTACCCTGATTGGGAAGTTTTTGATAGAGGAATTGTTCTGAGACTAAAAATTTTGAATTTATATTGAAACCTCTATTTTGAACGATATGGAATATGTGTAAATAATGATTTCTATGGAGGAATCCTATTGGAAACACTCTTTACTAAAAGTAGGTGATGTTAGCCCTAGTGCACCTTGATACCTTAGCTAGTCAGGGTGGTGCTAGCCTCGTGTGACGACCAACACATGGGACATAATATGTGAAGAAGAGCAGAACACCTTCTATCTGGGTAAGATACCAACTATATAATATTTGATTTTCCCTCCCTTGTCGTGTGCTTGGGAAATTGCCCATATTAGAGTTTCTTCGAGTGTTTTGTTGAATGGTGGTAGGGCAAACTTTAGCTTGAATGCAAAGTTTAGACAAATCTTACACCACCAAAGTAAGGAAGGGCTTGAACTCTAATATGGTGGTTTTGATATGGAATCATCCTAATGTTTTCATAAGAAATATTTTGATGCATAACAATATTTGAATAATGATCATACTATATTTTATATAATTTTGGATATCTGAATGTGATTTGAATTGAGAATATTTGAAATGTGGGTCCTATATAGATGTACTTCTGAACTGTAATTTTCTATGTGATAAATTTTAATTTATGAGTACATCCATATGTTGACCTAAGAGGTCATATGAGGTATTATTTGCTCACTGAGTTGTCAAACTCACTACACGATATTTATATATATTTTTTCAGATAAATATACAAAGTTTAGTCCTACAACTACGTGATCAACTAGGTGTCATATTCTCTGAGTGAGCCTACGTTGTTACCAAGGCTCAGTGTTTAAAATATTATGTAATTGTAATCTATAGTATGCTATGAATGCCACAAGTAGGATCCCTACTTCTATTATTATTCTAATATTTATAAATTTAGTCTGTATATTGTGTTTACATGAGAATATCTATATGAAACTGTTTCCAATGATAAATGAATGTATTATGCATGTTATGGCAAATATATATCCGTAAAGTATGTGTTTCACGTGCCCTTAAAAGTAGGGGTGTGACAAGTTGGTGTTAAAGCAATAAGTTTCCCTGTGGCTATCGAAGCAAGAATTATGTAGTAGGCTTTGACTAAAGGTATGTAACCATGAACATATTTATACTAATGGTGTTGTTGTATAATTCTATAGGGTGTCATCATTTTCTTCCTTCTGAATCTTATCCTTAGGTATGCTATGTATAACTATCAATGTGTAAGTCCTAAATGATGCCTCTTGAGTGTAGACTACTAGTTTAGCTTTTGAACTCGTTTTGATGAACAGTAAGAAAGAGAACCCTCTTGGGTACAAAGAAAAAGAAATAGTTAAAATAAGAAGATTTCATCTGAACACAAAGGTATTGACTTGTTTAGATGTCAAGAAGGTTTGAATTGGTTGTTTGATTTGCTTATGTCAAACAATATGACGAATGACTAATACAATATTGATATTGGGTTATGATGTGATCGAGGTTGTTAACTCTAAGATAATGGTTTGTAATAAAGTGTATATGTTTTGAAAATGGTTGTAAATCTCTTTTTGATGTATGAGTTAAAACTTGCACATATAATTGAAATTTATAAGCTGTGGGGTGGATTGAATTTGAGAGTAGGGAATCTGTAACATCCTAAGTCTCTAATAAAGCTAGATAAATCTAAGAATAAGTAGAAAATACATATAACAAATAATTAAAATGATTAGCTATCTAACAATAAGGCATTTATAAAATAGGTGACATATAGTTAATCATGAATCATATAAATAAAATTCTTAGGAGCATAATGGATGGAGAGAAGATACAAATACATTTTTAAGACAGTACTAATATAGGATTAGTAGTAAATTAAGGCAATCAGCCACGTTACACCTACCAAAGCATGCCATATTGTCCACAAAGTTACAGTCACATAGCATGCCACATTAGCCACAAAATTGTAGCCACCTTGCACCTACCAAAACATGCCACATTGCCCATAAAGTTGTAGCCACATAGCATGCCACATTGCCCATAAAATTGCAGCCACCTTGCAGCTAGCTTGCATATACCAAAACATGTTACATTGCCCACAAAGTTGCAGCCACATAGCATGCCACATTGCCCATAAAAATATAGTCACCTTGCAACCACATTGCAGCTACCAAAGCATACCACATTGCCCACAAAGTTACAGCCACATAGCATACTACATTGCCCACAAAATTACAGCGACCTTGCAGCCACCTTGCACCTACCAAAGCAAACCATATAGCCACAACAATTTCAACCAAAATCAACTGTGAAATTGCCACCCTTCAGCAAGGAAATCCTGCGATATAGCCACAGAAGTTTCAGACACATTTTACCCAAGAAAATGCCACCCACTTTAGCCATGCTTCTACCCACAATTAGAAAAATTAATACAAAAGTTGCTGCCCCACTTCATGCCCTGCAGCCTCACGTCCTCCCCATAGAAACTGCAAGGGAGTCCCTATAAAAACACAAGGGAATCCCTACAAAACACATCATTCTTTTTTTCTCTTGAGTGGTGGAAACCAGCGACCAAGCATCTTAATGTCTAGGCATTATTTTGGGTAACAAATTCAAACCTCCCATTCGTCATCCAATTAGCACCCAAGAGGGAGAGAAGACAGCCAAAAAACATAGAGCCAAAGGGAGAGAGCAACCAGAAAAACATAGCTAAGTTGCAAGGAAAACCAAGAGGAGAAGCAAGCTGAAATTTAAGAGACATAGGAGTATTTCTACACAAGGTGAGTTTCCCATCTTGAAGAAAATTAGTTTGTAGTGAACTGAGCTCATTTTGAGTTCTGCATGGGTGATTCTTGAGCATGAGATACAAGAGATTAAAGTTGAAAACATGGAACTCTAGTGGTAGGGAATAATGTTTGCCATCTAAGTAACAAACATGCTAAAGCATCACACATTCTGCACTAGGAAGATATTGTTCCAGCACCTAAACTTTTTAGGCCCTATGTTCTTGGACTGTTTGATTAGGTAAATGTCCTTTAAATTCTCTAATAATTTGTGAAAAAAGTCTTGAAATATTTATAATTAATTTTGAAAATTTTTGTGATTTTTGAGAACCTACAAATAGGCTATTTTCAATCAAAATAGTGCTGGGAAAAATCTGCTAGACAGCTTAGGCTGTTGATGGAAATACTAAACATTGAAGGGGTTAGATGTTGAATTTTTGTATGAAAATTTTATGAAAAGTTACAGGGATTCTAATTAAGGAACACACCAAATTAGAGAAAATTATGGACAGTTCAAAGCATATAATAAAATACGGGAATTCGGTGGGACATGAAGTGGGTCAGAACAGACTAGAACTAGGGATAGCCATAAAAACGTGTGTTACTTGAGGGGTCAAATAAATTATTTTTTACTTGAAATTTTTATGGTGATTATATAACATATCTAGCATATTTCATATCAAATATCACAAATTTTTAATAATTTGTACCCATCCAAAGGAGTGGAAAACAGAATAGAAATGGAACTGAAACCAATCTTCACTGTTCTAGATTATGGTGGTACTTTTTGTGGTTAATGGAATATTTAAGGGCTGAGAGATCCACGTAATAAAATAGACTGTAAAGAAACCTCCATGGAAAAGTTTAGAATTTTTAGAGGACTTTTTGTCATATTTAATAATAACTCCAAATCTGAATAGAATCACAGTTTTGTTTTGGGGAGCTGAAGCTCTTAAACTAGAGATTTATGATTTTAGGTGCTAATATGCATTCATTAATCAAAAGATCTTATATGTTTTACTTTAAGTAGCTAGTTGTAACACTGGCAGCCTTGGAAAGGAAGTGATTGTTCAGGAATTAAGGTAGCTAGCTTTTTCTTAAAACACTCTTCATGTTTATGAACTTGAATTTATCAATTTCACTGGGTGCCTGACTTTTATGCTATGATGAATGATGGTCTAAAGATATGTTATACATGCATTCTCAGGAATTAAGGGGTGCCCAAGGTGTGCCAAGTAAGCCCTATTTCCCCTACTTATTGGCCAATAATAGGATATACATAACCCTTCTGCAGGTATAAGACTGCATTGGGTAAGTAGACAAAAATGTTATGGATCCCTAGTGTGACCGAAATGATATATGTATGTATGGTCAGTGCTTATGTTTCAATAAAATAAATTAAGATATTATAAGGAATGGAATGTATACTATTTTTTTGAAAAATTTGCTAGCTATTGAGATTGTCATCTCATCATTTTATATCCACATAATCACATTCCAAGTACTCCAGCAAGAAGTGAGCAACAGGGGTCCTAAGGTCGACTCATATGAATATGGATATGGATTGTATTTTCTTTGGTTGTGTAATATGTGTGGGATGGTTTAGTTGAGTGCCAAGTCCCTCTTAGACAGCTTATAATGTGATGTAAAATAAGTTATAGACTATACCTTTTTTTTAAGGCATGAGAGTCTTTTTGTTGTAAGTAATACATATCATGCCTAGTTTATTGCCTATAAGGAAATGAAATTTGGAAATGCTTAGAATAGCTTGAAGTACTTGTATGCTTATCCAAGAAAGATAACTAACAATATAAGTAAATAGGTGAATTTATGGGCTAGGTAGACATTGCTAGAAATTTACAGTTAAGAAAAATAATAATACTAAAAGGTATTTTTGGGCAATATTCTATGATGTGGATGTATGAAATAAGATGTTAGTTAGTAGGTGTTACACTTTAGCTATAGTTCAGGGAATTATCTATGTGTTTGGATGAATTCTAGGATATTCTAAATTGATTCTATGTTGTTTTTGGGTTGTTAAATAGAGTAAACATAGTTTATGGTCGTGTGACTAATTATATGAAAAATATTTGTATATATAAATGTGCACACAAGGAAATGGCATATAAGAGAATCCAGGCTGAGACCCTAAAAGAAATATCTGAGAATGTAGAAGCCTTAGCTGCCAGGCTCGATGGGTAAGCTGTAGCCCAAGCCACCACATCACAAATTTTTCAACAAGTTCAAGAAGCCCTTAGACAAGTGCCATAAGAAAATAATCCTGAGGGTGCTAGAGAGGAAAATAGGCCAGGTCAAATGAATAAACTCCTGGCCCAATTCAGGAAGGCCAACCTTCCTTCATTTCTAGGAGAATATGATCCAGTGATAGCAGAGGGATGGATCATGCAACTTGAGAAAATTTTTGGGGTTTTAGAGTGCAGTACAAACTAGAAAATTTTCTTAGCCACTTACATGTTAGAAGGTGAGGCAGAGCATTGGTGAAAAAGTATGTAGAGACTATGGCAGACCAATAATACTCCCATTACCTGGGATAATTTTAAAGAAACATTTTATGATAAATATTTCCTAGATAATGTGAAGAATAAAAAAGAGATTGTATTCATACAGTTGAAGTAAGGAAACATGACTATACCCCAATATGAGGCTAAGTATGAAGAGTTCTCTAAATTTTTCACTTACCTAAAGCATACCCATGATGATGCATGAAGGTGACAAATTTTGAGTGAGGTTTGAAACCTGATATTAGAGAAAGAGTGGCTACCTTAGAGATACGGGATTTTGCCAAGTTGGCAAGTAAATGTAGAATAGCAGAAGAAACTCTGATGAGTGCCAAGACTGAGAAAAGATTGAGAGACAGTTAGCCCTCTAGAGGAAGAGGAAAACCCTAGAACAAAAAGTTTAAGGGCAACAATTCTTTGGGTAAAAGAATGCTAACCCGTAGTGGCTAAACCTCTAGCCAGCCTACTTATAATAAATGTGGGAAGAACCATGGAGATAGACCCTGTTTAGCTGGTACAATTGTGGAAAGGCCAACCACTACTCTAGGGATTGTTGATCAAGGAGGGCATCAGTTCCTGATGGTAGACCACAGAGTCAGGGACGTGTGTTTGCTCTTTCCTAGCAGAAGGCTAGCCGGTCTCCAAATTTGAGTCTGGGTTTAACTGTGGATACTTTGCCATATGATATTTGTGTTTCCACCCCTACTAAGATCTATGTCATAACTTTTGATGCTTGTATCAATTGCGTAGTGCAATTTGATCATAGATGTACCACTTTGGATCTTGTATGCCTTCCTCTATTTGATATTGATGTTATTTTGGAAATGGATTGGTTGTCTACTAATAATGCAATTCTTGATTCTTCTAGAAAATATGTTTCCTTACCTGTTTTTGGTTCTACTTCTAAACACTCCACTGAAATTTCTTACCTATCCACCACCCAGGCTGAGAGATACCTTAAGAATAGTTGTTAAGGGTTCCTAGTCTTTTTTTCTTTGCAAGAAAAAGTAGAAGAGGGCATAGGAAACATACCTATTGTTAGGGATTACCCAGAAGTATTCCCTAAAGATTTTAGCAGTCTCCCTCCTGATAGGGAAGTAAAGTTATCAATTGACTTAGTGCCTAGTGCAAGTCCCATATCTAAGGCTCCCTATAGGATGGCTCTTGTAAAGCTAGTTAAGCTTAAGAAATAGATAGAGGAACTCAGTGAGAAGGGGTTCATCAGACCCAGTGTATCTCCCTAGGGTGCACCAGTCTTGTTTGTTAAAAAGAAAGATGGTAGCCTTAGGTTGTGTATAGATTATAGGCAGTTAAACAAAGTGACCATCAAGAATAAATATCCATTGCCTAGAATAGATGACCTATTGGATCAATTAGCTGAACCGTTAGTATTCTCTAAGATAGATTTGAAGTCAGGTTACCATCAGTTGAGAATTAAGGTCAAAGATGTCCCAAAGATAGCTTTCTGAACCAGATACGGTCATTATGAGTTCCTAGTCATGTCCCAAAGATAGCTTTCTGAACCAGATACGAATATGGATTATATGAATAGGGTTTTTAGGCCATACTTGGATAAGTTTGTTGTGGTTTTCATAAATGACATCTTAATTCATTCTAAGAGCCTTGAAAAACATGAGAATCACCTTCGAATAGTGTTGTAAACCCTGAAGGATAGAAAATTGCATGCCAAGCTTAGAAAGTGTGAATTTTGGCTGACAAAGGTAAGATTTCTTGGGCATGCTGTCTCCCAAGAGTGGGTAGCAGTGGACCCGAGTAAATTGGAAGCAGTGGTTAACTGGGAAAAACTAAAGACGGTCATTGAAATACAAAACTTTCTAGGCTTAGCAGAATATTATAGGAGATTTATCCAAGGATTCTCTCAAATAGCCATGTCTCTAACTAGGTTAACCAAGAAAGACCAACTATTTGTATGGGATGGTCTATGTGAGAGTAGTTTTCAAGAATTGAAAGCTAGGCTAGCCTCTGCCCCAGTGCTAGTGATACCTAACCCTAGTGAACTCTTTACAATATATAGTGATGCATCTAAAAAGTGTTTAGGTTGTGTTTTAATGTAGCAGGGTAAAGTAGTAGCTTATGTTTCTTGGCAGTTTAGACCTCATAAGGAAAATTACCCCACACATGATCTAGAACTAGCAGCTATAGTGTTTGCCCTTAAGATTAGGATACATCATTTGTATGGTGTCAAGTTTGAAGTTTTTAGTGATCACAAGAGTCTTAACTACCTTTTTGACCAGAAGGAGTTAAATATGAGACAAAGAAGATGGATGGAATTTCTAAAAGATTATGATTACACCATTAATTACCATCTGGGCAAGGCAAATGTGGTTGCTGATTCCCTGAGCAGGAAATCCCTCCATATGGCATCATTGATGCTTAAGGAGCAAGACCTAATTGAAGGCATGAGAGATTTGAATCTCTCCATTTCTCCACAACCTAGTAGCCACCTTATGAGTGAATTGAGAATTTAGAATGATCTCAGGGATAGAATTAAAGATGCTCAAGTTTCTGATCCATACTTGAAGGACATTAGAGAACAGATATCCCAAGGAAAGTCTAAAGAATTTCATATTTCTAAGGATGGGCTTACCAAGTTTGAAGAGCAACTGTGTATCTTAGGTGAATGAATTAAGAGATAGTATCCTAGTTGATGCTCATAAAAGTAGGTATACCCTACATCCTGGAGCCACTAAGATGTATCAAGATTTAAAAAGGAGTTTCTGGTGGCCTGGGATGAAAATGGACATAACCCATTATGTGTCTAAGTGCTTAATGTGTCAAAGAGTCAAGGTAGAACACCAAAAGCATAGGGGATTGCTTTAACCCTTAGATATTCTTGAGTGAAAATGGGATAGTATCTCTATGGATTTTGTCATGGGTTTTCCTAGGACATCATCTGGCTATTTGGGTAAATATGGATAGACTGACCAAGTCTACCCACTTCATAGCCATTAAGTCTACCTATTCTCTAGACAAGTTGGCATAAGTGTATGTTCATGAAATTGTTAGACTCTATAGGATACCTACCAGTATTGTTTTTGATTGAGACCCTAGGTTTACTTCTAAATTTTGGAGATCCTTGCAAAATGCCTTAGGTACTAAACTTAGGTTTAGAATGACCTACCATTCACAAACTGACAGGCAGACTGAGAAAATAATTCAGACTTTAGAAGATATGCTTAGGGCTTGTGTACTAAAAATGAAATGAAACTGGGATGTGTATCTAACTTTAGTTGAATTTGCTTATAATAATAGTTATCATTATAGTATCCAGAGGGCTCCTTTTAAAGCTCTGTATGGAAGAAAATGTAGGTCACCTTTATGTTGGGTAGAGCTAGGGGAGAGGAGTCTTCTAGGCCTTAATTTGGTTGAACAAACCATAAGGCACATTGAACTTATCAGAGAGAGACTGCTAGCTGCCCAAAGTAGACAAAAGCGCAATACAGATAAAAGAAGAAGGTCCCTAAAATTTGAAACAAGCGACCATGTTTTCCTTAAGGTAACTTCATTCACGGGTGTAGGGAGGTCTTTGAAAACCAAAAAGCTAAATCCTAAATACATCGGTCCTTTCCAAATTCTTGATTGGATCGGATCAGTAGCTTATAAACTTGCACTTCCTCCAAACCTTTCTTAGATTCATGATGTATTTCATGTTTCTCAGCTCAAAAAGTATAACCCATACCCTTCACATATCATAGATCACGAATCAATGCATTTACAAGATAATCTATCATACACTATAAGGCCAGATCGGATCATTGACGTTAAGACTAAACAATTAAGGAATAAGAACATCCCTCTGGTTAAAGTGGTCTGGAAGGGACTATCCTGTGAGGAAGCAACTTGGGAGACCGAAGAAGAAATGAAGAGGATGTATTCACATCTGTTTGAATAAGGTATGTTAAATTTTGTGGACAAAATTCTTTTTCATGGGGAAGGAAATGTATCATCATAAGTCTCTAATAAAGCTAGATAAATCTAAGAATAAGTAAAAAATACATATGACAAAGAATTAAAATGCTTAGTTATGTAACAATAAGGCATTTATAAAATATGTGACATATAGTTAATCATGAGTCATATAAATAAAATTATTAAGAGCATAATGGATGGGGAGAAGATAAAAATATATTTTTAAGACATTACTAATCTAGGATTAGTAGTAAATTAAGACAATATAAAACAACTAAGGAGGTGCCAAGTAGCACCACAAAATTTCAACCACATAGCATGCCACATTGCCCATAGAATTGTAGCCAACTTGCACCTACCAAAGCATGCCATATTGGCCACAAAATTGTAGTCACCTTGCAGCCACCTTGCACCTACTAAAGCATGCAACATTGCCCACAAAATTACAGCCACTTTGCACAATGTAACATCCCAAGTCTCTAATAAAGTTAGATAAATCTAAGAATAAGTAGAAAATACATATAACAATGAATTAAAATAATTAGTTATCTAACAATAAGGCATTTATAAAATAGGTGACATATAGTTAATCATGAATCATATAAATAAAATTCTTAAGAGCATAATGGATAGAGAGAAGATAAAAATACATTTTTAAGACATTACTAATATAGGATTAGTAGTAAATTAAGGCAATATAAAACAATTAAGGAGCTGTCAAGTACCACCACAAAATTGCAGCCACCATACATCTACCAAAGCATGCCACATTGCCCACAAAGTTACAGCCACATAACATGCCGCATTAGCCACACAATTGCAGCCACTTTACACCTACCAAAATATACCACATTGCCCACAAAGTTGCAGCCACATTTCTTACAAAATTGCAGCCACCTTGAACCTACCAAAGCATGCCACATTGCCTGCAAAGTTGCAGCCACATAGCATTCCATATTGCCCACAAAATTGCAGCCACCTTATGGCCACCAAAGCATGCCACATTGCCCACAAATTTGTAACTACCAAAACATGCCATATTGATTACAAAGTTACAACCACATAGCATGCCACATTGCCCACAAAATTGTAGCTATCTTGCACCTACCAAAGCATGCCACATAGCCACAAAAACTTCAGCCAAAATCAGCCATGAAATCGCCACCCTTCAGCAAGGAAATCTTGCCACATAGCCAGAGAATTATCAGACACATTATAGCCAAGACAATGCCAACCACTTTAGCCATTCTTCTACCCACAATCAGAAAAAATAATACAAAAGCCGCTACCCCACTTCATGCCCTGCATCCTCATGCCCTCCCTACATAAACCACAAGGGAATCCCTGCAAAAACACAAAGGAATCCCTACAAAACACAGCATTCCTTTTTCCTCTTGAGTGGTGGAACCAGCAGCCAAGCATCTTGATGTCTAGGCATTATTTTGGGCAGTAAATTCAAACCACCCATTCCTCATGCAATCAGCACTGAAGAAGGAGATAAGGCATCCAAAAAACTTAGAGCCAAAGGGGGAGAGCAACAAGAAAAAGATAGCTAAGTTGCAAGGGAAACCAAGAGGAGAAGCAAGCTAAAGTTTGAGAGCCATAAGAGTATTTTTGCACAAGGTGAGTTTACCCTTGTGAAGAAAGTTGGATTATAGTGAATTGAGCTCATTTTTGGTTCTGCATAGGTGATTCTTGAGTGTGAGATGCAAGAGATTAAAGTTGAAAACATGGAACACTAGTGGTAAGGAACAATCTTTTCCATCTAAGTAACAAACATGCTGAAGCACCACACATTCTGCACCAGGAAGATATTGTTCCTGCACCTAAACTTTTTAGGCCCTGTGTTCTTGGATTGTTTGATTAAGTAAATGGCCTTTAAATTCTCTAATATTTGGTGAGAAATGTCTTGAAATATTGATAATCAATTTTGAAATTTTTTATTTATTTTTTAGAACCTAAAAAATAGGTCATTTGCAATCAAAATAGTGCTGGAAAAAATCTACTGGACAGCTTAGGCTGTTGCTGGATATACTAAACATTGAAGGGGTTAGATGTTGAATTTTCATATGCACATTTTATGACATATTACAAGGATCCTAGTTAAGGAACCCACCAAATTTGAGAAAATTCTGGATAGTTTAAAGTATATAATAAAATATGGAAATTTGGTGGGACAGGAAGTGGGTCAAAATAAACCAAAAGTAGGGACAACCATAAAAAAGTGTGTTACTTGAGGGGTCAAATAAATTATGTTTTTCTTGAAATTTTTATGGTGATTATATAACATATCTAGGATGTTCCAAATCAAGTATCACGAATTTTGAAGAAGCTTTACTCATCTAAAGAAATAGAAAACAGAATAGAAATGGAACCGAAACCAATTGCACTGTTCTAGATTGTGGAGGTACTTCTTAGGGTGAATGAAATCGTTAAGGGCAGAGAGATCCATGAAATAAAATAAACATGTAGAGGAACCTCCATGGAAAATTTTATAATTTTTAGAGGAATTTTGTCATATTTAATAATAACCCCAAATTTGGACAGAATCACAGTTTTGTTTTGGGAGCAGAAGCTCTTAAACTAGAGATTTATGATTTTAGGTGCTAATATGCATGCATTAACCAAAAGCTCTTATATATTTTAATTTGAGTAGCTAGTTGTAACATTGGCAGCCTTGGAAAGGAAGTGATTGTGCAGGAATTGAGGTAGCTAGCTTTTCCTTAAAACACTCTTTGTGTTTATGAACTTGAATTTATCAATTTCACTCGTTACCAGACTTTTATGCTATGATGAATGATGGTCTAAAGATATATTATGTATGCATTCTATGGAATTACGGGGTACCCAAGGTATGCCAAGTAAGCCTCATTTCTCCCACGTATTGGCTAATAATAGAATATGCATAACCCTTTTGTTGGTATGGGATTGCATTAAGTAAGTAGAATAAAATGTTATGGGTCCTTAGTATGACCAAAATGATGTACGTATGTATGGTTAATGCTTATGTTTCAGTGAATAAATTGAGATATTTTAAGGAATGAAATGTATACTGTTTTTTTGAAAAGTTTGCTAGCTATTGAGATTGTCATCTCATCTTTTTATATCCACATAATCACATTCCAAGTACTCCAGCAAGAAGTTAGCAACAGGGGTCCCAAGGTCGACTCGTATGAATATGGATATGGATTGTATTTTCTTTGGTTGTGTAATATGTGTGGAATGACTTAGTTGAGTGTCAAGTCCCTTTTAGATAGCTTATAATGTGATGTAAAATAAGTTATGGATTGTACCCTTTTCTTTTATGGCATGAGAGCCTTTTTGTTGTAAGTAATACATATCATGCCTAGTTCGTTGCCTATAAGGAAATGAAATTTGAAAATTCTTAGAATAGGTTGAAGCACTTATATGCTTATCCAAGAAAGATAATTAACAATATAAGTGAATAGGTGAATTTATAGGCTAGGTAGACATTCTTAGAAATTTATAGATAAGAAAAAAAAATACTAAAAGTTATTTTTGGGGAATATTCTATGATGTAGATGTATGATATAAGATGCTAGTCAGTAGGTATTTCATAATCTATGAAGATAATGCTTTTCAATGATAGATTTTGTTGAAATAAAGGATTCAAAGGCAATCTGGTTTTCAATAATATCATGTACAAGCATTATGAGAAAGATGGGTTTGCTTATGGAAATTTAAAATTTGAGGTATACAAAATGGATAATTCATGTGAAGGACTCTTGGATAAACATAAGCTTTTCATGATTGATTGTTAAGACATTGCATAAGCATGTTAGAGAATAAAGTCAAAATGGGTTGACTTGTTTAAATGTTTTTGAAGTGTGTTCTAGCTGATACAATATGAAGATGTCATCAATAGCATAAAAGGTTAATAAAGGAGTTGTAAGTAGTGAATAATCAATGGAAGCATGTACGCAGTAATTTAATTTTAGCTATAGTAGCCTATAAGTTATTACAGAAAAATTGGTGCCAAGGATATTTGGAAATGCTGAGAGATGTTGATATAAAGTATACCAATGTAGATCAAATTCTAGTGGTTAAGGAATTTCCTGATGTGTTTCCAAAAGAATTTTCTAGAATAACCCCGAAACGAGAAATAGAATTTGATATTGATTTATTTCCTGGAACACAACTAGTATATATATCCCTATATAGAATGATATCAACTAATCTTAAGGAAATAAAAAAAATTAGTTACAAGACTTGTTAGACAAGGGATTTATATGCCCTAGTACTCTTCTTGAGGTGCTCTAGTCTTATTTATGAAAAAAAAAGATGGATCACTGTGGTTATGCATAGATTATATATAATTGAATAAAGTGACAGCGAGTAATAAATACACATTATCTCATATAGATGATTTGTTTGACCAAATATAGTGTACTCAATGTTTTTCAAAATAAATTTGATTTGAGATCTAGGTATCATTAATTGAGAATAAGGGAAGATAATATTTCGAAAACTACTTTCAGGACTCGGTATGAGCACTATGAGTTCTTAGTGATGTCATTTAGTTTGACAAATGCCCTAATTGCATTCATGGACTTGATGAATAGAGTACTTAAGCCATTCTTAGATCAATTTATTATTGTATTTATTGACGATATACTATTATATTCCAAGTTCAAATGATCATCAGCAACATTTGCAAATAGTTTTACAAACTCAAAGGGAACATCAGCTATATGCTAAGTTTCAAAATGTGAATTCTGACTTAGTAGTGTTACTTTCCTAGGGCATGTGGTTACCCATGATGGTATTTAAGTTGATCCTAAAATGTTAGAAGCGGTGTAGCAATGGCCACGCCCTACCACAATTATAGAGATCCGTAGTTTTCTTGGTTTAGCAGGTTATTACCATAGATTTGTTAAATATTTTTCGAATATTACTGCTCCTTTGACGATATTGACAAGGAAATGAATAAAGTTTGACTAGTCAGATGAATGTGAGAGAAGTTTCCAAAAACTCAAGGAATGTTTGATTATAGTGCCAGTACTGTCTATTCCTTCAGGTACCGGAGGATACACGGTATAATGTGATGCATCGAGAATTGAATTAGGGTGTGTGTTGATGCAACATGGTCATGTCATTACATATGCATCTAGATAGCTTAAGCCACATAAGCAAAATTATCCGACTCATGATTTGAAAATGACAACAGTGGTTTTTACTCTCAAAATTTTGAGGCATTACCTATATAGTGAGACATGTAAAATCTATACAGATCATAAAAGTCTCAAATACATTTTGCAACAAAAAGATCTTAACTTGAGACAAAGATAATGGATGTAATTACTGAAAGATTATGACTGTACAATATTATATCATCTAGATAAGAACAATGTAGTGGCTGATGCATTAAGCAGGAAGTCAATGAGTAGTTTGGCACATATCACAATGGTAAAGAGACCGTTGATTAAAGAAATACATAAGTTGGAAAGTCATAGGGTAATATTGGAAGTAAAGGAGCCTGCGATATTATTGACCCATATATAGTTTCAATCATATTTGGTTGAGTAGGTAAAAAAGGCACAGGAAGAGAATGCTTATTTATATAAGAAAATTAAAGAGGTTAAGAATGGCAGTGATGTTGAATTTACTATAGAATCTAAAGGAATTCTGAGATTGGTCAACCGGTTATGTGTACCTAATAAAGAAGAACTCATGAAAGAGATTCTAGAAGAAGTCCATCAATCTACGTATACTATTCATCCTGGATCAACTAAAATGTATCAAGATTTAAAAGAAATTTATTGGTGGGATGGTATAAAAAAGATATAGCTAATTATGCTTCTCAGTGTTTAACATGTCAACAAGTAAAGGCAAAACATCAAAAGCTTGCAAGGTTATATCAATAAATAAAAATACTTGAATAGAAATGGGAGATAATAACTATAGATTTTGTTATAGGACTACAGCAGACACCAAAAAAGGTTTGATTCCATATGGGTGATCATTGATAGGTTGACTAAATCAGTAGATTTTCTACCAGTGAAAACCATATACAACTTAGCTTAGTATGCAAATTTATATTTGAATGAGATAGTAAGGCTTCATAGTGTGCCAATATCGATTATTTTTTATTGAGGACTACATTTCACAGCTTGTTTTTGGAAAGCCTTCCAAGAAGCTTTGGGTATAAAGTTAAATCTCAGTACTGCTTTCCATTTTCAAACAGATGGACAGTTTGAGCAAACTATCCAAATATTGGAAGACATGCTCGGGCACGTGGGCTAGATTTTCAAGTTAGTTGGGAAAGATTTTGGTCCCTAGCTAAATTTTCTTATAGCAATAACTACCAAGCCAGTATAGAAATGGCACCATTTGAGGTTTTACATGAAATATCGTAGATTTCCTAATAAATAAGTGAGTAAATAACATAAATTATAGCATGGAGAAAAATTATATATTTGTCTCTAAATTTATAAGCTATATAATGTGGTTATGTAATGTAAATTTATAATTATTTTTGTATGTTGAGATTGTGACTTGGATGATGTTTGCGATTTGGATAGTATGTCACTAAAATGTATGAATGTGTGAGAAGTGAATTGAAATAGGTAGGTAGCTGACATGTTATGAATGGTGAAACTAAAAATATGTTAGGATTGCTTAAGAATTGGCTATTGATGGGAAAGTGTCATAAGAGGGAGATTTGAACATATTGGGTTTACTTAAGGATAGGTAAGACAAAATCAGGAAATCTTGGAGGAAGTTGGATATTAACTAGCCATAATTTAAAATAGTGAGTTTGGACACCAAACTGTATAAAGATTTTTAGGTGAAAGGAATAGACGAATAATGGCCTTATGGTGCTTTGATGAATGTAATAAAGTGAACTAGTGGTATTGAAGTTATTGAGGAATAAAATATGGGAAGTAGGATTCAAATTAGTCTTTGAACTCTTACTTTGGAAATATGGTGAATATTTTGAGAACCATGTCCAAAAATAATGCAAAGTGATCAAGATATTTGTGTTAAGGGTTTATACCATGTTAAATTGAGTCTAGTATCTAGGATGTGAATTATGTTAAGATTGGAAATTCATGTGTGAATAATTGTTGAGAAAAGTCTTCTTAGAAAGAACGGGCTAGTTAAATGGAATTGATAGAAACTAGAATGATATGCTTTTAGAAATGAAAGTAAGCAAGGCCTGAGATTCATGGGAGAATGTTGACACGTGAAAATTAAAGATGACTTAATAAAAGTTTGGAATAAGAAAAGTTGGTTACCCAATATGGATGTGTATATGTTCTTTTATGTGTATGGTTCCTAATTATATTGACTTATGGATATAAATATGTAAATTTGATGATAGTTCATATATTAGTGAAGATGATATACAAAAGAGATATCCCTAATAGCTTGAGTTGTAAGGTTAATAATTGTAATTTATACTTTGGCTTCATTCTCTACTTATGATAAGATGGTTTGAAATTCGGGAATCGAATTTCTTAAATGAGGAAGAATGTAATATCCCGTAATTTTTAAATAATAATGTTTTGCTATAAATAAATATATTTTTATTTTTAAATGACTATGTTTTGCTAAAAGTAAACGCTTTTAATTAAAATGATTTTTGTTTTGCTTAAAATAATTATATTTGGCTTTGAATAAATTTTTGTTTTATTTTTATAAATTTCTTTCTTTTAATATGCATTAAATTATTTTATATTATGATTTGTTTTATTAAAAATTTTTATTAATAAAAATCATGATTTAAGATTGCAACTAAAGTTCCGAAAGAATATAAATTTTGAGAAATTTTTGGGATACTTTTGGATGAAAAACAATATTTATATGTATATAATCAAAGAATAAATTTTAAATATTTAATTATTAAATAATAAAAAAGGGTGAAAAATGAAACGTGAAGGAGAAGAGAACGGATGGAAGGGCGAAATTTTTTCTCCTATTCACTTTCTCTCTCCTCATTTTCTCACTCTAGATCTAGAGTACCTTCGAATCTCTAATCTTAAAACTAAGGGTACCATTGGATTTAGGATGAATAGTACTATGATATTGGCCGAATAATTTTTTAAATCAGCCGTAGAATCGCCGTAGATCGAAAGTAGAAAATCTTAGAAAAAGATAAACTTTGAAACTCTTAATTAGAGATCTCAAATTGAAAATCTGACACCGTAGATGGATTTAGGACATAGATAAATAGGATATGAAATTTTTCAGCCATCAGACAACTTTTTATGAGTAGTGAACAGTAAATCTGCCTGGTATGAATAGTAATTTTCGGTGGTAAATAGGAATTCTGACTATGAATAGTACTCTATCAGTTGACTAGTGTTGACTAATCTCTTAAAGGCCAAATTTTGCGATTTTGGAGTTATTACATAAGTTTTTAGACCTTCTAGACTCATTTTGAGGTCTATTTGATCAAATTTGGATTGAAAAATTGTATTTTGGGGCTGTCAAACTTTGAGCCTTACCCTGTAAGTAGATAATTATTTCTATGACTTACCCTATGCTTTTCTTTCTTTTATTATGCATAAAGATATTTTATTTTGTTATTTGTTTTATTAAAATTTTTATCAAGAAAAGTCATGATTTGAGAGTGCAACTAAAGTTTTGTAATAATATAAATTTTTAGAAATTTTTGGGATATTTTTGGATGAAAAGCAATATTTATATGTATATAATTAAAGAATAAATTTTAAATATTCAATTATTAAATAATATTAGTAAAAAAGGTAGAAGTAGAAGATTCGGGTATCCCCTCCATTTTTTTTCTTCCCTTTATTTTCTCTTTCTAAGTTTCATCTTCTCTCTAAGATATCTCCCATTCTAGACATCCAATTGAGATATCGGAGGTACCGTTGGATTTGTTTCGACGAGAGTTTCAAAACACACCGATCAATGTCATCGGAAACTCACTGGATGTTCGTCAAAAAATCGTGAATAGTAATGCAATAGGTAATGTTTCTAAAATGCTGAATTTTGATGATTTTTCGAGCTTCCAAGTTAAGGGTTTTGTTAAGTATATAGAGTATTGGATGTATAATGAATTTCATGATCAAACAACATGATTTGGTGCTCTAATTTTGCAAATTGTTCTTCGATGAACAGTAACTGTGAACAATGTTTTAGCCGGCATGAATAGTGATTTTGGCCAATGTGAATAATATTTTCAGCATGAATAGTACCCCATCAGTTGATCGACATTGATCGACCTTCCAATCATTTCCTAGTTTTTTAGACCTTCACGACTCATTTTTGAGATCTATTGGTCACACTTGGATTGAAAAGGTGCATTTTGAGGCTATCCAACCTAGAGCCCTTATCTTGTGAGTAGATAATTCTTTCTATGACTTACACTATGCTCTTCTTGAACTTTAAATGTATAATTGATTTTGTTTACAAATTATTTATACTTTTATATGTCTCTGAAATAGATTAAATTACCTTATTTGTTTACTATCTGGCATATAGTTCAAAAAAAGTATAGTTTTGAAAATGGATTTTTGAACTCATTGAATATACTATTCTAAATGTATTTCTCATCATATGGTAAAGAACATATATTGTGCACGTAGCATTAATATGTAAAGCTATCAGATTGCCTTAGAAAAGGGCATGTATATGAGATAACCCTGATTGAGAGGTTTCTAATAGGAATTATACTGAGACTGAAAATTTTGTATTATACTAAAACCTCTGTTTTGAACAATGTGGCATATGTGAAAATATGATTTCTGTGGATGAATCTTATTGAAAACACTATTTACTAACAGTAAGTGATGTTAGCCCTGGTGCAGCTTGACACCTCAGCTAGCAGGGGTGGTGCTAGTCTCGTGTGACAACCAACACACGAGATATGATATGTGAAGGAAAGTGTGATGCCTCCTATGTGGGCGAGATGCCGACTATATGATATGTGATTTTCCCTCCCTTACTGTGTGCTTGGGAAATGCCCATATTAGAGTCCATTTGTGTGTCCTCTTGAATGGTGGTAGGGCAAAACTTAACTAAGATGTTGAATTTAGGTAAATCCTACACCACCAAAGTACGGAATGGCTTGAACTCTGATATGGGATCCTACTAATGTTTTCATGTGAAATATTTTGATGCATAATAATATTTGTTTAATGATCATACAATACAATATATGGTTTTGGATATCTGAATATCCTTTGATTTGAGAATATTTAAAATACGGGTCCCCTATGGATATAATTTCAAATTGTAATTTTTTACGTGATAAATTTTAAAATATGAGTACATTCATATGTTAACCTAAGAGGTCATATGAGGTATTATTTGTTCACTGAGTTGTCAAACTCACAACATGATATTTCTATATTTTTTAGATAAGAATACCGAGTTTGGTCCTATAGATATGTGATAAACTAGGTGTCACACTCCTAGGTGAACTTACGTTGCTTCCGAGACTCACAATATTTAAATCATTCTATGTTTGTAATCAAGAGTATGCTTTGTATGCCACATATATGATCCTTGCTTATGTTTTTACTCTGGTATTTATAAACTTGGTATGTATATTGTGTTTACATGAGAAAACATATTTGCATCTGTTTACATAATAAATACTTGTAATATACCTATTATAGTAAAGATCTATCTATAAATTATGTGTTTCACGTACCCTTAAAAGTAGAGGCGTGATAATTCTCCCCTCGAGTCAACAAAAAAATAATAAAAAGCTAAAGCTTCCCTAAGAAGCTTTCCTCCCTTAACTAAGGTCCTCAATACCTCTAAAAATTACATTTGTGCCATGCCGTTACATTGGAACTATACCATTAGCTAAGGACTTGTTTGGGTGAAAAGAATTTTGCCAAGTGTTTAATCTCCTTTTGAGGCATATGCCAAGGAGCTTTTGTGCCACACTTTTCATGATTCCTCATCCCACTTATTACTACACGATTCTAGCCCTGCAAGCGAAGAAATTACTATTTTTCCCTTAGAACTTTTCTCCAAAAATGAGAATCCTCTTATATAGTATTCATAATTATTTTCATACAAATGATCTATTTAATCCTTTTTAACCCTCCTCAACATATTATCTTATAAAAATAATAGAAAATTTGAAGTGTTACACATCTTATCAACATATAAAGTATGCATCTCATCAACATATCAAGTTTGCTTACCATCTTCATCTCAATGGAGCTTTTACATCAACCATATTCATCACTAACATTATGCTTGTCATCGTCATCACATCATTTAATAATTATGTATTGATACATTTATCATCATGTAACAATGTATACATCATACATCTAATCATCATGTGATACCATAATGTATGCATGATACTCTCTAATCATCATCATCACCTTTACAATAAGGTTATGCATCCACCAAGTACAATACTAACACTATGCTTGTCGTCATCACCACATCATTTAACAAATATGCATTAATACACTTACCATCATGTGACAATGCATACATCATATCTTCTAATAATCATGCATTGATATACTACCATAGGCATCACATCATCATTTAACAAATGTGTATTAATACACAAGTACATCAAGCTTGTTATAGCAAGAAGTAGTGAAAACTAGTATTATATCACAAAGATTTTAAGACATTCTTCTTCAATTTAGTTTCTCTCATTACCATCTAGTTAATGGGATTCATTTAATGCCATTTGTAGTTAAAACAAGGCAAAAATAGCTCCAAGCATAGCCTAATTGTGCCTTGGAACATAGCCATGCTCAAGATTGTCTCAAAGTACTGCAACCTCTCAAATAGCCCAAAACACAATCGTGTTTCGTGCTGTAAGTTCTCAACCAACCTGACCTTCCCTCACTGATCAGGCCATAACTCCCTTATTTCAACTTCTAGAAGATCAATTTCTCCTTCCAACTATATTCCTCAACTAAGGCCTTATTTGGCTTTCTCAAATTCTCCAAATGGTTTAATTCTTCTTTTAAGAATATGCCAATGGGTTTTATAGTCACACCCAAAACATATCTCTAACTCATTTATTGATGTTCGATTCTAGCCTTAAGGAATTAGGAAATTACCATTTCTCCCCTTCTAGATTTCCTTTTTTTCATTTAGTTACTTTACCATTTTATAAGGTTTCTACAATGTTCCATTTCATTCTCTTTCCTTCCCTTCACCATTGAAAATTATTTTTCTATTTATTGGAAATAAAAATTGAGGGATGTTACAGAGACAATGTACATTAGACTTAGTTTTCCTTTCTTGCTAATATGTGTATAATTAATCATAAATTACAAACCTTTATGTTTTTTTTTTAGTTTTAGGTGAAACATGTTTGGAGTTATTTTAATTTTATGTTTTGCGTTATAGGAATTGAGAAAGTGGAAGAGAGGAGAAAAAGAGAATAAATTCCAAGAAAAACATGAAAATTCAGGGAATCCTAGACCTTGCTTCACTAATCTGGACATAATTATCCCATTTGAACTCCAAGTGAAGTTATTCAAGTGATTATGGAAAGTTAAGACAAAATGCTAGAATTTTCTTGTTTAGCATTTTGTCAAATTCTATATAATGGACACCACCATAGTACTACAACTATAGTAGTAAAAAGTAAGTAACACAAAAAAATAGAATTTAAGTTGGATTCCAAATGCATTGGGCTAAAAATTGATTAGAAGAATCCCGAGTTCATTAGAGTTTCCAAGGTTTATAAATAAGCTTGCCATGGAGGCATCTCCATCAATATAAGGAACATTCTGAAGACCTCTGATCATATTTTCTTTTTTCTTTAGTTTTGTGACCCTACATAGTTGATTTTGTTTTATTAGTGGAGGAAGACTGAAATCTCATATATGTTAACACTATGAGATTAGTTTGTGTACTTCATTTGAATACAATTTAATTAGGTATTAATTTATTCTCTCCTAAGCATACTTACACTATTTTTCTTACTTGATTTCTAGAAAGGATCCATTGGTAATTGAATAAGTTAAATTATAGCTGAATTACAACACCAAATTCGTAATTGTTTGGTCACTCTAATTTAAGAGGAATATTGGGGATTAGTAAGTTTACTAAATTTTAGGAATTATAAATTCTCAGGGAGGATAGTCAACTAAGTTAAATTCGACTGTCAGTGTTCGGTTTATTTAGGTTCATTGATCTTTCTAATTGATAATGCAATTAATTAGGTTAAATTCAACCACCTTGGATAGAATTATTTTATAATTAGGGTTAATAAGGTTTACCCAAATGAAAGCTAACTAAACTTAAGGAAAGATTGTGTTAGATTTCAACAATAAATATATCAATTTAATTGAATAATTTATATAAATGATTAATGAAAATTCTAATGGTGGAAGTTGACCCCAACTAATGCATTTTTTATTTTTATTGCAATTGTATTTATGATATTTTCTTTCATTTCAATTTTAATTAAATTCTCTTTTATTCACATAAAGTATAAACATCATCTACCACTCTTTGTGGGGTTGACCTTTATTTCTATTACTACATTAATTTGTATTAATAAGAGCAAGGTAATTAATTATTTTTGGTCTGCTTGTGACAACACACACCACTTGCCAAACCTCATTACTCCCTTAATATGAGAAACCCTAAAAAAATACATAATCATCTATAGAGAATTCCAATGCTCAACGTCTATGACTAACATAGGCCTTCTATATACTTTCGACTACTAGTAACCTTTCCTTAGTTTCACCTTATCCATTACATCTTACACTAAGTCTGGTCTCAAAAGCTTAGCTTCCCCCACTTTAAGCCATCCAATGGGAGATCTACAACATCTTCCATACAATGCTTCAAATGGTGCCACATGAATGCTAGCATGGTAACTATTATTGTAAGCAAATTCAGCTAAGGACAAGTTTTCTCCTAACTTCCACTAAAATCAAGTTTACATGACCAAAACATATCTTCCAATATTTGAATTGTTTTTTCAGTCTGGCCATCTATGAAAAAAAATGCTCAAATCCTACCTTGTGCCCAAAGCTTCCTGAAAAAGCCCTCCAAAAGTGAGTTATGAATTGAGAGCCTCAATCAAATATTTTGGATATTGAAACCCTATGAAGTTTAATTATCTCAACAAGGTATAAGTTTGCATACTAAGCTATGTTATAGGTAATTTTCATTTGTGGAAAATATGCTAACTTTGTTAATCTGTCCACAATTATCCACATAGAGTCAAATCCTTTCAAGGTTCTGGGTAGTCCTATGACAAAATCTATAGTAATCCTTTCCTATTTCCACTCAGATATTTCTATTTTTTGGTGCAAGCTAACATGTTTTTTATGTTATGTTTTTACCTTCTTACATGTTAAGCAATAGGAAATAAAGTTGGCTATATCATTTTTCATGGAATCTGACCAATACAACTATTTTAAATCCTAATACATCTTGGTAGTTCTTGGATGAATGGTATAATATGATCTATGTGCTTCTTCTAAAACATTTATCCTCCAGTCATTCACATCAAGCACACATAAACACCTACAACATTTCAGTACTCCCTAGGAGTCTACAACAAATTTAGTACTTTTATTATCCTTCACCTACTCTAGAATCTTGCATAAATGTGTCCCTTTGTTTTGGGTAACTTGGATCTCTTCAATCATAAAAGATCGAAGTTGAATGTAAGCTAATAACATTCATGTTTCCTTCACTTCAAATCTAATTCTAGTACTCTCTAACTCATGAAGTTATTTTAGTAAAGGTCTTTATAGGTCTATTAAATAGGCTAAACTACCCATGGATTTCTTACTTAAGGCATCAACTACAACATTTCCTTTACCAAGGTGGTATAGACTAGTGTCATCATAATCTTTTAGTAACTCTATCCACCTTCTCTATCTCAAGTTAAGATCTTTCTGTTAGAAGATGTACTTGACACTTTTATAGTCCATGTAGATATAACATGTTTCACAATATCTCCAAATCTTAAGTGCAAAAACCACAATTGTCATTTCTAGATCATGTTTTAGGTAGTTTTGCTTATGTTTCTTGAGCTATCTCAATGCATAAGCAACAACTCGACTATGTTGCATTAGTATATAACCTAACCTTATGCTTGAGGTGTCACAAAACACCGTGTATCCTTCAATGCCTAATGGGATAGTCAAAATTAGTGTTGTGGTCAAGCATTTCTTTAACTCATAGAAGTTTGCCTCACATGTATTTGAACATTCAAATTTTACTCCTTCACTAATTAGCCTGGTTAAAGGAGCAATAATTTTAGAGAAATCTTAAAAACCTTGTAATAATCAGCCAACCTAAGGAAACGTTGTATTTTAATGACTATAGTAGGGCAAGGCCAATATTGTATTGACTCAACGTTCTTAGGATCAACATGAATACCTTCTTTGATAATTACATGCCTAAGGAAAGTGACACTACTGACCTAGAATTCACATTTTGAGAACTTGAAAAATAGTCGATGTTCTCTTATAGTTTGCAAAACAATTCACAGATGTTGTTCATGCTCTTCTAGACTCCTTGAATAGACCAAGATGTCATCTATAACATCCCGTAAGAAAATAAAATTTATTAGACAATTTTTAGATATCTATGTGTCACGGATTTTAAACCACTAGAATCACTCAATTTGGAGTCCATATGAGGTAGATATGGTCTGATTAGTAAGCAGTGTTCAGAAAATGGTTAATTAGGGAAGAACATATTAGGATAGCTTCTGTGTTTTAATTTCTGGGAACATTATGTAGGGAATTCAAATAAGTGGTTAACAAAAGAATTATAGATATATGTGTCACGGAATTGTAGCCACTGGAATTACGTAATTTGGAGTCTATTTTTCCTTTCCCTCACTTGGACAAAAATTATAATGTTATAGGGGTGGGTTTTGCTTAAATAGACCACCAAATAATTCATATTTCATGATCAAAGGTCTACCTTATCACAATTAGGATACAATTGGTTGAATTTTTGGAAAACAAATAACTTATGTTCTTGTCTTCCTCTTCCTTAGTCAAGATATGCATAGCAAAAGGAGATTTGTATTTTGAAAATTATGATAGTATGTTTCTAAGATAAGGGACAAGGTCCCTTTGATTTAGGGATTCATTTCTTTTTCTTTTGTCTTAATCAATTATGATAATATAATCGGAATTGGTCAACCAGAATAAATAAGATGTAGTTATTTATGTGTTTTATTTTGTTGTACGTACGTTTTGATTAATGACGTGTATGTGAACTCTATATTGTATAATAAATAATAATAAAAATAAGGTTGTTACATCATCTATGAATACAATGACAAATTGGTCTAAGAAAGGCTAGGACACCCTATTCATTAGGTCCTTAAATGCCCTTAGAGCATTTGTTAAGTCAAACAACATTACCAATAACTCATAATTCCCATACTAGGTTCAAAAAGTTATTTTAAGAATGTCATCCTTCTTTATCCTTAGCTAATGATAGCCTAACCTCATGTCAATTTTTTAAAAACACTAACAACCTTGTAGTTAGTAAAAAAACATCATCTATATGAGGCAAAGAATACTTGTTGCCCATAGTTACCATATTCAATTGTCTATAATCTATGCATAAACATAATAACCCATCATTATTCTTTACAAAAAAGATTAGAGCACCTCAAGGAGAAATGCTACGCTGAATAAAGCCTTTATCTAATAGGTCTTGTAGCTGATCTTTCAGCTCCTTAAGCTCTGCAGAAGATATCCTATAGGGAGGTATGGATACTAGTTGTGCTCTAAGGAGAAGGCCAATATTAAACTCAATCTCACACATTAGAGGAAGTCTTGGTAACTCTTCTAGAAATACATATGAGAATTCATTAACCATTGGAACTTGACCTAGTGCATTGTTTGACAATATATCTAACCAAGGTCAAATGCCCTTGACACCCCTTCTATAATAGTTTTCAAGATCCTAAAGATAAAATCAACCTACTCAATGCAACACTATAATCTCATTGGATTTTGAAAGGAGGTTCATCTGGAATGTTGAATTCAATCATCTTAAGGTGACTATCCAAAGTGTCATTGCATAATGCTAACCCATCATACAAATTAAAACAATAAAATCTATCATATTTAGCATAATGGTGCGTACTGTTACAGGTACACCCAAATTGATACCTTACCTCAAAACTAACCTGTAGTAGTGGGAGTAAGGGTCGATCCCACAGAGACTGGTATTACCTTATGTGATTGAGAAAGGGGGGATTGATAGTTGCAAATAAAACAAAGTAAACAATAATGAAAGTAAATAAGAGAGAGTGATTAATGATAAAGACGTTGGTTTCGGTTGATATCCATCGTCAAGGGATTGCATTGATCATTAACAACATAATCAATCTGTAATTGAATATCTATCATTGGGTTTCTAACCCTGTTCCTCCTTAAGTCTAGTAAATTAATGACAATTGCACCAATTAAACCCTGATTAAGAAGCAATCCTTTAGCACATCTGTAAAGCATAACTTATTAACCGCATGAAGAACTAGAGAAACTAACAAAGCTAAACAAATATAAACACATCGGTTATATTTAATTTAGTTAATTATTCATCATAGGTTCAATGATTTATAATCCAAAATCCTCAAACCTATTTGTCTCACAAATCACAGAATTGAAGACTTTGTTCAAAACATAATTCAGCGGTAGATTAAGACAAATAATATACTAGTAAGCCTCCCAGCAATTATATGAATAATCATTGAGAAGAAGAGCAGATGAATAATAAATACTCAATTCAAATTGAAATAATCAAATCAAATCCACATCTCACAATGCATGAAGATCCCTTGAGGTTTCAATGTACCTCAACCAACTAAAAAGAACTAGCCACACAGGGCCATAAGAAAATCTAAAGAAGAATTGAAGAATGTAACTAAGAACTTGGATGAATGATTGAATGAATTTTCTGCTTTCTTTCCTCCCTTTTTATAAATTAACTCCTCCTAATCGAAGTAGGAGTGTTTCTAGGTCAAATTTCGGCTTATCGGGCTTTAATTGGAGTTGGAAAACCTTAAAAATCGCAAATTCAGCGACCCAGTGCGGGGATGGGTGTCACAGTGTGCTACAGTAGCGCCGCGATGCTCATTTCTGGGTTTCTCAGCGCCACGGCACCTAGTAAACTCCAAAATTGGCCAAAGTGACAAACACAAAAGTTGTAGCTATATGTCTCTTCTTTCCACAGCCTCTAGAATCACCTTAATCCAATCTAAATTGAAGGAGATATACTAACATTAGTGACCAAATGTCAGAATTCATCTTGCTGCACTATGAGTCTGATTTTCGAGCTCTATAACGCTATGAACTCTCCTGAATTTGACCATGTGTTCAACATAAACATTGTAGAGAATTGTGTTATCTTTTTTCAGACACTTGAATCACTTTGATTAGAGTTCATAAGTGGGAGATATGCTCAAAACAGTGTTGAAAGGTTTGGAATCATTGCAATGTAACATTTTTCCATGAATTTCTTCTCTTTTCTTCTTCCTTTGTTCCTACAACACGAAACACAAAACTAAGCTAATTCCTAATTATATTTTACTTAAATCAAACAAAAAGTAAGTTTAAAGGTATTAATATCATGCTTAATTAAGATCACATCACATAATTAAATAAACAAAAGTCTCCTTATCTAACAATAAAATTGCACATGATTTGTACACATCTTTCACCAATAAGGAATCACTGACAGTGGTATCAACAACAAAAGGAAGTTTCAACTTGATTGGATCTTGCCCACCCATTTTTTAAAGTACAAAGATATGTATAAATGAGTAAATATGGGATCAAATAATACATGTGCATTGTGGGAACAAATAGAGAGTGTACCTGGCATCATAACATTTGAGGCCTAAGAATCCTATAGAGTTAGTGTAAAAACTCTTGATTAGCCTCTACCTACTTGACCTTGCCCTCGACTGATAACTGCATTTCACTATAGTTTCTATGCATTGCCCATGATTGTTTACTGAATTTTTCTGGTGTTTTAAGCACTTTTTACCCTCTGATTTAATTGAATGGGATGACTTTTCTAGATATAACGTAGCTACCTCATTGCTGCAGCATTTCAGTGAGCATGTATAGCAATGATAGCAAAACCCCGGGTGATAGTGGGTAAAGCTGTTTTCTCTCTCACCTGCAATACGATGATTCTGTTTGATTTGGTGCAGGTGGCAGAACTGCGCAGCAGGAGCAGCCACCAGTGAGCAGGGGACAGCAGCAAGGACATTGCAGGCTAATGGTACAGGACCATCTCCATTACTGAAAGTGGAGAGGAAGAAAGAATAAAAAGAGCTGCACAACAAGGGCGCCTGCTGCAGAGCAGAAGGTATGGCAGCAGTCCAGGGCGCTTTACTGGGACCACGAAGGTTGCCTATAAAAGGCCGAAAAGTAGCCAATGGAAAAGAGCCCGCCAGGGGGAGAAAGAGGAAAGAACTGGGAGAAAAATGTCACCATAGCCTAGAGTGCTGCTAACACCGGAAGGTGCAATATGGGGGGAAGAGTGTGCTAGTGTATAAGGGAACTTGTTTTCTGTTGTTGTTTTACTGCTTTATCAAAAAGAAAGAACTGCATTTTGTAATTTAGTTTTTATCTCTTAGAATGCACACCAGTGTTTCTGGAGTTTTTGTAACCAGTGCACCCATGAGACTTGGCTAGTTTCCAGTTGGGGTTGCACAAGGGTTGTAATGGACCGAAGCACATTTTTATTATCAATACATTTCGTTGCAGTTTTGTTTACCATTCAGCTGTATATCCTGTAGCTTTTCTTTCCTTAATAACGGAAGTTTGGAGGAAGAAAACCAAAACCACCATTCACCTGGAAGGGTAATGGAGGCTGGAAAAAAGCTGAATGAAAAGGGGTTACCTCATGTAGGGATATACGGGTACCTCATTAGTCTTATAATGTATTGCTTGTGCAATTCAGAGGTAAGGACTTGTGCAGGAATGCGTGTCCGCACCTTGGAGTTGTGAGGAATGGTAGTCTGGGAAGACTCCATTCAGAACTGATTTTGGCACTAGGGACCTTTGCTGCAGCAAAGTCTAGGGCATATCTAAGTGCTGAAGTCCATAGCAATCCTGAGCAACCCAGTTCTCCCCATATAGTTTCCTTTCTATCCCTGAATACTTTTCAGTCTAGTTACAGTAAAGATCAGCCAACCCATGTCTATTTCAATTTTGTGAACAACTTAGCGTTGCTACAGCATTCATACAGCAAAGGTCTCTAAACAGTTTTAGTTCACTCCTCGTGGGACGATACTCACTCATCACTTTATTACTTGGTCACGATACGTGCACTTGCGTTCTGACATTGTATTCATCTTTGTATGAACTACACATTAACCAACAAGTTTTTGGCGCCGTTGCCGGGGAGTGTAAACTTTAAAAATTGTTTTTAGATACCCCACTGTGTGAAGGATTGTTTTGCTTTTACTCTGGTGTCTTGTTGAGCAGGTAACACAGTGCATGAGCAGGGCTGATAGAGAGCTTCTACCCCTTGACCCAGAGATAGAAAGAACACTTCTAAGAAGAAGAAGAGGATAGCTAACACACCAGCAGCAGGTAGAGATGGCTAATCAAAATGGAGCAGACAACATGGATGACAGAAATAGGGTCTTAAATGCTTATGTTCAACCAAATCTGAATGGGTTGAACCCGAGCATTGTGAGACCAGAAATTAAGGCTCTCCATTTTGAGCTTAAACCAGTAATGTTTCAGATGCTACAAACTGCTGGACAATTTAGTGGCATGCCCACTGAGGACCCTCACCTTCATTTAAGAGTGTTCATGGAAGTCACGGATGCTTTCAAAATGAATAGAGTCACGGAGGAGGTGCTCAGGCTAAAGCTGTTCCCTTATTCATTAAGAGACCGAGCAAGAGCCTGATTGAACTCTCTGCCACCTGACTCTATCGCTAACTGGAGTGATTTGGCAGAAAAATTTCTGCTGAAATACTTCCCGCCCACCAAGAATGCCAGATTGAGAAATGACATCACCTCTTTCCATCAATTAGAAGGTGAATCTTTGTATGAGACCTGGGAGAGGTATAAAGAGCTATTACGGAGATGCCCACATATAGAATTCCTTACTGCATTCAGATGGAGACCTTTTATAATGGCCTCAATGCCCAAACTCGGACCATAGTGGATGCAGCAGCTAATGGGGCACTCTTGTCCAAAACATATAATGAAGCATATGAGTTGCTTGAAAGAATGACCAGTAACAACTATCAATGGCCAATGGACAGAGTTTCAACTGGAAAGAAAGCAGCAGGCATGCACGAAGTGAGTGAAGTGACTTCTTTCATAGCCTAGCTAGCCTCACTAGTTAATGTTCTGAAAAGCCAGCAAGCTACCTGCCCACAAGCAGCTAATGCAGTTCAGGAAACTGGACCATTTTGTGTACTATGCAATGGACCACATCTATTTGAAGCTTGTCCCTCAAACCCAGAATCAATGTGTTTTGTGGGTAATATGAATCGCAATAACAACCCTTACTCCAACACATACAACCCAGGATGGAGGCAACGCCCCAATTTCTCCTGAAGTAACTATGATACAGGACAAGGGAGCAACTCTACCCCACAAAGACCACAGGGTCCACCATCCAGCAGCAAAGACAACAGCCTCAGGAAGCCCACACTTCACTGAAATCCCTGCTGAAGGAATATATGGCAAGAAATGATGCTCTAATCCAGAGTCAAGCAGCCTCACTGAGGAATCTGGAAACCCAAGTGGGACAGCTTGCCAATGAACTGAAAAGCAGACCCCCAAGGACACTTCCTAGTAATACTGAAGTCCCTAGGAGAGAAGGGAAAGAGCATTGCAAGGCTATAGCCCTGAGGAGTAGGAAGATGGTGGAAACACCAAAAACAAGAGGGCAAGACCAGACAGACTCCACTGTACCCCTGGAGAACAATAAAGATAAGAAGAAGCAAGATGAGGAGATAAGCAAGGAGGAAACCATCTCTGGAGGAAATGCTGCAGCTATGCCATAGCAAAAGTCGGTAACTTTGCCGCAGCAAAGCATGCAGCAAACCAAGCTACCCCCCTTTCCCTCAAAGATTTCAGAAGCAGCAGAATGACCAGCAATTTAGAAGGTTCCTAGATGTCCTGAAACAGCTCCACATCAACATTCCTCTAGTGGAAGCACTGGAGCAGATGCCCAATTATGTGAAATTCATGAAGGACATCCTAACCAAAAAGAGGAGATTTGGTGAATTTAAGATTGTTGCCCTCACAAGAGAATGTAGTGCTGTGCTGCAAAATAAGTTGCCACCCAAACTTAAGGATCCGGGCAGTTTCACCATACCTTGTTCAATCGGGAACCAGTATTTTGGCAAAGCACTGTGTGATTTAGGAGCAAGCATCAACCTTATGCCAATGGCTATCTTTAAAAAGCTAGGAATTGGAGAAGCTAGGCCTACTACAGTCACACTGCAATTGGCAGACAGATCCATTGCTCATCCAGAGGGAAAAATAGAGGATGTCCTGGTTAAGGTGGATAAGTTCATCTTCCCAGTAGACTTCATAATTTTGGATTATGAAGCTGATGCAGAAGTACCCATTATATTAGGCAGACCGTTCTTAGTAACTGGCCGGACACTCATTGATGTTCAGAAAGGTGAATTAACCATGAGAGTCCAGGATGAGCAGGTTACATTCAATGTGCTCCAGACCATGAAGTTTTCCAGTGAAGAAGAGGAATGTGCAGTGGTGTCTATGATAAACACATTAGCATCAGAACAACTGGAAAAATGCTGCAAGGAGCCACCACCAGCAGCATGGATAGACCACTCAGATTCTGAAGGAGAAGATGAGAAGGAATGGGCCTGGATTGATGTCAGACAAGGCTTTAGGAAGCAGGAGTCGATAAAAGAGCCGTTATATGAGACCACGCCAGATTCTAGGCTACTAAAAGCATCAGTAGAAGAACCACCAGCCTTGGAGATGAAGCCCTTGCCAGCACACCTTAAGTATGCATATTTAGGAGAAACAGCCACTCTTCCTGTGGTTATCTCAGCACTTCTGACAGAGGAACAGGAAGAGAAATTGGTCCTGACGTTGAAGAAATTCAGAAGGGCCATTGGCTGGACACTTGCTGACATTAAGGGAATCATCCCCTCATTCTGCATGCATAAGATCCTCTTGGAAAGCAACGAAAAAGGGTCCATAGAACCCCAGCGAAGGCTTAACCCAATAATGAAGGAGGTGGTGAAGAAGGAAATCATCAAATGGCTGGATGCTGGAATCATTTACCCCATATCAGATAGCTCTTGGGTAAGTCTGGTCTAGTGTGTTCCCAAGAAAGGAGGCATGACTATGGTGAAAACTGAGAGCAATGAGCTCATCCCCACTAAGGTTGTAACCGGTTGGAGGATTTGCATGGACTATAGGAAGCTGAATAAGAGCACTAGGAAGGATCACTTCCCTCTGCCATTTATTGATCAAATGTTAGATAGACTTGCTGGAAGGGAATACTATTGCTTCCTGGATGGATACTCAGGGTATAACCAGATTGCTATAGCACCAGAAGATCAGCACAAGACCACATTCACATGTCCTTATGGTACCTTTGCATTTCGAAGGATGCCATTTGGGCTGTGTAATGCTCCAGCAACGTTCCAACGATGCATGATGGCAATATTCACAGAAATGGCTGAGCAGTTTGTGGAAATCTTCATGGATGATTTCTCAGTCTTTGGGGACTCCTTTGACCTATGCTTAGGAAACCTTGCCAAAGTCTTGCAAAGGTGTGAGGAAACAAACTTGGTGCTAAACTGGGAGAAGTGCCAGTTTATGGTAAAGGAAGGAATTGTGCTGGGGCATAAGGTATCCCAGAAAGGACTTAAGGTGGATAAGGCCAAGGTAGAAATTATTGAGAAGCTGCCTCCTCCCACCTCGGTCAAGGGCATTCGAAGCTTTTTGGGACATGCAGGATTTTATAGGAGGTTCATTAAGGACTTCTCTAAGGTTGCCAAACCGTTATGCAGCTTGCTAGAGAAGGACATAACCTTTTGTTTTGATGAGAGCTGCATGACAGCATTCTGCGATCTCAAACAAAAATTGAGTACATCTCCGGTTATTGTGGCACCAGACTGGACCTCCCCATTTGAGCTTATGTGTAATGCTAGTGAAACAGCATTGGGGGCTGTCCTCGGGCAGCGCAGAAATAAGCTGTTTCACTCTATTTACTATGCTAGCAAAACGTTGCAAGGTGCCCAGCTGAACTACACCGTGACAGAGAAGGAACTGCTTGCTGTAGTGTTTTCCTTTGAGAAATTCAGAGCATATTTGGTAGGAGCAAAGGTGATAGTGCACACAGACCACTCTGCCATCAAACACTTGGTTAGAAAGAAAGATTCCAAACCAAGGCTCATTCAGTGGGTGCTCTTGCTTCAAGAGTTTGATCTAGAGATCAGAGACAGGAAGGGGACTGAAAACCAAGTGGCAGATCATCTCTCCAGGTTGGAAGAGCACGGCTTTGAAGCAGAGGACATTAATGAAAGATTCCCAGATGAGCAACTCTATCTCCTGTCCCAAGATGATGTGCCATGGTATGCTGACTATGTAAATTACCTCGTGAGTGGAATGCTCCCACCAGACCTAACGTGGCAGCAGAAGAAATTTTTTTTGCACGAAGTCAACTCATACTACTGGGATGAACCCTATCTTTACAAGCAGTGTGCTGATCAAATGATAAGGAGATGCATACCCAGCGAAGAGACGGAGTAAATCTTGCAGCAATGCCATGCTTCCCCTTATGGAGGTCATTTTAGAGGAGTTAGGACCGCAAACAAAGTGCTGCAGGCAGGTTTCTATTGGCCCTCCTTATTCAAGGACTCCTACTCTTATGTAAGGCAATGTGACCAGTGCCAGAGAACAGGGAATATATCTCGCAGGCATGAAATGCCACTGAACAACATCCTAGAGGTGGAATTATTTGATGTCTGGGGCATAGATTTTATGGGACCATTTCCCTCCAGCTTTGGCAACCAATACATCCTTGTAGCTGTAGACTATGTCTCAAAGTGGGTGGAAGCCAATGCATCCCAGACCAATGACGCCAGAGTCGTGACCAGATTCTTGAAGAGGAATATCTTTACAAGGTTTGGAACCCCCAGAGCCATCATTAGTGATAGAGGGACCCATTTCTGCAATAGGCAGTTCAAGGCACTACTTGCCAAATATAGAGTCAGACACAAGGTAGCAACCCCTTATCACCCACAAACAAGTGGCCAGGCTGAAGTCTCCAACCGAGAGATCAAGAGAATCTTGGAGAAAACAGTAGGTCCTACGAGGAAGGATTGGTCCTCAAGGTTGGATGACGCCCTTTGGGCATATAGAACAGCTTATAAGACACCTCTGGGCATGTCACCTTACAGGTTGGTATTCGGGAAGGCTTGTCCTCTACCAGTGGAGCTGGAACATCGAGCATATTGGGCAGTAAAGAAGCTAAACTGGAACCTGGATGCTGCGGGTGAGAAGAGAATGCTGTAGCTAAATGAGCTGGACAAATTTCGGGGGCAGGCCTATGAAAATGCCAAACTATACAAGGAGAAAGCAAAGCAATGGCATGATAAGAAGATACATCCCAGAAACTTCGAAGTGGGACAAAGAGTACTACTGTACAACTCCAGGCTAACCTTGTTTCCTGGGAAGTTGAAATCACGATGGTCTGGACCCTTTCGCATAAGCAAGGTCTTACCATTTAGGACTATTGAATTGGAAGAAGATAATGAAGAGAGAACATTCAGGGTTAATGGGCAAAGATGCAAGCATTATCTGGGGGGTGATATGGATAGACAGCACATTTCCATTCAATTGCAAGAGGATTGAACAGAAGGAAAGTCAGGCTGAAGACTCTAAAACAAGCGCTCATGGGAGGCAACCCATGTTCAAATTTGTTATTATTCAAGTTAATAGTTTTAAGATAGTTTAGATCATGAGTCTGATAGCTTTTGTGGTTGTTACGCAAGTTAGGAAGCAAGCAGTTGCAGGACCAGTTTTTGTTTTGCTGCAGCAACCCTGTAACTAAAGATAGTCCCTGTTTTGCTACAGCAGGGTGAATAACGAGCACTTTCTGCTGCAGCACGAGTCCTAGGCAACCTAATTTTGTTGCAACATTGCTGCAGCAACACAGTCAGCTCTAAGCCAAGGGTTCCCATCTGCTATGCTTCGGTAGTTAAAAAAAAATGGTGGGCGGGAAAACTGACAAGAAGACCATAAGACACCTACGGTCTTTAAACCTCTACAACTTCCAACCCAGTTCTTCCCCGAGTTAAGACACCCACGTTTTCACCTCTATAGCTTCCCTTCTCATTTCACCTCTCCGAGTTCTCAAGCCCTGCAACCCTCTCACCTCCTTCGACCCAGAAAACCCCAACCTTCAACCCCTCGAACCAAACATGCCGAGAATCAAGACAGTGGCTAGGAAGGCGAGCAAGGCAAAGAAATTCAACTCTAAAGAAAACCGGAGGAGGCACGACGACGAAATCGTGCCCAGAAACTTCTGCGCCGAGAAAGGGTTCACCTTCACCTCCGCTGGCGATTTGGGAATGCCAATGTTCGTTGGCACGGTGGTAAAATAGAGGGCTTGGGAAAATTTTGCAAGCCATCCGCAAACGACCCTCATTCCACTGGTTCGGGAGTTCTATGCGAACTTCTCACCAAAAACTGACAAGTGGGTGAGAGTTCGGGAAACGAAGGTACGCTTTGACCAAGCTGCCATCAACAAGGCCTACAATTTACCTGACGAGGAGGACAACTATGAGGACTATCTTCAGAGTCTGCGGGATGAAGACTGGGAAGCAATGCTCACCCGGGTGTGCCTTCCTGGCACCACCTGGGATAAATCTCCTCAGGGCTCCACCACTGTAAATCGAATCTCCTTGGTGCCGACAGCAAAGGTCTGGTACCATTTTCTCAAGACCCGTCTTCTACCTTCCACCCACGGGCAGACTGTGAGCAGAGAAAGAGTAGCAATGGTGGACGCGCTCATCCTCGGCAGGCCACTCAATGTTGGCCGCATTATAAGTGGCCAAATCCAAGCATGTGCTGGCCGAAAGAAGGGAAGCCTACTCTTTCCTTCCCTCATCACCACCCTATGCAAGAATCATGGAGTACCAGTCTCCATTGACGAAGAGGTCTTGAAAGACACCACTCCCATCACCCCTACGACCATTACTCGCATTGTTTTGGAAAAAGCAGCCCCGTACCCACCAGCTGCCTCTCAAGACCCCCCACCAACTGCTAGCCCATTTACTTCCTCCTCTGCCACTCAGCCAGCTGACAAGGCCATTCAGCATCTGCTGCAGCAACAATCCACCCTCCTCAGACAGCAAGCACAGTTGCTGCAGCACCAGCAAACCTTCTGGCGATATGCACAGAAGAGGGACTTCGCCCTCCATACCAGTTTGGAGCAAAATTTTAAGCAGTTCTTCCCATTCCCAGAATTTCCAACTGCCCTACTCCATGCCACCTTTGAGGAGTCAGCCCCAGCACCAGAAGCACAAGCAGAGCAACCCAAGGCCTCTGAAAGATCCTCCTTCACTAAGGAGCCCTATCCAGAACCCCACCAGCCACCGAAAGAAACTGCGTCCTCTGATGACGATGAGCCTATTGCCAAAAGGGCAGCAGTATTGCGCAAAGGAAAGGCCCCACAACAATCAACACAGAGGAAGAGTGGGCTCAGAAGTTCATCAAGATCTTCTAGGGGTCAATGACCCTAGGGTGCTGCAGCATACCTGCAAGCACCCTCAGAAAAGTTCCCTCAACCCTTATTCCTTCTCTGCTGTATTTGGAATTCCTTTGTTTTTGTTTCTGTTTGTGGGTGTATTTTGTTTTCTGGCCATTGCATCAACAGTGAGGACACTGCTCAATTTAAGTTTGGGGGGGTGTGATATAATGTATAATGTCTGCTGGGAATAGTATTGCTGGAGCATAGTACTCTTGTGTTTTGATTCATTGCTGTAGTATTGCTGGAGCATATCGCATAGTTAGCTGTGCTGCTTATCTAGGTGATTGTTTATGTTGCTGTCCATTTGTGTTTTTTTCTACCTGTGTTGAATAAGTCTGTCTTAGTAATCACTGATTCTGATTGAGTTGAATACAGTTATAATTGTTTGATAAAAATTTAAAAAAAAACCAAAAAAAAGGGAGAGAAAAGAAAGAAAAGAGGGTGGAATAGGTGCATAGCCTGCAGAAAGTTTTGGGATACTCCATGAGGAGGATTGAGTATTTTGTTAAAAATCAGAATAGGAAACCTACAGCCTTACCCCATCACACAGCACCCTCTTCTTATAAGCACTGGATCATGGGCAGTTTGCCCAACAGAGAATTTGGTGATTTTTCAGAAAGTGGTCCTTAGTCTTAGAGCTAGTAGTGAGAGCTTCCTGTAGAATTATAAAAGAGGCAGACACATAGGGGCATAAAGGCTTAAGTTTGGGGGAGGGGAGTAGAAAATAAAGAAAAAAAATATGGACACATTAATGCTCTGTAATTCCTTAGTAACCAGGGGTATGCATGAGCCCCATGTGTGCCTTTGCGTAAAATAGGGACAAAGAGTGGACACTCCAATGCTTTGTAATTCCTTAGTAACCAGGGGTATGCATGAGCCCCATGTGTGCCTTTGCATAAAACAGGGATGTAGAGTATGAGTGGGAAGCAGTTGAAGGGCGATAAGGCTGAGTAACTGGGTGCCTGCATTGAACATGTTGGCATTCACGTCAAAAGGCTGTAATGACCTCTGCTAGAATAAGATCCATGCCAAGAACAATAGTAAAGGATGAAATTCAGTAATCTGCCCCATTTCCCCATATCTGCTGCCCTGACTGTACCTATGATGAATGCCAGCTTGATCTAAGAAAGGAAGCTCAAAATATTAGCATAAAAGTCTTAGGAACTCTGGCTGTTTTTGACCCGAATAACTCCTAGACAAAACTGTACATATCACACACACACAAATTCAGATAAGGCGTTTGCTGTGATTGGGAGTAAGATTTGTGGTATCCTTTATATGAAAGCAATCCTGAGAGTTGAGAGCTATTAGCAGAGCTATGAAGTCTAACATGAGAAAAGTCTGGAACTTCTGCGAATAGTGAGCAGAGTAGGATGCTTAGGGACAAGCAATCCTTTAAGTTTGGGGGGATTTGATAACTGCATTTCACTATAGTTTCTATGCGTTGCCCATGATTGTTTACTGAATTTTTCTGGTGTTTTAAGCACTTTTTACCCTCTGATTTAATTGAATGGGATGACTTTTCTAGATATAACGTAGCTACCTCATTGCTGCAGCATTTCAGTGAGCATGTATAGCAATGATAGCAAAACCCCGGGTGATAGTGGGTAAAGTTGTTTTCTCTCTCCCCTGCAATACGATGATTCTGTTTGATTTGGTGCAGGTGGCAGAACTGCGCAGCAGGAGCAGCCACCAGTGAGCAGGGGACAGCAGCAGGGACATTGCAGGCTGATGGTACGGGACCGCCTCCACTACTGAAAGTGGAGAGGAAGAAAAAATAAAAAGAGCTGCACAACAAGGGCGCCTGCTGCAGAGCAGAAGGTATGGCAGCAGTCCAAGGCGCTTTACTGGGACCACGAAGGTTGCCTATAAAAGGCCGAAAAGTAGCCAATGGAAAAGAGCCCGCCAGGGGGAGAAAGAGAAAAGAACTGGGAGAAAAATGTCACCATAGCCTAGAGTGCTACTAACACCGGAAGGTGCAGTATGGGGGGAAGAGTGTGCTAGTGTATAAGGGAACTTGTTTTCTGTTGTTGTTTTACTGCTTTATCAAAAAGAAAGAACTGCATTTTGTAATTTAGTTTTTATCTCTTAGAATGCACACCAGTGTTTCTGGAGTTTTTGTAACCAGTGCACCCATGAGGCTTGGCTAGTTTCCAGCTGGGGTTGCACAAGGGTTGTAATGGACTGAAGCACATTTTTATTATCAATACATTTCGCTGCAGTTTTGTTTACCATTCAGCTGTATATCCTGTAGCTTTTCTTTCCTTAATAACAGAAGTTTGGAGGAAGAAAACCAAGGCCACCATTCACTTGGAAGGGTAATGGAGGCTGGAAAAAAGCTGAATGAAAAGGGGTTACCTCTTGTAGGGATATACGGGTACCTCATTAGTCCTATAATGTATTGCTTGCGCAATTCAAAGGTAAGGACTTGTGCAGGAATGCGTGTCCGCACCTTGGAGTTGTGAGGAATGGTAGTCTGGGAAGACTTCATTCAGAACTGATTTTGGCACCAGGGACCTTTGCTGCAGCAAAGTCTAGGGCATATCTAAGTGCTGAAGTCCATAGCAACCCTGAGCACACTAGTTCTCCCCATATAGTTTCCTTTCTATCCCTGAATACTTTTTAGTCTAGTTACAGTAAAGATCAGCCAACCCATGTCTATTTCAATTTTGTGAACAACTTAGCGTTGCTACAGCATTCATACAGCAAAGGTCTCTAAACAGTTTTAGTTCACTCCTCGTGGGACGATACTCACTCATCACTTTATTACTTGGTCACGATACGTGCACTTGCGTTCTGACATTGTATTCATCTTTGTATGAACTACACATTAACCAACATCGACCTATTGATCCTCTAGCTGCACTAGCATTGCTCGCCTACCCCAATACTATCCTAACTAGTTGCACTAATCCATAACTTAATCCTCATTTCTTGGGAAAATTTCTCACTATGTGTCCCATTTGCCCATAATGAAAGTTGGCACAAGTCTCTTTATAGCATTTCTTGCATGAAATTTTCCACAATAGGGCATTGTAGTTCACTGTGATGAGTCTACCTTGAGCCTTAATGGCTATACTATCTAACATCCCCTTGAACTTCCTTTTATTTACTGACACTAGCTAATGCTTGACTTAAAGTTTGATATTCGGTCAATAGCGATTATAATGGACTTTAAGTCTAGATAACCTAGCGGTCGAATTTTGCCCATTACAAAGACTACCTCTATGAACTCCATTTCTCTTCTTCTGGTTTTTAATCTTTAATAATTCCTTGGTTTCAATCATTCTAGCAAAGTTTGCTACAATTGCATAGGGTGCCACTAACTTAAATAATGGACACACCAATCTTGTAATAAACCCCTTAGTTCTCTCCCTTTTCGTAGAGACTAAATGTGGGGCATACTAAGACAATTAAGTAAAGCTATGATGACCTAAGCTTAGTTGCATAATTTTTACTATTCATTTTATGCTTTAGAGGATCTTGATTATAAACTCTTTTGGTATGGTTCTTTTAAGTTTATATATGAAACATTTGGGTTAATTGAGGGGCTAAAATGTGAAGAAGTTCTAGCAAGGTCACTATCACAACGCCAAATTTCACTATCACAGTGCTAACATTCCTAAAACTCAATTATGAAAAGTATAAGGTCAACGCTGCAATGATAGAAGTATAAAGTTGTTGCTATAGAAAACCTGAGTGTTACAACACTACGGTGCTAAATCCTTACTGTTGCAGTGCCACAAGCAAAATATTAGAATTTTGAAACTAGAATGCTCAACACTGTGGGGCCGGAGGTTCAACACCATGGTGGTAGGTAACATTACAAGAATGCCTATATTATCTTAAAATTTTCTCTAAAGTCATTTTCTCCTCAAGATTTCCTTCATCAGACTCACTCTCTCACTAGAAAACCCTATCCTTCTCTCTAAGAAATTTTACATTCTATACCTCTATTTGCAACACCATTGATGTCTATAAATTCTTGGCAAGGAAAAGAATTCTTTACACTGATTGGTTTCACCATACAACTACTAGAATCTTGTTGGAGAACTTATAAGAAAATTCTAAATGAGGCAATCTTCAAATGCATACTTAGGGACCTCAAATTAGAAAAGTAATCTTATAGATGGTCTTAAAATTGACTAAATAATTAGGGTTCAACATTTCATGCCCATAGGACGACTTTTTCAGTAGGTATGAATAGTTATTTTAGGGCTATGTATAGAATCTGACCTTCTAGAGTTGTTTTTTAGGTTAATGTACCTGCTAAACTCAAATATGTTGTTAGTTAGTTTGAATTAGCCTAAAACATTAAGTTGTGAACAACCAACATTGGAACCTTTGTTCTGTAAGTAAAAAAATATATGCCATAATATGTTTATATGTTTTCTAATGTAATAATATTGCATTTTTATATTTTTATAGCTATTTATGACATTGAAAATTACATGTGGAAGTTAAATTTTGTTTAATGCCATATCCATTTATGTTTAGCTAAACTTCAATATTGAAATATTGTTAAGCATACAAATAGTAAAGACCAAGAATTTATGCATTTTAAATCTTTGTTTATTATTTGGCATAAGAAATCCTCAGAGGATTAGGAGATTGGAAGTTCTGTAAAGGTGTTTCCTAATTTAATTGATCACTAGTAATTGTCTTTAGACATGCTTAATGTTGTGATTCATAAGAATTGGATTGGAAAGTAAGGATGGGTTAAAATTGCAAGAATGTTATGCTTATTTGATTAAATGTAAACTTAGCATACTATAGTTGGTTTCTTTGGGAAAAACTCATTCAGAAACATTGTCTGCTATACGCTAGCCATGGTGCTCCTCGAAACCCTAGCTACTAGGGATGTTGCTAGCCTTGTGTATTAGCCAATACACAGGATTTGTTAAAGGAGTGGTTGGGATGTTGCCTAACATTGAAAGAAAAATTATTGAATTTTGATTTGCCCTCTTTTGCTTTGTGCCTGGGATGAGCTTTGATTATAATGTAGGGTCCTCTTAACTTTTGATATAATTTAATTTTCTTTATGTTTATGGAAGTTATTAGTTTTATAAAATGGTTCCATTCATATATTGAGATATTTCATTATAGTATTGTTGTATAGTGCTAATGTATACATTTTCTACTCATTGTGTTTTCTCTATAAATATTTCATATAGCAACAAAGAACCCAAGCCACCTTTGCCCAGGCAATAGCTAAAATGATCTTGTGGTAACCCAACCTAGGGTCTCCATTTATTATATTTTTTGTTTCCTTATATTTCATACTCTAGACAAGCTTTATGAGTCATTGGTAGTTTTTATGCTCCCTAGTGTATTTTGGAATTGTTAACAAATCTTAAATATGGATTTGTATTTTGATAAAAATAATTTCTTTATGAATAAGATTATAAGATAAGTTTATGAATAATTATTTAATTGATCTTAATTATGTTGTTAAATCTATTTCTAAAGGAGGCTTATGAACTAGGGTCAACCCCTTACCTATGCTAGTCATGTACTTCTTCAACTGGGGTTATGAAGAAATTGTTACCAGAGCCTTAGGTTTTCCTATGACTTATAGAGCAAAGGATTCTTTAGTAGCACCTTGATATGAGTTGAACATGTCTATAAACAAGGTTTGTTAAGGGATTATGTAGGGTTTTATTCTTCTTCTTATCCTAAGTAAGTTCTTTGTCATGTCATGAAAACAATATTCTTTGGAATCTAATTTTATAGACACAATGACATCAAGCACAAGAACAATAGCTAGAAAAGCTATAGAACAAGAGTCATCTATTGAGGTATCTATCTAGTTTACAACTTAAATTTTAAGAGACCAAGGCAAAAGATGAGCTATTCAGGGAACTAAGGGACATAGCCATGGTGAAAGGGCCACTAAAACCCTCATATAAGAGGCACACGATGATGTCTAAAATGCAGCTCTTGAGGAAGAGATGATGCCTCATCCACACAAAAGAGTTACGGTTGAATTGCTTGCTAGAATCCAAGGAATTTAGAAAACTATAGAAAATTTAACTAGCATTATGGTGGGTTAGAGTATAAGGGAGTATTATTAACTATAGGCTATAGTTAAAGTATAAGGTTAAACCAAATTAGCAAAACCAGAAGATAAACCTCAAGTGGTGGGTATTAAGGTCAGTGATGTGATCTTAATTAAGCATGATTTTAATATCTTTATGCTTACCTTTTGTTTGATTTAAGTAAAATATAATTAGGAATTAGCTTAGTTTTGTGTTTTGTGTTGTAGGAACAAAGGAAGAAGAAAATGGAAGAAAACAATAAGAAATTCATGAAAAAATGCTACATTGCAGCGATTCCAGACCTTTCACTACTGTTTTGAGCATATCTCCCTCTTAGGAACTCCAATCAAAGTGATTCAAGTGGTTGTAAAATGATAACACAATCCTCTACAACTCTTATGTTGAACACTTGGTCCAATTAGGGAGATTTCATAGCGTTACAGAGCTTGCAAATCAGAATCATAGTGCAGCAGGGTGAATTCTGACCTTTAGTCACTAATTTTAGTATATCTCCTTCAATTTAGATTGGATTAAGGTGATTCTAGTGGCTATGGAAAGAAGAGACATAGAGCTACAACTTTCAAGTTTGACACTTCGGCAAATTCTGGAGTTTTTCTGGCACCGCGGTGCTGCGTCATAGCAGGTTTGGAGGGTCGCGGTGCTCCCTAGCGCGCCGCGGCATTTGTTGCCCAGAAGCACCGGGCGCCGCAGCGCCCGATGCCCAGCGCTGCGACGCCCGAGCGTCAGAATTCAGAGTTCACCAGAGCTAGCCTAAGCGTCGCGGCACCCCGTCAGAAGCTTTCTGGAGTGCCGCGGCGCCTCCGTCGCATCAGGTCGTTGAGTTTGTGATTTTTAGGGTTTTTTAACTCTAATTGAAGCCCGATAAGCCGAAATTGGACCTAGAAACACTCCTACACCAATTAGGAGGAGTGAATCTATAAAAAGAGAGGACATCAAGTAGAGAAGGCATCCAATCTTTCACCGAATTTTTCATCTACATTCTTCAATTCTTCTTTTGTTTATCTTATGGCCCTGCGTGGCTAATTCTCTTTAGTTGGTTGAGGTGAGTTGAAACCTCAAGGGATTTTTATACATTGTGAGATGTGGATCTGATGTTATTATTTCAATTTGTTTTGGATATTGATTGTTCATCTGTTCTTATTTTTAATGATTATTCATATGATTGCTAGGAGGCCTACTAGTATTTTGTCTGTTTTAATCTACAGCTGAATTGTATTTTGAACAAAGTTTTTAATTCTGCGATTCGTGAGGCAAATAGGTTTGAGGGTTTTGGATTATAAATCATTGAACCTATGATGAATGGTTGACTAGATTAGATATAGCCAATGTGTTTATATTTGTTTAGCTCTGTCAGTTTCTCTAGTTCTTCATGCGGTTAACAAGTTATATTTTACCGATGTGCTAAAAGATGGCTTGTTGATTAGGGTTTTATTAGTGTGATTATCATTAATTTGCTAGGCTTAAGGAGAAACAAGGTTAAAACCCCAATGATAGATGTTCATTTACAGATTGATTATGTTGTCGATGATCAATGTAATCCCTTGACGGTAGATACCAACCGAAACCAACGTCTTTATCATTAATCACTTTCGCTTATTTATTTTCATTATTGTTTACTTTACTTAACTTGCGATTATCAATTCCCCCCTTTTTAATCACATAAGGTAATTCCAGTCTCTGTGGGATCGACCCTTACTCCCACTACTACAGGTTAGTTTTGAGGTAAGGTATTAATTTGGGTGCACCTGCGACAGTGCGCACCAGTCAGCTTGTCATAGTGTTTTAGGTTAAGACCATCAACTTTCACTAAATACAACAGTAATAAGGACTCATAACAGTTTGTAGATACTACAAAAGAGATTTAGTGAGCTATGGGTTGTTCTAATAAGAAACCTATAGAGTCAATGCCTTTTTAACTGCCTAATGTAGCCAAGTGTTGTTTGACATGTTAACAAGAGGAAAAGAAATTGTTGCACCCCTACAGAGTTGGAGGAGTTTAAAGAAGCATTTATGGGATTGTTTTGCTTGAGAGCATAAGATATGTCTATGCCATAGAATTTAAGGAGTTAAAATAAATATTAAATATGACTATCACTGAGTATGATATTCAATTTACTCAATTGTCATGGTATGATCAACATTTGGTCCCTACTAAAAAGGAAAGAATCAAGAGATTTGTAGCAAGGTTAATACATCCTTTAGGTTTGTAGCACCATTAACATAACAATTTGCTTCTTATGTAGCTGTTAAGACTGTGCTAGGAAGATAAAAACTAGAGAGTTAGCCGAAATTGAAAGTTAAAAGAAGAGAAAATGAGATCATATGGTAGTTTTCATAATAGGCAGAGTTTGATAACCAAGGGACCTAGATTTCAAAGTCCATCACGGTTACTTCCAACCAAATCTAGAGCTTTTAGCTAGACATCAGTTAGTTTTAATAAACAGAAGGGAGTCCAGAGAGATGTTAGGCAATTTAACAATTAGGAATCAAAATAAACTCACTACAGTGAACTATAATGCTCTGTTTATGGTAAGTTTCATGTAGAAAGACGCTATAAAGAGACTGGTGCATGTTTTAATTGTAGGAAAATAAAGTATATGGTTAGAGATTATCCTCAAAAAAGAGGACCAAGCCAAGGATCAGTGCAACCAGTTTAAATAGTATTAGGGCAGACAAGCAAGGTTAGTGTAATAAAATATCAACATGTCGTGCGTAAGGTCCAATAGGTAGAGGCCAATAAAAGGTTTTCACATTGACAAGATAGGATTGTAAAGCTTTTGATATAATGATGACATGTTGTTGGATACTATCATGGGTATACCAAATATAATAATTATTTTACCTCAAAACTAACATGTAATAGTGGAAGTAAGGGTCGATCCCACAGAGACTAGCATTACCTTTTGTGAAATAGAAAATGGGGGTTTGAAAGCTGAAAGTAAATTAATAAGGTAAAAAGAGAATGATTGTAAATAATAAAAGAGTGATTAATAATGAAAGATTCAGTTTTGGTTGATATCCACCATCAAGAAATTGCATTGATCATTGACAACATAATCAATCTTAAATTGAGTATCTATCATTAGGATTCTATCCTTGTTCTTCCTTAAGTTTAGTAATTGATGATGATCACCTCAATTAACCCTAATTAATAAGTAATCTTTAGCACATCGATAAAATATAACTTATTAACCTCATGAAGAATTAGAGAAACTGACAAAGCTAAAACAATAAAGGCACATTGGCTATATTTAATTTAGTCAATCATTCACCATGGGTTTAATAATTCATAATCATACAATTATTAATCCTATTTGCCCCTTAAATCATAATGATAAAAACTTTGTTCAAAATATGCTTCAGCATTAGATTGAAACAATGAAATCACTAGTGTGTACCCTAAATATCAATTGAAACAATCATGGGAATAAGAATGGAGGAATAATCAATACTCAATTAAAATTGATATAATAAACTCAAATCCAAATATCACAATGCATAAAAGATCCTTGACGTTTCAATCTTCCTTAACCAACAAAAAGGAAATTAGAACATAGAGCCATAAGAGAATCTAAGAGAAGAAGATAACTGAGAATTTGATGCTTTGATCCCTAGATCCTTGGATGCTTGGATTTGATTGGATGACTTTTTCATGCTTGCTTTTCCATTTATTTATAGGTTTGGAGAGTCCTAAATGAAGTAGGACTGCTTCTAGGTTAGTTCTCAGGCTTTTAGACTTTAATTAGAGTAAAAAAGGACTTAAAATTGAACTTTAATTTTCTGTAGTGGACGGGGAGCACCACGATGCTCTATGACAACACCACCAGACACTGTTGCTAAAAGTTCATAGTGCCACAGTGCTCACTTGGGTGTTGTGTCTCTCTTGTTGGGCACTATGATTTCTTCAAAATTTGGAAATGTGGTCAACATGAAAGTTGTAGCCATTTCTTATAAATTTCCATATTCCTTAGAATTAACTTAATTAGAGCTAATATGATAGATATATACTCCAATTAATCATGAAAGGTCAGGATTCATCTTGCTACACCGATATTCTACATTTCAAGCTTTGCAACGCTTTGAATTCTCTCAAATTTTCCAAAGTACTCAACATAAAAGTTGTTGATTATTATCTTAAATTTTCCTAGGCACTTGAATCACTTTGATTGGAATTCATATATGGGAGATATAATCTAATTAGTACTAAAAGGTCTAGAATCACTGCAATTCAGCATTTTTTTCATGAATTTCTTCTCTTTTTCTTCTTCCTTTGTTCCTACAACACAAAAAAACAAAACTAAGCTAATTCCTAATCATATTTTACTTAAATCAAATAAAAAGTAATTTTAAAGGTATTAAAATCATACTTAATTATGAACACATCAAATATCCTTACACTCAACATTTTGCTTGTCCTCAAGCAAAATAATCCTTAAAGACAAAAACAAACATCAATATATGTAGTAAGTGTTAGGCTTACCAATTTTTTTCCTCATAACATGAAAATATGCTCAATAAATATTTCAAAAATTCATAACCATGTACAAAATTAACTCAAATGCAATCCATTATTTTGTTCTCTTGAATCCTAGGTGTGTGTGTTTTTGGGTCAATAAATTTCCTTTACCCGATGAGTTTATGTATCTCAAAAGTTAGGGTGTTTTAAGATTTCCATAGGATTATTTTTCATATCACTCTCTACTAATGTAGGCCAAAACTACCACTAGGATCAATAGGGCTTTATTTAACTTGTAGTATGGCCTAGGATTTTGTTTTGAGTAGCATTCAAATAAGTTCTAAAATCCTATTGAGATCATAAATTTTTTTTGAGTTCTATAAACCTTCTCTAAGTAAAAGACAAATTAAATGCCCAAAGTTATTGTACAAAAATGTTTTAGGATTCTAAAGTAAAAAATAAATTGTAAAAGGGATAATTGCACTCAACCATGATTTTTCTACAATTTTCAAGAGCTAAATAATTTTGGATAGTCATATCATTGACTATTGGATGTGCCTAACAATACAAAACATAAATTGAAACACTCACACAATCACTCAACTTGCTAAACACACTAAATGTACATTGATAGTGAAAATCAGAAAATTGATGCTCAAAATAAGGTCACAATTATTCAGGCAAATATACTTCCACCCCTATTGTGTATGTTTCACTAGTTAACTGCAAGCGCACAGCATAGCTGTAGCTAGTCCAGCAAGTACGGGTCGTATCCCACAGAGAACAAAGATCAATTACTAGAGTTCTACAAAATATGTTATCTAGATCAATGTAATTTGATAGAGATGAAGTCACAATTAAGTAAATATGGAATTCAATTAACAAAGCCTCGGGTTAGGGTTTACCACACTTATGATATTCAACAATCAATATGTACCTCTAATTACAATTATATGAGTAATTGGGGATGGTTTAGTCTTAATTAATTAATAAACTCTTTCAAACGTTACTAAGCGTACATAGATTAATCCAATTGCCTACTTTCATGGTTCTTAGTTCAACATAAGTTCATTAAGTTCTATGCCAACCATATGATTCAACTAATAGGTTTTCTCGTGTCCACTAATTAATTCAATTCCTAGAGAACCTTAAACTACTTTCGTGATTAAGGTATCCCCAATTAACTATTAAGTTTTGACATTAAATTTTATCTTTCAGTTCATCGATTAATAACCTAAGACGTGATAAATATTGGCCAGACATTCATCAACTTTTATAATAGATGCATAATAGTCAATCCTAATTAACCACAAATAATCTCAATTAGGATTTCAACAATTCCTATTAACAATGTATCATCACATCATAAGTGAGTTTATCGAAACCTTAGATCAATATCTACTCATGCATAATGGAAAGATAAATCATCATCAAATTCATTAAATAAATCATAATTGTTTAATATAAACTAAGAGAAAAGAGCAGAAGTAGAAGTAAAGATGGAAAGATAAAACCTGGATTGCAGAATGTAAATAATATGAGATACAAACTTGAATCAATCTCAAATCTACTTTAAGAACATAAATTAAACAATGATTCTAATAAAAATCTAGTCTAATGGTGTTTCCTTAGCCTAAAATTGAGTAAAAATATGTCTCAATATGTCTGGATAGATCTGGCTACTTTTTCCCATGAATATATATCACTTTGGCTGCTGAAAACCCTAAAACAACATGGAGTGTACAAACCCGAAGCACAGTTATGCTTCAAGACACGGCCTGGCCATGCTTCGAGCTAGAAATCTAGAAATTTCTCCACTTCTTGCACAGAGCATTGCCTAGTCGTGCTTCATGCAACATCAAGCACGACCTGGTCGTGTTGGGGCTGCCAAGCTCATATTTTACCAATTTATTTTATGTTTCCTCCTTGCATCCTCCTCAGCTTGTTCCAAGTCTATATGGCCATTCACGTGAGTGTTTTCCCTTACTTCTTGGCCTCTTTTGCTCACCTACAAATATAAAAAAAACAAAGCAGTGTCCAGAGCAAAGCATAACCAAAAGCAGGGAAATAATCACAAGTTTATTATTAATTAGGGGGTTAAATATAACCATTAAACACTCAATTTTCTCCTTTATCAACTCTCCCATGCTTAAACTGTAACATTCCTAATTTCGTTTCATGTATTAATAAAAAAACAAAAGTATTCAAAGTAACATCCCTAATTTAGTTTCTTTTATTGATAAAGGTACATAAATATTTAATTAAGGAAATAAAATTTATTAGACAATTTTTAGATATCTAAAGAAATATAATCCTTAGAAATTTTTCACCTTACGTATATGCATAGAAAAGTTCTAACATTAATGGAATAGGTAAAGAGAGAAAACCTAAGAGGAAATATTAGAAATAAATTTTTGTAAAGTAAGTAAAGGTATTAAAATTTCAAGAAGATTGGATTAGGGAAATTTTTCCTAATTTAAGAGTTAAAGTTACTAAGTTCAGTATCTCCATCCATAAATTGGGCTTTCACCTATGGACACTTCATATAGAGTTTTTCTACTTCACATGAATTTTTAGCAAGCCAATAGGATAGCCCAAGGAAGAAATAAAACATAGACTTGGACTAAGATATAGAAATAGGACTCGTAGCCCAAAAATCATGAAAATGTGACTAAGCCCATTATGAAAGGTAGAATTTTAACCAAAATAAAGAAAATGGGCAAGAATGAGCCCAAACCCAAGAGGAAAAATAAAATAAAGTGATGAAATAATGGTGTAATCAAGATTATGTGACATGGAATTAAGACAAAAATTTAGCAAGTGGTGTGATATTATACATTCATAATTTTAGCAAGTGGTATGATAATACATGGCATTAGGACAAAACATCTATATCCTACACTCATAATTTTAGCAAGTGGGTAATAATACATAGCATTATGACAAAACATCCTTATCCTATACAAATAATTTTAGCTAAGCAAGGAAGATTCAAGGGTTGGAAATTTTCCACCTAAAAAGGCAAACCTATCATAATTGATTAAGACAAAAGAAAAAGAAAATGAATCCCTAAATCAAAGGGACATTTTCCCTTATCTTAAGAACATATAATCATAATTTTTAAAATACAAATCTCCTTTTCCTATGCATATCTTGACGAAGGAAGAGGAAGACAAACATGAGTTGTTTGTTTTCCAAAAATTCAACCAAGTGCATCCTAATTGTGATAAGGCAGACCCATGAATATAAAAGGTGAATTATTTGATAGTCTATATAAGCAAAACCCAACCTTATAACATTAGAATTTTCCTCCAAGTGGGGGAGAGAAAAAATAGAAGCAAGGTAGAGTGAAGAAAGGAGAGGAAGAAAGGAAGAAAGAGGAAGGAGAAGTCTAGAGGACTAAGTGTTCAAGGTAAGTTTAACAATATTTCTTTTTGAAGAAAAGTTTTGAAACTTGTAATATTTATATGAGATTTCGATCTTAGAACTTTGATGATTGGTCATGGATGTTGCTATATCATGTTACATATTATGTATGTTTGAATACTTAGGCTGGTGTAGATAGTTCTGCATAGATATGGCTATGGGTGGCAAAATTTTAAGATTCTATTTTTACAATTCTGGGAAGAATCGGTAAAGAATTTAAACAAATGGTTAACATGAAAAATGTAGATCTATGTCTCACAGATTTTTAGCACTGGAATCACTCAATTTGGAGTTCATATGAGGTAGATATGGTCCGATTAGTAAGTAATGGTCAAAAAATGGTTAATCAAGGAAGAATATGTTAGGATAGCTTCTGTGTTTTAATTTATGGGAACATTCTGTAGGGAATTAAAATAAATGGTTAACATAAAAATTATAGCTATATATGTCATGGATTTTTAACCACTGGAATCACTCAATTTGGAATTTTTATGAGGGAGATATAGATATATTAGTAAGTAGAGGTCAGAATCTACCTGAGAAGAAATCACCTATATATTGAGGGAGAAATATCACCATGATTCCTTAATATTTTGCTAAATTGTTCAACATAATAGTTTTAGATAATTATTTTATCTTTAAATTGAACCTAAATTCGAGTTAAAATGGGGGCGTTATACTCTAGTTAGTAAGAGAATGTCAGATAGGATGAAAACCTGCATCAAGAAAATAATAAAATAAAAATAATATTTAAAAAAGAAGAAGAATCTCATAAATAAATAAAAAATGACTAGTAGATGCCATAGCCATTGCCATTGCATGAATTTCTTACCATATTAATTGTGAAATTTGAACATGGAAATATTTTATAAAGTGATATTTGAAATGGTTATGTTCATGATATGAATACCAATGAGTTTTGGTGATAATTATATTTTGATGAACATACTTGTTATTGAAATCATATTTTTGGCTATTATTGTGAAAAGAAATGAAATGAGCATGATCACATGGCAATCTGTGTGGTGCACCAGTAGGAGACGCACTACCAACGGTTATGATCATGTTAATGAGAAAAGAAAGAGAAAGTGAGCCATGTGGGACAGAGCGAGAAAAGTCCGTACCAAAGAGTAGAAAATACTCACCCTGACCAGGGTAGCTTGATATGAAAATAAATTGATAGTCGCCATATGATAGTTAATCCTGTCATACATGTCATTACTGTACGATTTTCATATGCATAGATAAAGTGTATTCATGTTACCAAAGATATTTGCTGTAGTTTATACAGATGTACATGACTTGATGAGCTATATTGATGATGATTTATTGTTGAACTTACTGGGATTTAATTCTCATTATATTTCCATGTCATGTTCAGAAAATTAGTTATGTAGATTTTTCTATGGCTCTGGCTTTTAGTGCACGTTGGATCGAGTTACTCTAGGATGGGTAGATCCCAGAAACAAATAAAATGTTTGTGGTCGAATTGGCTCAGATCCTGGTAAAGGTGCAACCACCCACACCAGTATATCTGAAATTGGTCAATCAGAATAAATAAGATGTAGATATTTATGTGTTTGATATGTTGTACGTACGTTTTGATTAATGACGTGTATGTGAACTCTATATTGTATAATAATAATAAAATAAAATAAAAGTTGTTACATAAACCTTTTCTTATCTTCAAGCAAATAACATGACATATCAGCAGGAAGGAGAAATATGCATTCAGATTCCAGATGACAGAAAAATGCAATACAGGTAATTCTTCACTCAATCAATATGAACATAATAGATATATGAATAGACATTTATCAATTAGTCTCCATTCTTCTAAAATTAAACCCAAATTCTCTTATTATATACCTACTTCCATTGTTATCGTTGATTATATGCATTAAATTGATTTTTAGATACTAAAGTAAGCCATTTCATCCTTTAGATCTCCCTATGTTGCCTTACCCTTATTTCTATTTTTCTCACTCTTTTTCTCACTCAAATTCTTTTACTTCTCATCATTTTTTTCTTTTCTTTATTTCATTCATTTTTTATAGAAATATACAATGAGTGCATTTTATGCTCTATCTCACTAGAGTAAAGGCAGCTAGGTACTCATACTAAGGCCTTTTTGGTGCCTTGAAAGGGTGCTCAGAGTGAAAAAATTTTGGGGTTCATATTCCCTTATTTTTCACCTTTACCTACCTTTACAATCTCATAGTGTTAAAATCAAACAAGGCATACAATTCACAACACAATAAAGAGAAATATTTTTCAAAAAAATTAAAGGTTCAATACTAAAAGTGAGAGACTAAGATGATAACTATCTATTTCATATTCTACTTTACATCACATGTTCATGAGTTAAAATTAACCTATATTACATCAATTTATCTCTAAAAGAGCAAACTTTGTGATTATACAATGAGATAAGAGATATTCAGCCAATAAAAACAAAAATTCAACCAGTGAAAAGCCTAAAGTCTACTCCCACATGCTTAAACTTGACATTGTCCTCAATGTCAGTAATAATGAAAGTAGAAGCAAAGGAAGAAGTAACTTACTTGCTCACTGGTCGTTTGGAGGAGGAGGTGGAGGATTCTGACTTAGGTGCCTATTGTACCATTTGTGCATTATTCCCTGCATGCTTTGGATTGAGTAATGGATTTCATGCAGGGTGGCCCTTTGTGCTATTTGTTCCTCCTCAATTCGACGAAGCCGTGAGGAGATAGATTATTAGTCCTCTTACGGCACATGGAAATGACCTGTAGTGTCAGTGAAATGGGTAGAGGGTGGGGGTGGTAGAGCCAGTAATGGCTCATGGGGGAAGTCATCCCCCTCAGGTTCATCGTCAACCTCCCTACCTTCTTCTAGATGGTATATACAATTATCATCATTAGTGACTACAGTTCTAGTGGGGTTAGGGAGGTGAAAGATATTATGAACATGGAGACACAGCCAATAGTCAGCATTTCTTCTAACAATCAATTTCATATGCAAAACGGATTCCAAATCAATTCTGTTGTTGTTGGCTATTGGTTGTGAATCTTGAAATTCCTCAAATCCTAACCCTCTAGCTAATGCAGTCACTAGACCCCTTATGATTATTTTTCCACTCAAATCATTACCCACCCTAGCCATCTGCTAGGCCATGAAGGCTCTAGTATCCACCTTATAACCATTTAACATAGCCCAAAGAAAATAAAGCTCTATTTTATTTGCAATCCCAACACTTTTAGCTCTACCAAAAACAGTATGAGCCATCTGGCATTGTAAATATCTAAAAGTGGGATTGCAAATAAAAGAGGTTTTTGAACTTGATGCATTATATTTCCCCTCAACAAAAATAAAGTTTCAAAAATGTTGAGCAAGAAAATTTGAGGGGACTGATCTATCTCCCCCAGGAGGCAATCTGAATAATGCATTAAATTGAACCAATGATAAATTAAATGTACGATCAAATAATTTAAAGTTAATGCGGCCCTGATCTACGCTTTGGCCCTGAAACAGGACTACATTAACTGAATTAAAAAACTCTAAGGTGGTCTTGGCATAGGCCAGGTAAAGTAATCCAATGAATGTATTACATCTAATCCGATCAACGAGGTAACGGACATCGGTTAAAAGTCCTAACAGGTCCAAACACTCCTCATCTATGTATTGAGTACTCAGCATTCCCCGTATAACTAGAGTAGCATATCGTGTCTGTTGATTATCATCAACAAACACGATACCATACTCATTTATTTGATGAGGAAGTTGGGACAGTCTTTGAATTTGTCCTCTACCTAGTTGCTAGGATTGAGAGGAAGATTGGCCAGTTCTAGCTCTTTTGGGGTCAATTCATAATGATATGCAATATAATTCAAAAATAAAAGGAGTGGGATAATCAAGTACCAAAAATTAATGCAAATAATCTAGAGCAATCCCAAGTATGCAATGCAAACAAGCAACATGAGTCTAATAATGCAGCAAATAGGGGGCAATTGCTAATTCAGAGGACAGAAGTAATTTTAATGGAGATAATACAAAAGGTGAGTGTGTGCAAAATTAGAAAATCAAGACCTCAATTCTACAATAATTCCCCAGGCAAACCAGTAATAAATAGCCACAACAAGCTATCATGTGTAACATCCTTAATTTCGTTTCTTTTATTAATAAAGGTACATAAATATTTAATGTAACATCCCTAATTTTGTTTCTTTAAAGATACATGAATAATTAATTAAGAAAATAAAATTTCTTAGACAATTTTTAGATATCTAAGGAAATATAACCCTTAGAAATTCTTCAACTTATGTGTATGCATAGAAAATGTTTCTAACATTAAAGGAACAAGTAAAGAGAGAAAACCTAATAGGAAAAATTAAAATAACATACTAAAGATAGGCAAAATTCTTTGGTGAGGAAGATAAATTTTGTAAAGTAAGTAAAGGTCTTAAAATTTTAAGAAGATTGGATTAGGGTAATTTTTCTGAATTAAAGAGTTAGAAATTTCTAAGTTTAACATTTCCACCCATAAATTGGGCTTTCACCTACAGATACTTCATATAGAGTTTTTCCACTATACATAAGTTTCTAGCAAGCCCATTAGATAACCTAAGCAAGAAATAAAACATAGACTTGGACAAGGATATAGAAGTTGGACCGGTAGCCCAAAAATTATGAAAATGTGACCAAACCCTCCAAGAAAGGTAGAATTTTATCCAAAGTAAAGGAAATGGGTAGGAATGAGCCCAAATCCAAGAGGAAAAATAAAATAAAATAAATCATGTGATGAAATAATAGTGTAATAATAATAAAGGTTAGGTTACATGGCATTAAGACAAAAATTCAGCAAGTGGTGTAATATCCTACATTCATAATTTTAGCAAGTGGTATGATAATGCATGGCATTAGAACAAAACATCTATATCCTACACTCATAATTTTAGCAAGTGGGTAATAATACATAGCATTATGACAAAACATCCTTATCCTACACAAATAATTTCAACTAAGCAAGGAAGATTCAAGGGTTGGAAATTTGCGACCTAAAAAGGAAAACCTATCATACTTGATTAAGACAAATGAAAAAGAAAATGAATCCCTAAATCAAAGGGACCTTGTCCCTTATCTTAAGAACATATTATCATAATTTTCAAAATACAAATATCATTTTCCTATGCATATCTTGACTAAGGAAGAGGAAGACAAGAACATGAGTTGTTTGTTTTCCAAAAAATCAACCAAGTGTATCCTAATTGTGATAAGGTAGACCTATGATCATGAAAGGTAAATTATTTGATAGTCTATTTAAGCAAAACCCACTCTTATAACATTATAATTTCGTCCAAGTGAGGGAGAGGAAAAATAGAAGCAAGGTAGAGTGAGAAAAGGAGAGAAAGAGGGAAGAATAAAGGAAGGAATAAAAAGGAGAATTCTAGAGGACTAAGTACTCAAGGTAAGTTAGCTTAATCTCCACTTGAATCCATCTTTCTTCTTCATCCTTGGGGTTCAAAAACTCACCCTCCTTCTCTTATTTAAGCTGCTATAAGAGCTAAAGGAAGGAAGGAATCTTGCTACTTCCTTCAAGAGAAAACAAGAAAATGAATTTACTAAGTGAGTTAGGGAGATCTTTAGGTAGGTTTAACAATATTTCTTTTTGAAGAAAATTTTTGAAATTTGTAACATTTATATTGGAATTTGATCTTAGAAATTTGATGATTGGCCTTGGATGTTGCTATATCATGTTACATATTAATCTTGCATGTGATGTATGTTTGAATACTTAGGTTGGTGTAGATAGTTCTGCATAGGTATGGCTATGGGTGGCAAAATTTTACCCTTCTATTTTTAAAATTCTGGGAAGAATTGGTAAGGAATTAAAATAAATGGTTAACATTAAAAATGTAGATCTATGTTTCATGGATTTTTAGCCACTAGAATCACTCAATTTGGAGTCCATATGAGTTAGATATGGTCCAATTAGTAAGCAGTGGTCAAAAAATGGTTAACCAGGGAAGAATCTGTTAGGAAAGCTTCTGTGTTTGAATTTTTGGAAACATTCTGTAGGGAATTAAAATAAATGGTTAATATAAGAAATTATAGATATATGTGTCATAGAAGTTTAGCCACTGGAATCACTCAATTTGGAATTCTTATGAGGGAGATATGGACATATTAGTAAGTAGAGGTTAGAACCTACCTGAGAAGAAATAACATGTAACTTGAGGAAGTAATATTACTAAGATTCTTTAATATTAAGCTAAATTGTTCAACATAATAGTTCTTGATAATTGTTTTATGTTTAAATTGACACCAAGTTCATCTAAATTGGAGTTAAATGAGGGAGTTATACTCCAATTAGTGAGAGAAGGTCAGACAGGATGAAGACCTGCATCAGGGAATAACTCAACATAAAGCATGGCTGTGTTTCAAAGCACAGCCAGGCCGTGTTTTGTGCTGAAAATGGCATTTTGAGGCCTAAAGCATGTTTTTTTTTATAGTAAATGGCCAAGCCATGTTATAGGATACATTTGGGCTATTTTGGAAGCTGGTAAAACTTATTTTCAATATTTTGTCTACTTTAAATGAACCTAATTAACTATTGGATATTAGTAGAAACCAAATTGATGAAGAATGATGTATTAAATTTGTGACAACATGTGTTGGAAATTATATAAGTAGGAGAAAAGTGACTGGAGGCCATGCATAAAAAAAATGAAGAGATAAAAATAATATTTAAAAAAGAAGAAGAATCTTATAAATAACTAGTATATGCCATAGCCATTGCCATTGTATAAACTCTTTACCATCTTAAGTGTGTAATTTTGACATGAAAATATTTTGATGAAACATTATGGCATGTAAGTATAATGAACATACTTGTTAATGAAATCATATTTTTGGCTATTAATGTGAAAAGAAAAGAAATAAGCACAGTCATCTGGCGATCCATGTAGTGCACCAGTAGGGGACACCCTACCAACGGTTATGATTATGATAATGAGAAAAGAAAGAGAAAGTGTGCAATGTCAGACGGAGTGAGAAAAGCCTGTACCAGAGAGTAGAAAATACTCATCCTGACCGAGGTAGCTTGATATGAGAATAAATTGATAGTCATCATATGATATTCTGAAAATAGTTAATCTGGCCATACATGTCATTACTGTACGATTTTCATGGGCATAAATAAAGTGCATTCATGTGACCAAAGGTTTTTGTTGTAGCTTATACAGATGAACATAATGTGATGAGCTATATTGATGATAATTATGATTTATTGTTGAACCTATTGGGATTTAATTCTCACTATTTTTCCATATCCTGTTCAGAAGATTAAATATGTAGCTATTTTCCATGACTCTTATTATTGTTTTACATTGGATCGAGGTGCCCTACCTCAGGAAAATACTAATTATATCAGATGTATCAGTAGTAGATGTGTCTGAGATTTCAGTGGAGGTGCCGCCACCCGCACCAGTGTCCCCGGAAGTAGTCTATGTGGATGATTAGACCTCATATGTACATGTATATGTTAAACTTTTGTACGGATCTTTGTAAGTTAATAATGTGTATGTAAACTCAGTATTGTATAAAGTAAATAAAGGTTATTTTGAGTTAATTTGTAACGAGGTAATAACTTCATGGAATTTTACAAATATAGAAAAAAAAATTGTTACATAAATGGAGTTGTTACATCATGTGAATCTATGTGTACAGCCAGCAAGAATATCAATCCGAACTAAATGCAGATGAATAAATAGCAATCCAGCAAGAGGAACAATCCAGCATTCTAGCAAACTTCAAGGCTAATTTCAACGTAGAGGGAGAGAATCTAATATAATGTAATGCTAAACCAAACAAGAAAACCAGATAATGCAAACCATAATGCAAGTTCAGCAAACCGGCAAGTAAGAGCTACCAGTAAATCCACATGTATACTACTCAGAAAGTTTAGTAAATTTATATCCCAAAGTGCAAACAAATGACATCCAGATATTTCAATAATTAGGCATTCCAAATTCTGTAGAATTTTTCCAAAATCAATTTAACCAACCCAATGAAAATAAACTAATCCAAGAAGTCCAACACTTAGGGAGTTGTAATCCAGAAAAGTGAAACACAAGAATAGAGTATCAGAATTACCTGGGAAGCCCGATGATACCAATAGCAAGGTGAAGCGTGAATAGGGAAGCAAGGGCTCAATGGAAGGGAGGTAGGTACTCTGTAGATGTGCAAGGGAATAGGGCTCTCAAGAATACCAGGGAGGAACTTGGGAGAATGGGGTGTGTGGGGTGTGCATGGGAAAATTGGGATTTAGGTACGGGAAAATTTGGGATTTGGAATTTGAAAACCGAGAAGGAGAGGAAAGCACGAGAAACTGGGTGTGTGAGTGTAGGCTAAGCATGAGAAAGGGGAATTGGGTTGAGGGAGATGGAAGAATGGAGGAAAGGGAGTTACGGTGGGCTTCGAAGAGTTTTCTAGTTAGGGTATGGGTTGGGGTATAGGTTAGAGGTGGAAGAGGAGATGGGAAAAGAGAGGAGAAGAACATGAGAACTTTGGGAGTAACACGGGCTAGGGCATAGGAAGAAGGAACTAAAACACGGGAGGAGAAAAGAAAGAAATCGTGAGCAAAAATACAAACATGGGCCCAAAGCACAGCAAGCCCGTGTTTCGAGGTGGATTTCCAAAATTTCCTGGAAGTGGCCTGTGTTGGCTGGCACAGGGAGGGAGTGTTGGCTGGGACCTAGGGCACAACCGTGGTAGGAAGTACGGCTTGCCCGTGCTTGGCACTGGAGTCACCAAAATTCCTAGGAAAAGCCTATGATAAGCAACACGGGGAGGCTGTGTTGGGTCTAGACTTAGGGCACAACCGTGGTAGAAAGAATGGCGTGCCTGTGCTTGGCGTTGGAGTCACCAAAATTCTTAGGAAAATCCTGTGTTATGCAACACGGGAGGCTGTGTCGGGTATACACATATATATACACACACACACACACATATATATACATATACATGTATGTATGTTTATATACATACATATATATAGATATATATATATATATATATATATATATATATATATATATATATATATGTATGTATGTATATAAACATACATATATGTATGTATGTATGTATACATACATATACATATATGTATGTTTATATACATACATAGATATATGTATGTTTATATATATATATATATATATATATATATATATATATATATATATATATATATACACACACACACACACACACACACATATATATATATATACACATTTACATTATATGTATATGTATATATGTATGTATATGTATATGTATACATATACATATACATATACATATATATGTATAGATATATATGTATATAAACATATATATATATATATATATATATATGTATATATATATATATATATATATATATATATATATATATATATATATAAACATACATATACATATATATATATATACACACACACACACACACACACACACACATATACATATATGTATGTTTATATGCACATACAAGATCGACATGGGTAAAGTGATCTCCTTCCCATGACCGAAAATTCCCAACATATTCAAACACTTCACATAATATTCCATGCAGAAAACTCCTTTATATATATATATATATATATATATATATATATACTCATTTAGATAGTTCATCCTTTTACATTATACTAAATCAGACTTTTAACATACAACCCAAAGTACAATTGAAAGCTGGGAATTGGCTTTTTTTCATAGAGCTTAATTTGGGGACAAAATTACCGCATAATAAAGTATTGAATAGAGCCTATGGAACCAAGTTGGGCTCACCATATGATCGTCCTAGATCACTGTACTAATAGAGTCGATTCGAACTCTTTATTGCTATATGAAAATATAAGCAATAAAGGGATGAGTTTTTGAAACTCAGTGAATAGAAAATGTATAATATAACACAATAAAATAATTTAATATTACAAGTACTTTGCAATAGAGTTACAAACCTTAATAAACTCTAAATCTAAATTACTCAATGTTTTCATAATAATAGGTGATGGTCAATGAACAATATTTAACAAATCTTTACATATAAAAAGAATACAAAATTAATTCATAAGTCAAGAGGATCCTACATCAAAACCTTAAATTTATCTCAAGCACATAGCATGGGAGGGAATCACCAATCGATAAATTCCATTTAATAATGATAGGAGAGATTCTACCACTCCTTTAATAGATCCCATTTTTTTGGTTGACACACGAGGTTAGGAACACTCCTACTAACTAGGGTTTTAAGGTGCACAAAGGTTAACATCTACTAATGCTAGCTAACAATCTTTCTGAGTTTCCTCCCAAAGAAAACCAACTATAGGAATCAAATAGTAAGGAAAACACTTGTACACTTGTACACTTGTAATCAATTCCAAAATCATATTCATTGGTCCAACACAGAATTCCTCAAAAAGGCACAATACGTCACATTCAATCATATTCCTCATAAAATTGAAGCGTGACTAAGAACATTTTCCACTAATCAATTATATGTAATGTAACAACTCCATTTTTTTTACATATATATATATATATATATATATATATATATATATATATATATATATATATATATATTTGTAAAATTCTATGAAGTTATTATCTCTTTACTTTTAACTATTTAACTCATAATAATATTCAATTAAATTAACCAAGCATAATTAAAGTTTATGGTATACCATAAATGCTGATACAATTTTGGGTTCACATACACATCATTAATTAAAAATGTTTGAACAAAAATCAAGTACATATATATCTGCATCTTATACATCCATATTGACCAGTTTTGGGAATATGAGTACGCTAAAAGTCGATCATAAAGAATATCTACATATTTAGTCTTCTGAATATGATATGGAAATATAGTTAGAATTAAATCTCAGTAGGTTCAACAATAAATCATAATCATCATCAATATTGCTCATCATGTCATGTTCATTTGTATAATCTACAGCAAATATCTTAGGTCACATGAATGCACTTTATCTATGTATATGAAAATCGTGCAATAATGACATGTATGGAATGAATAACTATTTTTAGAATATTATATGATAGCTATTAACTTATTTTCATATCAAGCTACCCTGGTCAGGGTGAGTACTATTTATTCTCTGGTACAGGCTTTTCTCACTTCATCCGACAAGATACACTTTTTCTTTCTTTTCTCATTAGCATAAACATAGTCGTGAGTAGGGTGACTGTAACATCCTTAATTTCGTTTCTTTTATTGATAAAGGTACATAAAAAATTTAATTAAGGAAATAAAATTTATTAGACAATATTTTAGATATCTAAGGAAATATAATCCTTAGAAATTCTTCACCTTATGTATATGCATAGAAAATGTTTCTAACATTAAGAGAACAAATAAAGAAGGAAAATCTAATAGGAAAGAAATTAGAAATAACATACTAAAGAGATGCAAAATTCTTGGATAAGGAAGATAAATTTTTAGAAACAAGTAAAGGTCTTAAAATTTCAAAGAACATTGAATTAGGGTAATTTTTCCTAATTCAAGAACTATAGTTACTAAGTTTAAAATCTTTACCCATACATTGGGCTTTTACCTATGGACACTTCATATAGAGTTTTTCCACTTCACATAAGTTTCTAGCAAGCCCATTGGATAACCTAAACAAGAAATTAAACATAGACTTGGACTAGGATATAGTAATTTCACCAATAGCCCAAAAATTATGAAAATGTGACCAAGCCCACCAAGAAAGGAAGAATTTTATCCAAAGCAAAGAAAATGGGTAGGACAAGCCCATAATGGGTAAGAATAAGCCCAAATCCAAGAGGAAAAATAAAATAAAATAAATTAGATGATGATATAATAATAAGAATAAAGATTAGGTTACATGGCATTAAGACAAAAATTTAGCAAGTGGTGTGATTCTACATTCATCATTTAGGCAAGTGGCATGATAATACAAGGCTTTAGGACAAAAACATCTATATCCTTCACTCATAATTTTAGCAAGTGGTATGATAATACATGGTATTAGGACAAAACATTCATAGCCCACACAAATAATATCAACCAAATAATGGAGATTGAAGGGCTAGAAATTTGCCACTTAAAAAGGCAACCTATCATAATTGATTAAGACAAAAGAAAAATTAAATGAATTCCTAAATCAAAGGGACCTTGTCCCTTATCTTAAGAACATATCATCATAATTTTCAAAATACAAATCTCCTTTTCCTATGCATATCTTGACTAAGGAAGAGGAAGACAAGAACATAAGTTGTTTGTTTTCCAAAAATTCAACAAAGTGTATCTTAATTGTGATAAGGTAGATCCATGATCATGAAAGGTGAATTATTTGGTGGTCTATATAAGAGAACCCACCCTTACAACACTTTAATTTCGTCCAAGTGAGAAAGAGAGAGAAATAGAAGCAAGGTAGAGTGAGGAAAGGAGAGAAGAGAGAAGAAGAAAGGAAGGAAGAAGAAGGAGAAGTTTAGAAAGCTAAAGGTAAGTTTAACAATATTTCTTTTTGAAGAAAACTTTTGAAACTTATAATATTTATATGAGATTTTGATCTTAGAACTTTTATGATTGGTCATGATGTTGCTATATCATGTTACATATTGATCTTGCATGTGATGTATGTTTGAATACTTAGGTTGGTGTAGATAGTTCTGCATGGTTATGGCTATGGGTGGCAGAATTTTAAGTTTCGGTATTTTAATTTCTGGGAACAATCTATAAGGAATTAAAATAAATGGTTAACATAAGAATTAAAGATATATGTGTCCCGGATTTTTAGCCACTGGAATCATTCCATTTGGAGTCCATATGAGGTAGATATGGTCTGATTAGTAGTCAAAGGTCAGAAAATGAATCATCAGGGAAGAATATGTTAGGATAGCTTCGGTAATTTAATTTCTGGGAATTATTGGTAAGGAATTAAAATAAATGGTTAACATAAGAATTAAAGATAAATGTGTCATGGATTTTTAGCCACTGGAATCATTCCATTTGGAGTCCATATGAGGTAGCTATGGTCTGATTAGTAGTCAAAGGTCAGAAAATGAATCATCAGGGAAGAATATGTTAGGATAGCTTCGGTAATTTAATTTCTGGGAATTATTGGTAGGGAATTAAAATAAATGGTCAACATAAGAATTAAAGATATGTGTGTCATGGATTTTTAGCCACTGGAATCATTCAATTTGGAGTTCACATGTGGTAGATATGGTCCAATTAGTAAGCCAAGGTCAGAAAATGGTTCATCAGGGAAGATTATGTTAGGACAGCTTTTGTATTTTAATTTCTGGGAATTTTCTTTATGGAATTAAAATAAATGGTTAACATGAAAGTTATATATCTATGTCTCATGGAAATATACCCACTGGAATTATGCAATTTGGAGTTCATATGAGGTAGATATAATCCGATTAGTAAGCAGAGGTCAGAAAATGTTTATTCAGGGAAGAGTATGTTATTAATGCTTTAGTTTTTGAATTTCTGGGAATATTCTGTAGGGAATTAAAATAGCGCGCCAACATAACAATTATAGATATATGGCTCATAGATTTTTACCAACTGGAATAACGCAATTTGGAGTTCCAATTTGGGAGATATGGTCTAATTAGTCAGTAAAGGTCAGAACCTATCCGAGAGGAACTATCATGTACTTTGATGGAGTAATATCACCTTTGTTTCTTAATTTTTCGCTACAATGTTCAACATAATAGTTTTAGATAATTGTTTTATCTTGAAATAGACACCAAGATCACCTACATCAGAGTTAAATTGAGGGAGTTATGCTCTGATTAGTAAGAGAAGGTTAGATAGGATGAAAACCTGCATCAAGAAAATAAAGAAATAAAATTAGTATTTTAAAAAAGAAGATGAATCTTAATAAATGACTAGTATAGCCATAGCCATTGCCATTGCATGAACTTACTACCATTTTAAGTGTGTAATTTTTTAACATGGAATTTACCCTAGTACTCATATAAATTTACAAGAAGTTTTGAAAGTGCCGGTTTTATTTGAAAAATCTTAGTATGCTCCGTGGTTGCAGTATTTTCACATTAGAAAAGAATTATTCTAGTTACTGGAAAACAAAATTGTGATTTGTGAAAAGTGCATGTCTAAGGAAAGCTCTGGCAAGGAAAGACATGGTACTTAAGCGTGTCCATTAGTGACCCACCTCTCTTTCCTGGGAACTTTTCTGGTGCGCTGTTTACAGACTACAATTACTATCCAGTTACTAAGGTATTAGTATGGAATTTTGACATGGAAATGTTTTATAAAGTGATATTTTAAATGGTTATGTTCATGGCATGATTATCAATGATTTATGGTAATAGTTATATTTTGATGAACATACTTGTTATTGAAAGCATACTTTTGGCTATCATTGTGAAAAGAAAAGAAATGAGCACGGTCACATGGCAATCCGTGTGGTGCACCAGTAGGGGACGCCCTACCAACGGTTATGATCATGTTAATAAGAAAAGAAAGAGAAAGTGTGCCATGTCGGACGGAGCGAGATAAGCCCGTACCGAAAAGTAGAGAATACTCACCCTGACCGGGGTAGCTTGAAGTAAGAATAAGTGGATAGCCATCATATGAAATTCGAAAAATAGTTATTCATGCCATACATGTCATAACTGTATAATTTTCATGTGCATGATAAAGTGCATTCATGTGACCTAAAGATATTTTCTGTAGTTTATACAGCTGAACATGACGTGATGAACTATATTGATGGTAAATTATGATTTATTGTTGAACTTACTGGGATTTAATTCTCACTATATTTCCATATCATGTTCAGAAGAATAAATATGCAGATATTCTCTATGACACTTATTATCTCTGTACGTTGGATCGAGGTGCCCTACCTTGGGCAACTTCCAGTTATTTCTGATGTAACTGTCGTAGATGTAACTGAGATTCCGGTGGACGTGCCACCCGAACCAGTGTCCCCGGAAGTAGTCGATATAGATGATTAGAACTAATATGTATCTTTGTACAAATGTTTTGTAAAATAATGGTGTGTAGTTTGTAAAATAATAGTGTGTATGGAAACTCAGTATTGTATAAATTAAATAAATGTTATATTGAGTTAAGTTGTAACGAGGTAATAACTTCATGGTATTTAAAAAAAAAAAAAAAATTACATAAATGGAGTTGTTACATAATTGGTATCAGAGCAGGTCGATCCTAGATGGCCAGTGGTTGGATGGTTATCTGAATCGATCTTATAGTGTCTTGAGTATGTTGTGGTTGTGCTGTGTAGGGGATCAGTAATTCATATAGGTAAGAAATTACTAGTGTTTCCTATCTATATGCCGAGGTGGTGTTATGACTGCTATTAAATATTTTTGAACTAACTATTGGGCTTGATCACCTCAATAGCAGCATAACTTTGTTTTGTACCATAGTAGGAAATGGCACCACCAAGGAGGAATCCAGCAACCAATGCAGAGGAAACCCTGCACAACCTGGCCACGGCAATTCGAGACCAAGTTATGACCACCAACCAAATTTTACAACATCTCCAAAATGCTAATAACACAAATGTTGAGATTGGTCCTAACAACCGGACGACTGGAAAAGATAATGGCATATCCGAGTTCCTGAGGACTAGACCACCTTGTTTCCAAGGTGGTTATGACCCAACGGTAGCCGAAAGGTGGATTAGGGAATTAGAGAAAATCTTTGAAGTGATGGGCTGTACTGAAGAGCAGCAAATCATTTTTGCTGCATATATGTTAAAGGATGAAGCAGAATACTGGTGGCGTGGAGCTAGAGAACTTTTAGCTCATCAGGGAAGACAGATCACCTGGCAAGTGTTCAAGGACATTTTCTTTGAAAAGTACTTTCCAAGTACTGTACGGGCAGAGAAAGAGATCGAATTTCTCCAACTCAGGCAAGGAAGCATGACCGTGGACCAGTATATCGCAAGGTTCGAGGAGCTGTCTAAGTTCTCCTCTTATCTGCGATATAACCCAGATGAAGCATGGAAGGCGGTTAAGTTTGAAGCGGGACTAAACCCGGAGTTAAAGAATGCTGTTATAGCTATGGAGATCAGGGAGTTTGTACCTCTGATAAATAAATGCAGACTCCTGGAAAAGAGTTTAAGGGCAGTGGAGGACGAGAAACAAAGGCGAAACCTATGGAAAAGGAAGAGAAATTTTCCCAACCCTAGAAAGAACGTGAGAAGAAGTGGATATGGAGTTGGTAAGAGGCCATTGATTGCGGGTCCTAGGCCTTTTCAACAAGACCTCGCCTCAGTCAAGTGCGCTAAATGCGGACGCATGCATGGTAACCGGCCATGCTACATGGGACAAGATGTCTGCTTCAATTGCGGACAGAAGGGACATTTTGCGAAAAACTGCCCACAGAATGTAGGAAAGCAGCCAGAACAGAGGCCTCAGGTGAAAGGAAGGGTTTTCACCCTGAGCGGCCAAGAGGCAGCTCAATCTTCTGAAATGATTCAAGGTACATGCTATATTTATGGATTTGCTCTTATGGTGTTATTTGACTCTGGTGCTAGTCATTCATTTATATCAGAAGAATGTATTAGGAAGTTTCAGTTCCCTATTTCTGAAACTCCCTATGAGCTATCTGTAGTAACCCCTACAGGGGAACGGGTATTAACTTCCTCTATATGTAAGGACTGTCAAGTCACCATCCAGGAGAAAACTTTTTCTGTAGACCTCGTCAGTTTACCTTTAAGAGGTATTGAGGTCATTCTAGGGTTAGACTGGATGTCTAGAAATCGAGTCTTGTTGAATTGTTGTAACAAGACCGTTGAATTTCTACCTTCTACTCCGAAAGAGGAGGTCCAGTTATTGATGTTAAATGCCAATCAAGTTAATAGGGAGTTGAAGAATGGAGTACTTGGATACATTCTCTTGTATTTATCAAACCTAGAAGTCGAATCGAAACTTGATGAAATTCCAATAGCCAACGAGTTTCCTGAAGTGTTTCCATCAGATATTCCAGGCTTACCTCCCAAGAGAGAGATAGAGTTCTCTATTGATCTCCTACCTGGGACAGGGCCTATCTCTATTGCACCATATCGAATGGCCTCGAAGGAACTACAAGAACTAAAGAAGCAGTTGGAGGAACTATTAGACAAGCAATTCATTAGACCGAGTGTATCACCTTGGGGAGCTCCTGTATTGTTTGTTAAGAAGAAAGACGGGAGTTTGAGACTATGCATAGATTACAGACAGCTGAATAAGGTGACTATCAAAAATAAGTATCCTCTCCCTAGGATAGATGACTTATTGGATCAATTAAAGGGAGCCTCCATCTTTTCTAAAATTGACTTGCGGTCAGGATATCATCAGATTAGGATTAAGGAGGAGGACGTACCAAAAACTGCCTTCAGGACTAGGTATGGGCACTATGAGTTTCTCGTAATGCCCTTCGGGTTAACGAATGCACCTGCAATTTTCATGGATTACATGAATCGCATTTTTCGACCCTACCTAGATCAATTTGTTGTAGTGTTCATTGATGACATCTTGATATATTCTAAGAGTAAGAAAGAACATGAACAACATCTCCGAATCGTGCTGCAAGTGCTGAAAGAGAAAAAGTTATATGCTAAATTGGAGAAGTGTGAATTTTGGCTGTCAGAGGTGAAGTTTCTCGGACATGTCATCTCTAATAGAGGGGTAGCCGTAGATCCTAGCAAGACGGAAGCAGTGATTAAGTGGGAGACACCAAAGACGGTTACGGAAATCAGAAGTTTCCTTGGTTTGGCAGGATACTATAGGAGATTTATACAAAACTTCTCTCGTATAGCCTTGCCATTGACTAAATTGACCAGGAAGGGAAGTCCTTTCAAATGGACTGATCAATGTGATGCTAGTTTTCAGGAGCTGAAGACAAGACTGACCACTCCTCCTGTTTTAATTATTCCAGACCCCACAGGACATTTTGAAGTGTATAGTGATGCTTCAAAGAAAGGGCTAGGGTGTGTGTTAATGCAAGACAAGAGAGTAGTTGCTTACGCCTCTAGACAACTAAGACCCCACGAAGGAAACTATCCAACCCATGATCTTGAATTAGCGGCAGTAGTGTTTGCCTTAAAGATTTGGCGACACTATTTGTACGGGGCAACCTTTGAAGTATATTGTGATCATAAGAGTCTTAAATACCTCTTTGATCAGAAGGAGTTAAATATGAGGCAACGAAGATGGGTAGAATTCCTCAATGACTACAAGTTTGAGATAAAGTATCATCCCGGAAAGGCGAATGTTGTAGCAGATGCCTTGAGTCGAAAATCTCTGCATATGGGTCAGATGATGGTGTATGAGATGCAGATGCTAGAGGAGTTTCGAAATTTGAAGCTAGCCACTACTCTTACTCCAAAGAATCTAGTCATTAATGGTTTAAGTATAGGGTCTGACCTTAGAGCCCAGATCAAAGAAGCTCAAGCTCACGATCAATACTTACAAGATCATAAAGACCAAGGTAATTTTTCTGTAATGGAAGATGGAGCAATCATGTATCAGGGAAGGATTTGTGTCCCTCAAGAACAAGAGTTGAGGACTAAGATACTGCAGGAAGCGCATCAAAGTAAATACACAATCCATCCTGGATGCACTAAAATGTACCAGGATTTAAAAAGGATGTATTGGTGGCCAGGGATGAAAAATGACATTGCTGAGTTTGTGGCGAAATGTCTCATTTGTCAAAAGGTGAAGGTGGAGCATCAAAAGCCAGCGGGATTTCTACAACCTCTTGAGATCCCTAAATGGAAATGGGATAGTATTTCGATGGACTTTGTTGTAGGTTTACCTAAGACCTCAGTGGGACATGACTCTATCTGGGTAATAGTTGACAGATTAACCAAATCTGCTCACTTTTTGCCCATAAAAATAAACTTTTCACTAGATAAATTGGCCCAATTGTACGTTCAGGAAATAGTTAGACTCCATGGGATTCCCTTAAATATTGTTTCTGATAGAGATCCGAGGTTCACGTCGAGGTTTTGGAAGGCGTTGCAAGAAGCTTTTGGTACTCAATTGCGGTTCAGTACTGCCTACCATCCTCAAACTGACGGGCAGACAGAACGAACCATTCAAACCCTAGAAGATATGTTAAGGGCCTGTGTGATAGAGCAAGGTAAAGGATGGGATAAACCTACCTTTAGTAGAGTTTGCTTATAATAATAGCTATCACTCTAGCATTAAGATGGCCCCCTATGAAGCTTTATACGGTAGAAAGTGCCGATCTCCACTATGTTGGTTCGAGGTAGGAGAAAAGAACTTGTTAGGTCCTGATTTAGTTCAACAAACCACTGAACAAATTAGGATGATACGAAACAAAATACTTACAGCTCAGAGTCGGCAAAAGAGTTACTACGATAAGAGACATAGACCTCTAGAGTTTGAGGAAGGAGACCATGTATTTCTGAAACTTTCCCCGACTACTGGAGTTGGTAGGTCTCTCAAAACAAGAAAGCTAAGTCCGCGATTTTTAGGACCCTACCAAATTCTAAAGAAAGTTGGGACATCAGCATATCAAGTTGCTCTCCCACCTAATTTGTCCAACCTGCATAATGTTTTCCACGTATCACAGCTGCGGAAGTATCTTTCAGATTCATCACATATAATACTGGATGAACCAATCCAAATAAAGGAGAACATGACATACCAGCTAGTACCTGCATCCATATTGGACACTGACGTGAAGCAACTGAGAAATAAAACCATTCCCCTAGTTAAGGTGTTATGGGAAGGTTTGACTCCGGAAGAAGCAACTTGGGAGCTGGAAGAAGTCATGAGGAAGAAATATCCGCAATTGTTCTTATAAGGTAATTTCTGAAATTTTGAGGACAAAATTTCTTTTAGGGGGAGAGAAATGTAACATCCTTAATTTCGTTTCTTTTATTGATAAAGGTACATAAAAAATTTAATTAAGGAAATAAAATTTATTAGACAATATTTTAGATATCTAAGGAAATATAATCCTTAGAAATTCTTCACCTTATGTATATGCATAGAAAATGTTTCTAACATTAAGAGAACAAATAAAGAAGGAAAATCTAATAGGAAAGAAATTAGAAATAACATACTAAAGAGATGCAAAATTCTTGGATAAGGAAGATAAATTTTTAGAAACAAGTAAAGGTCTTAAAATTTCAAAGAACATTGAATTAGGGTAATTTTTCCTAATTCAAGAACTATAGTTACTAAGTTTAAAATCTTTACCCATACATTGGGCTTTTACCTATGGACACTTCATATAGAGTTTTTCCACTTCACATAAGTTTCTAGCAAGCCCATTGGATAACCTAAACAAGAAATTAAACATAGACTTGGACTAGGATATAGTAATTTCACCAATAGCCCAAAAATTATGAAAATGTGACCAAGCCCACCAAGAAAGGAAGAATTTTATCCAAAGCAAAGAAAATGGGTAGGACAAGCCCATAATGGGTAAGAATAAGCCCAAATCCAAGAGGAAAAATAAAATAAAATAAATTAGATGATGATATAATAATAAGAATAAAGATTAGGTTACATGGCATTAAGACAAAAATTTAGCAAGTGGTGTGATTCTACATTCATCATTTAGGCAAGTGGCATGATAATACAAGGCTTTAGGACAAAAACATCTATATCCTTCACTCATAATTTTAGCAAGTGGTATGATAATACATGGTATTAGGACAAAACATTCATAGCCCACACAAATAATATCAACCAAATAATGGAGATTGAAGGGCTAGAAATTTGCCACTTAAAAAGGCAACCTATCATAATTGATTAAGACAAAAGAAAAATTAAATGAATTCCTAAATCAAAGGGACCTTGTCCCTTATCTTAAGAACATATCATCATAATTTTCAAAATACAAATCTCCTTTTCCTATGCATATCTTGACTAAGGAAGAGGAAGACAAGAACATAAGTTGTTTGTTTTCCAAAAATTCAACAAAGTGTATCTTAATTGTGATAAGGTAGATCCATGATCATGAAAGGTGAATTATTTGGTGGTCTATATAAGAGAACCCACCCTTACAACACTTTAATTTCGTCCAAGTGAGAAAGAGAGAGAAATAGAAGCAAGGTAGAGTGAGGAAAGGAGAGAAGAGAGAAGAAGAAAGGAAGGAAGAAGAAGGAGAAGTTTAGAAAGCTAAAGGTAAGTTTAACAATATTTCTTTTTGAAGAAAACTTTTGAAACTTATAATATTTATATGAGATTTTGATCTTAGAACTTTTATGATTGGTCATGATGTTGCTATATCATGTTACATATTGATCTTGCATGTGATGTATGTTTGAATACTTAGGTTGGTGTAGATAGTTCTGCATGGTTATGGCTATGGGTGGCAGAATTTTAAGTTTCGGTATTTTAATTTCTGGGAACAATCTATAAGGAATTAAAATAAATGGTTAACATAAGAATTAAAGATATATGTGTCCCGGATTTTTAGCCACTGGAATCATTCCATTTGGAGTCCATATGAGGTAGATATGGTCTGATTAGTAGTCAAAGGTCAGAAAATGAATCATCAGGGAAGAATATGTTAGGATAGCTTCGGTAATTTAATTTCTGGGAATTATTGGTAAGGAATTAAAATAAATGGTTAACATAAGAATTAAAGATAAATGTGTCATGGATTTTTAGCCACTGGAATCATTCCATTTGGAGTCCATATGAGGTAGCTATGGTCTGATTAGTAGTCAAAGGTCAGAAAATGAATCATCAGGGAAGAATATGTTAGGATAGCTTCGGTAATTTAATTTCTGGGAATTATTGGTAGGGAATTAAAATAAATGGTCAACATAAGAATTAAAGATATGTGTGTCATGGATTTTTAGCCACTGGAATCATTCAATTTGGAGTTCACATGTGGTAGATATGGTCCAATTAGTAAGCCAAGGTCAGAAAATGGTTCATCAGGGAAGATTATGTTAGGACAGCTTTTGTATTTTAATTTCTGGGAATTTTCTTTATGGAATTAAAATAAATGGTTAACATGAAAGTTATATATCTATGTCTCATGGAAATATACCCACTGGAATTATGCAATTTGGAGTTCATATGAGGTAGATATAATCCGATTAGTAAGCAGAGGTCAGAAAATGTTTATTCAGGGAAGAGTATGTTATTAATGCTTTAGTTTTTGAATTTCTGGGAATATTCTGTAGGGAATTAAAATAGCGCGCCAACATAACAATTATAGATATATGGCTCATAGATTTTTACCAACTGGAATAACGCAATTTGGAGTTCCAATTTGGGAGATATGGTCTAATTAGTCAGTAAAGGTCAGAACCTATCCGAGAGGAACTATCATGTACTTTGATGGAGTAATATCACCTTTGTTTCTTAATTTTTCGCTACAATGTTCAACATAATAGTTTTAGATAATTGTTTTATCTTGAAATAGACACCAAGATCACCTACATCAGAGTTAAATTGAGGGAGTTATGCTCTGATTAGTAAGAGAAGGTTAGATAGGATGAAAACCTGCATCAAGAAAATAAAGAAATAAAATTAGTATTTTAAAAAAGAAGATGAATCTTAATAAATGACTAGTATAGCCATAGCCATTGCCATTGCATGAACTTACTACCATTTTAAGTGTGTAATTTTTTAACATGGAATTTACCCTAGTACTCATATAAATTTACAAGAAGTTTTGAAAGTGCCGGTTTTATTTGAAAAATCTTAGTATGCTCCGTGGTTGCAGTATTTTCACATTAGAAAAGAATTATTCTAGTTACTGGAAAACAAAATTGTGATTTGTGAAAAGTGCATGTCTAAGGAAAGCTCTGGCAAGGAAAGACATGGTACTTAAGCGTGTCCATTAGTGACCCACCTCTCTTTCCTGGGAACTTTTCTGGTGCGCTGTTTACAGACTACAATTACTATCCAGTTACTAAGGTATTAGTATGGAATTTTGACATGGAAATGTTTTATAAAGTGATATTTTAAATGGTTATGTTCATGGCATGATTATCAATGATTTATGGTAATAGTTATATTTTGATGAACATACTTGTTATTGAAAGCATACTTTTGGCTATCATTGTGAAAAGAAAAGAAATGAGCACGGTCACATGGCAATCCGTGTGGTGCACCAGTAGGGGACGCCCTACCAACGGTTATGATCATGTTAATAAGAAAAGAAAGAGAAAGTGTGCCATGTCGGACGGAGCGAGATAAGCCCGTACCGAAAAGTAGAGAATACTCACCCTGACCGGGGTAGCTTGAAGTAAGAATAAGTGGATAGCCATCATATGAAATTCGAAAAATAGTTATTCATGCCATACATGTCATAACTGTATAATTTTCATGTGCATGATAAAGTGCATTCATGTGACCTAAAGATATTTTCTGTAGTTTATACAGCTGAACATGACGTGATGAACTATATTGATGGTAAATTATGATTTATTGTTGAACTTACTGGGATTTAATTCTCACTATATTTCCATATCATGTTCAGAAGAATAAATATGCAGATATTCTCTATGACACTTATTATCTCTGTACGTTGGATCGAGGTGCCCTACCTTGGGCAACTTCCAGTTATTTCTGATGTAACTGTCGTAGATGTAACTGAGATTCCGGTGGACGTGCCACCCGAACCAGTGTCCCCGGAAGTAGTCGATATAGATGATTAGAACTAATATGTATCTTTGTACAAATGTTTTGTAAAATAATGGTGTGTAGTTTGTAAAATAATAGTGTGTATGGAAACTCAGTATTGTATAAATTAAATAAATGTTATATTGAGTTAAGTTGTAACGAGGTAATAACTTCATGGTATTTAAAAAAAAAAAAAAAATTACATAAATGGAGTTGTTACAGTGACCCCTACTGGTGCACCACACGAACCGTCATATGACCCTGCTCGTCTCTTTTCTTTTCTTTTCTTTTTACGTTAATAGCCAAAAATATGATTTCAATAACAAGTATGTTCACATACCATAATTTATCATTTTCAAATATCAATTTATAAATTATTTCTAAGTCAAAATCGCACACTTAAGATGGTAAAGAATTTATGTAATGACAATGGCTAGGGCATACACTAGTCATTTATTATTTTTATTTATAAGATTCTTCTTCTTTATTAAATATTATTTTCATATCTTCATTTTCTTTATGTTTGACCTCTAGTCACTTTACTTACATCATTTCCAACATATATTCTCTCAAAGATTATAGGGCATTCTTCTTCAATTTGATTTCCATTATTATCCTATAGTTAATGAGGTTCATTTAGGGCAAAAAAGTGTCAAAAATAAGCTTTACCAGCTCCTAACATGGCTAGGACATATCCTGTAACATGGCCTGACCATTTCCTATAACACATCCATGCTCTAGACATCAACAAGCCATTTTCCACACTGAACACGGCTATGCTCTTCGTTGTGTTGTCTCCTGATGCAGGTTTTCATTCAGCCTAACCTTCTCTCACTAATCAGAGCATAACTCCCATATTTTAACTCCGATTTCAGTGATCCTAGTGTCCATTTAAAGATAAGACAATCCTATAAAAATTTTATGTTGAATATTTTAGTTAAATCTTAAGGAATATTGGTTTTATTACTCCCTCAATTTCAATGTTATTTCTTCCCGGGTAGGTTCTACCAATGCTTACTAATCTAACCATATCTTCCTAATATGGATTCCAAATTGAATGATTCCGGTGGCTAAAAATTCGTGAGATATATATATATATATATATATATATATATATATATATATATATATATATATATATATGTATGTATATATATATATATATGTATGTATATATATATATATATATGTATGTATATATATATATATATGTATGTATATATATATATATATGTATGTATATATATATATATATGTATATATATATATATATATATGTATATATATATATATATATATATATATATATATATATGTATATATATATATATATGTATATATTTCATGTTAACTATTTATTTTAGTTCCATATAGATTTTTCTCATAAATTAAAACACATAAGCTTACCTAACAAATTCTTCCCTGGTTAACTATTTTTTGACTACTGCTTACTAATCGGACCATATTTCCCTTATTTGGACTCCAAATTAAGTGATTCTAGTAGATTAAAATCTGTGAGAAATATATCTACATTTTTCATGTTAACCAGTTATTTTAATTCCTAACATATTCTTCCCAAAATTTCAAAAATAAAAGCTTCCTTGGTTACTCCAAAATCCAGTTTTCTTAGCCTAGACTTTCCTAAAGTTCTAGTTCATCCTTTTATTAAGTCCTCTTATATTTTTCTTCCAAATTTCCACCTAACCATAGAATTACTCATCTTAATATTTAATTATATTTCTTCCTTAATTTAACATATTCCATCATCCACCTCAAAAGAAAAATAGAATCAAATCATGCATCACTAAGGGTGTTTCTCAACAGAAATTTCTCATGGTCTTCACCTAGATGTTTAAGACCATACTTAATTTACCAACCTAACCATCTTCCATCCATTTTTACCTCATCCCAATATACATCATAGCAGCACAAAAAGCCCTAAAAGTTCGCCACCCATAGTCATTCCTAAGCAGAAAATTTCCATACCAACATATGCATTCAAACATCCGTCACATGCAAGATCAACATGTAACATGATATAGAAACATCCATGGCTAATCATCAAAGTAGCAAATATTGTAAATTTTATCACATGATTCTTATTTTTTCCTATTAGATTTGGACTCATTCTTGCCCATTTCCTTTGCTTTAGCTAAAATTCTGCCTCTCATAAAGGGCTTGATCACATTTTCATGATTTTTGGACTATCGGTCCAAATTCTTTATCCTAGTCCAAGTCTATGTTATATCTCTTGCTTGGCTATCTAATTGGTTTGCTAGAAACTCATGTGAAGTGAAAAAACTCTATGAAGTTTCCATAGGTGAAGGCCCAATGTATGGGTGGAGATGTTAAACTTAAGAACTCTTGCTCTTGAATTATGAAAAATTACCCTAATCCAATCTTCTTGAAATTTTAAGACCTTTACTTACTTCCAAAAATTTATCTTCCTTACCCAAGAATTTTGCCTCTCTTTAGGATGTTATTTCTAATTTTTCCTGTTAGGTTTTCTCTCTTTACCTATTCCCTTCATGTTAGAAATATTTTCTATGCATACACATAAGGTGAAAATTTTCTAAGGCATATATTTTCTTAGATATCTAAAAATTGTTTAATAAGTTTTATTTCCTTAATTAAATATTTATGTACCTTTATTAATAAAAGAAATAAAATTAGGTATGTTACATGTAACACTTTCATAAAATTTCCAATTTCCTAACAACAACGAAGTTCTTACTTTCAAAATCTTATAAAGATCTCATAATTTATAAATTCTTGTCTTGTGTTTCACATAAGTTCAAATCAATGTTCCATTAGTGAGAGAGAGAGAGATATATATATATATATATATATATATATATATATATATATATATATGTATTTGTAAAAGTAAGGCACCAAAACATGCTATGGGGTATCGTTTCTACTCACAAAACACGAAGTTCTACATAAATGGATTCCTATTCCCACTTCTGAAGCCAACTCAAATAATATAAACTTCAAAATCATGCTTGGTATGTCGAAATACATAAAAAAAAATTAAGAAAGAGATGAAGGTACTAAATATGGTGGCCAAAACACTATTCATACCAGACAAAAAGCTGTTATATGATTATGAAACTTTGAACCCAACTATTCCTAAGTCGATCTACAATATTTGTTTCTCATTTTCAGGTGTTTAAGTACGCTTATTCAAAACTTACCTTCTTAAGATTTTTCCTTCAAATTTTTTGGTGACTTTTTAGTGGTTTCTAGTAAAATCAATCATCCAAGGTTATGCTATTATTCACCATGATTCTAGTGATACCTGTAACAACACCATTTTTTAACACACTAATGAAGTCATTACCAACTATTCACTGATACATCCATTTCATGATAATTAATCTCTTAATTTAACCAAACACAAATTGAGATCAAATGGATGTATCTATTATTAATATTAATGATATCATTAGTTCATATACATATCATATTGTCCTTGTAACGCCTGATTTTTTTTTTAGCGCAAGAGACCAAAACTATATGTAAGCTAGGCAACATATTTGTATATACACATACATTCGAGAGTCATACATATCAGAGTTTAGAAACTTATATATACAACTATATGTAACCCGAGGTACTGAGCATACATTCCAAAAGGCGGAGTACCGTGGGGTTACATCAAAACAATGGGTTAGCCCATTTACATAACCAGAGTTAGCTATACATAATAAGCTATCCTATGGCCCATCCCTGGCCGTCACCCCTGGGGTACTGCTGGTGGAGAAGGTGGACCAGGAGCAGGGACCTCTATCATATTAATCACCATCAGGTTCACCACAATCGTGAATTGTCCCAAGTAAGGGACATCGATAGTCTGCAGCTCCAAGAGCAGTGTCAGCACAACAAAGGCCATATCTACTGATCTGAACATAGCATCAAAACATAGTGAGATATGAAATCCCAGCAAGATCAACATCCCAAACATATAAGTATACAAAAACTCACATGCTATGTCCAGCTGTATAAGCTACAGAAATTTTTTTCTCTTTTTATGCAATAAAGATACAATAAAATACATGCCAGCCTTTTGTAGATTATGCATCAATATCATGCATGCTAACAAAATTTGCATTTGTAAATTACCTGTGCCATTGTCCATGGTCCATACCACACTCAGTGGCTCATAGGTCGATAATCTCTCTCAATTGCAATCCTCAATGTGGCGTGAGCCTTACCCCTCCAGCTACTCACCCACCCTTTGAGGGCCATTGGTTGGAGATTCCTTCCTATATTGACCACTCTAGGCTATAGGGCGTCCCCTATCCCAGTACCGTATTTAAGCCACAACCCTTCAGTTGCCTTACCTCGTAAGGTGCCACACTCTCGAGTCACCTTAATGGGTAAGGGTCATCCTGAACTTATCAGTCTCCTCAATACAGCAAGGGAGACACCTGTTTCTAGGCCACCCTACTTCAGAGAGGACCATTCTGACTTGTCAGTTGCCTTAATAAAGCAAGGGAGACACCTGTTTCCAGGCCAACCTGCTTCAAAGAGGGTCCTCCTGACATAGCTTAAGTCTTTTATGTCTCTCCAGCCACTTAGCATAACAGGAGTGTGCACATTAATAGATATTCAGTACATAACCCAACTCATTCTCAAACATGCTACAACAACTCATCATGGATGAACAAGAATGTATTAATAACCTTTCATAATACACTAATAACTCACTTGCATACATACAAGCAGTCTACAAATATAGCATTCATGCATCATTTTTCATGCTTTACATACATGATTTACCAATCATTCATGATGAAATAATTATGGCACATGCAAGTGTAACATTCATGCATCATAAAACCTTCACTAACATCCTAAAAATGTTGGTAATTAAATAGGATTTAGAAAGGAAACAGAAAACAAAGAAAAAAAAAGCAACACAGCCTGAAGCACGGCCTGGCCGTGCCTCCAAGCACGGCTGTGCCCCAAGGCCGTGTTCCCCTCCCGTGTTCCCTCTTCTTTTGGCCATGTTGAACACAGGCCAGCCCCGAGCACCTGGCCGTGTCTCCCAACATGACCATGCTTCGGCCTTATTCCACTATTTTGCAAGGCTTCAGGATTCCAGCCTAGAGCACGGCCATGCTCTGGGTACGAACTCCACGAAAAAATCTTTCTTGTTCTCAAATCCACCAAAATCAACTAACAAACCAAATATCAAAGTTTTGAGCATAAAAATTACTATTTTTCCAGAGCAACCCATCAACCAAAACATGGATCAAAACTCAAAATCAACTACATAAAGTTTTCCCTAACTCATTAACACATAGGTAAACATAAACAGTAAACATAAATGTCATAACTACCCAATTAAAAGCTCTATCTACCTTTTCACATATTTAAATACTCACAAACATCTAGCCATAAAGACATCCATTCATTGAGCATAGAAGAGAATGTTGATCTTACCTTCTTCTTTCCACAATCTTGTTTTTCTTTATCTTGTTCTACCACTTTCTCTCTCTAGAAAGTATCACCAACCAATAGATTTTCCCCATCCGTTAGTTCCCATACAAGGTTTGGAGGAATAAACAAGAGATTAAAGATGGAATCTTACCTTTTCTCCTTGCCTTTCCCACTTCTCTATAGCTTTCTTCTTCTTCTCTTCCTCCTTCTCTCTTTCTCTCTCCTTGGAGTGAAAAATCTGGTGCTCCCTCTTACTTGAGCTGGCGGCCAAGTCTTCAAGTCAAGGAAATATATTAAAGAAAATAGAAGCTTCTCCAATAAGCCACCTAGCCCCTTAATCTTCACCCTCACTTTGCCTAAAAATTTCCACAATGACACTCTATTACATTGTGACTAAGGGGGTTAGCTAAGGCTTTGTTTGGTTTAAGGAAAACTCACCAAGTGTTTTATGCCTTCTTGAGCCTTACTTCAATGGGTTTTTGTGCAACTTTCTTTATGGCTCCACATATCTATTGTTGTTGTCTATTTGTGGCCCTGTAGTCAAGGAAATCACTATCCCTTCCTTAATAATTCTTTCCAAAAATGAGAAAATCCTTATTAAAATTTCATAGTTATTTCCCTATAACTCCCTCTTTTAATTCTTTTAAACCCTTTCCCCACTATTCCCTTTTATGAATATTATCAACTAAATTTCAAGTGTTACAGTCCTAGGTGTTACCTGTAGTACAAAAGCATACATATATCTACACCCTAATCATCCATATTAGCCTCGTCCAAGGACACTGATGCGGGTGGTGGCACCTCTTCCAAAACTTTAGCTATCTCAACCACAGACACATCGTTAATCATGGGAATTTTCCCAACATAAGGTATCTCTACCCAGCGTACGCTAAAAATCGAATTTATAAAAAATAGCTGCATGTTATCACTGTTTATCTGGACATGACATGGAATTATAGTGAGATATAATAATCCCAAAAGGTTCAATATTAAATCATAATTTCACATAGATAGCTCATCATATCATGTTTAGATGTAAAAGCTACGAAATTTCTCAAGCCACGGTAATGCACCATATCTATGCATATGAAATTTTTGTAGCAATGATATATAGGGCATGAATAATCATTTCAAATAATATTCATTATGGACAATCTTTATAACATCCCATAATTTTTATTTTTAAATAATATTGTTTTGTTATAAAAAATATATTTTTATTTGTTTAAAAATGATTATGTTCTGCTAAAAAGAAGTCTATTTTTAATTAAAATAATTATTGTTTTGTTTGAAATAATTATATTGGCCTCTAATGAATTTTTATGGTATTTTTAGAAATATTCTTTCTTTTAATATAAATAAAGATATTTGTTTTGAAATTTGTTTTATTACGATTTTTATCAAGAAAAATCATGATTTAAGAGTTTAACTAAAGATTTATGAGAATGGAAATTTTTAAAAATTTTTGGGATATTTTATGATGAAAAACGGAATTTATATGAATTTTTATATAAAAAAAATCCTATTATTCAATTATTAAATAATTATTATTATTATAAAAAAAATAATAGAGAATGAGGAATTGGAGGCAAGGAAACGAAGATAGAATTTTGGAAAAATTAAAATCGGATGAATAGTAAGTGAATAGTGAGTGAATAGTAACCTTCAACTTTTTCTCTCGATTTGGAGTGCTTGTTGGCTTGCAATCTCAAAGCTGAAGGTGTTACTAGATTCAAGACGAAGAATACTACGGTTTTGACCGATCAGTTTTTCAAATCAACCGTTGAATCGTCGTAGATTTAAAGTAGAAAATCTCAGAAAAAGGTAAATCCTGAAACTTTTACTTAGAGACCTCTAATTGAAATTCTGACACCGTAGATGGATTCAGAAACTAGATAAACCTTAGAATAGATATATTTTTGGCCATCTAACAGCCTTTTTATTTGTCATGAATAGTATTTTCTGACGGGTGAATAGTGTTTCCGGCAGTGAATAGTGACCAAGCTTCTAGAGTCATTTTCCAAGTCTTTGGACCTTTCGGACACGTTTTTGAGGTCTAATTGGTCAAATTCAACTTGGAAAAGTATTGTTTAGGGCTGTCCAATCTGGAGCCCTTACTAGGTGAGTCTTGCCCTATGCTCTTCTTGAATTATAAATTTATTATTGTTTCTGATTATAAATTATTTACTATTATAAATTTCTGAAATATGTTAAAATATCTGTTATACTTACGAACTAACACATAGTTCAAGAAGAGTATGGTTTTAGAAATGGATTTTGGAACTCATTGAATATGTGGTTTTAAATGTATTTATCATTATTTGATAAAGTGAATATTATGTGCACGATGCATTGATTTGTAAAGTTATATACTTTTGAAAATGATGCATGTCATATTATAAATGAGATTGAATGGCAAGCGTAAAGCTCATGGCGAGTTGCTTGATATTTTACATGTATATATATGTATTGATGCATATCGGTTGGTTGTATGGCTTGTGACGGTACCGAATAGGGGACGCCCTATTAGCCTGAGTGAGTCGGGGGAGGGCCGCTCCAACCGGGTGACAGTGGTAATGTGAGGAGGCAGTTGCGTGATGTACTCACATTCCCTGATCACTTATTGTGACTAGGGTCGAGGTCACTATGCGTATAGCATATTTTCAATCAGGTGACAGTGGTAATGTGAGGAGGCAGTTGGGTGATGTACTCACATTCCCTGATCACTTATTGTGACTAGGGTCGAGGTCACTATGCGTATAGCATATTTTCAATCGGGTGACAGTGGTAATGTGAGGAGGCAGTAGGGTGATGTACTCACATTCCTTGATCACTTATTGTGACTAGGGTCGAGGTCACTATGCGTATAGCAAATGAGTTATATTTTCGTTGCATTGACCAGATTGCCGAATGAGGTAGGTGCATTAAATATTTCCATTGCATTGACCAGATTTCCGAGTGAGGCAGGTGCATTAAAAGTGATGATTTTATCCCCAAATCATAATATTTTACTATAGCTTATATAGTTGAGCATAACAACATTTGTTTAATGATCATACCATGGTGCATATGGTTTTGGATATCTGAATATCTTTTAATTTGAGAATATTTGAAATACGGCTCCCATATGAATGTACTTCTGAACTGTATTTTCTATGTAACAAATTTTAAAATATAAGTACATCCATATGCTGACCTAAGAGGTCATAGGAGGAATTATTTGCTCATTGAGTTGTCAAACTCACTACACGATATTTTCACATTTTCAGATAAGAATATCAGAGTCTGATTCGGCAGATAGGTGATATATTCTCTGGGTGAGTCTACGTTGCTTCCAAGACTCACAGTCTTTGAATTATACTGTGTGTTGTATTCTAGAGTGCTCTGAACGCTACAGGCAGGATCTTCATTTCTGTTGTACTTGAATGTTTATAGACTTGGTCTGTATTTTGTGTATACATGAGAGATCCTATATGTATTTGTTTCCTTGATAAAGAATTGAATTATGTATCTTTCTGGGAAATATCTGATTACGAAAATAATTGTAGGAAAAAAAATATTTATTTTACGTAACGAAAATTGGGGGCGTTACATACTTCATTGTTCAAAATGTCATGGGCATGATCAATTGTTTTTCAAAACATCATAGCATGTCAAAATTACAACTTTATCATATAATGGCTATTAAATAATTATACCAAGTCTGGCTACCCAAGTCACAGCAAGTATTCTCTACTCATTCAGTATGTGCTTCTCTCGCTCTGGCCGACATGACACAATTCTCTTTCTTTTCTCATGATCATAATCGTGAATAGGGCATCCCCTATCTGGTGCACAGCACACGGAAGCCATGTGACCACACTCTTTTCTTTTCTTTTCTTTCCACATTAATAGCCAAGATATGATTTTCAACAACAAAATATGCCCCATATGTCCACATACCACAATTTCACATCAAAACATAATCATTTCAAATATCATTCATAGAAATCATGCCAAAAGGAACATGCATAGAATAGTAAAGAATTCATGTAATGGCAAAGGCTAGGACATAGACTTAAGGTTTGCGCAAAAGTCCTTTATTTAGTTTATAGGGAAATTATATCACTTATTTATTATTCTTCTTCTTTCTTAATATCATATTATTTCTTTTATTCTTCTATTTTTAGCATCTAGTCGATCTCCTCCTAAAACTATTCCCACTTAAATTATTTTTCCTCATATGCTCTAAAACACTTATTTTCCAATTCCTATACGTATCACCCTTCTTATTATCCTTGATTTCCTAGTAGACATCCTTATACTTAATTTATCAACCCCTTTCTAAGAGTCAAAGCATTCTAGTTTCTATAGTCTAGACCCTTTGTTACTGTCTTGGCCATATCTTTCTCAGTTGTACTCCAATTTAGGTGATTTCAAAGCCTATAAAAAGTTAAGTCAGAAGTATACAACTCTTATGTTAAGAAATTTGGCAAACTCCCAAAAAATATGGGTGTTATATCAAAGTCACTATTACTACACCATGAGTTGGTTTTGACCTTTCCTTACTAATTGAGCCATATCTCCCTCGTATAGGCTCCAAATTAGGTGATTCTAGTGGTCATAGAACCGTAAGACACACAGAGATATAAATCTTATTTTAACCATTCCTTTGAATTAAGCATTGGTTTTCCCAGAAATTCAAAAACAGAAAGCTCTCTTGCACTACCCTGGGTTCCCAATCTTCTTACTACTGAAATTTCTTTCTTATTAATTCTTAGGGTTATGCTTGGGTATTTTAAATCTAAAAAATTCCACTTACTCAAACTTTAATTCCCTAATTAAGTTTACTCTTTTATCCATTTAGTCCTCTTCAATTTCAACCTCATCCATTTCTAAATATTTACCTATCCCTACTACATTAGTCAACTTCACATCACTAACAACTATTATATTTTCATGCATGGTCACCACATCAAGTTTTTCCTTAAGCTAAACCTTGGTACTTTAGCTAATTCAAGTGTTTTCAATGGCATTCTTAATCATTCCTTAATCTTTAACTTTTGGCGGTTTCTCTTCCTTCTCTTGTAATTTATTTTCTTATATTGACATTTTGAGGCAAATTTTAGTTATATCTATTTCTCCAAAATTCCACCTTCTCCATCCTAGGCTTTCAAGTCATCTCCTACTTATTTTTCAAGGTGCCATTAATCAATATTTTACCTAAAGTCCTTGCTTATAACTTATTATTTACATAAATGCTTTTGCATACTTTGTTGTCTAGTGACATTAATTCATATAGAAGTTTTAAGGCATTAAAAATATTCAGGTTTTAGTGGAGTAAGACTTTTTGAAACTAATCAGATAATAACTCCCTCATTTGAACTCTGCTCGAGGTGATTACAGAGCCTATGAAAAACTAAGACAATTATCCATAACTTTCATGTTGAATACCTAGGTAAATTTCTAAGCGATCTAGGAGTTATATTGCTCTCAAAATCACCATGAGTTGGTTCTAACCCATCGTTACTAATTATGCCACATCTCTATCATATGGACCTTAAATTGAATAATTAGGGTGCCTAAAGAACCATAAGATACATATCTACAATTTTTATGTTAACAATTTCTTTAATTTCAGTACAGATTTTACCCAAAAAGTCCAAAAATAGAATTCTTCCCTACACTGTCCAGGGTTCTAGCTTCTTACTATCTTAATTTTTCTCATTGTGTCTTATCACTATACCTAGGCATATTTGGTTTCCAAATTTTCCAATTATTCATGCCTTAACTCCTAGATTACTCCTCTAACAAGTTTTAGTTGCATTCGTCTTATAAACATCTATTATAACATATTCCATCATCCACTTCTTCCAAAAATTAGAATTTATTAACAACAATATCAAGAATGTTCCCCACACCAAAACTTCCAAGGGTTATCCCTAGATTTCAAGGCTTCACTTATTCTAGCAATATAATCTTCTTCCCTCAAATATTCCATAGCCAATTCAATTAAAAAAAGACATTATAATAGCCCTAAAATTTTGCCAACCATAGACATTCATGCAAAAATTCAAGACCACCCTAAGCAAGCATACAACCATTGTAACATCCCTAATTATATATATATATATATATATATATAATAATTTTTAATGATGAAGGGAAGAAAAGAGAATGACAGGGAACATTGAAGAAACCCCAGAATACTATAAAGTGATCATATGGCAAAAAGGAAAAACTAGAAGGGGAGAAAGTGTAATACTCTAATTCTTTGGGGCTTGAACCGAACATCAAGAAATGAGTTAAAGATTTGTTTTAAGCGTGACTCCAAACATTGGAATTTTCCTAAAAAAGGAATTAAAGCATTTTGGGAGTTTGAAGAAGCCAAACAAGGCCTTAGTCAAAGGGTTAGTCACAATCTAATGGAGTGGCAATATTGTAATAGTTAGGTTTTTGGGGGCCATTAGTTAGGGAAAGAGTAGCTTGTTGGATAAGCTTGGATTAAAATAAGCTTTTTCCCTTGACTTGGAGGAGAAGTCAACCAAGCCAAGGGGGAAATATCCAATCTAAGGGTGAGGCTGCGCAAAGGGAGAAGAGAAAGAGAAAGACTAAGAGAAGGAGAGGAAGGAAGAGAAGAGAGAGAGAGAGGCAGCAAAGTGAAGATCTTAGGTGAGTCTTCCATGCTTAAGGCTTAATCTACTCTTCTCTTCATCTTGGGATGCTTCATGAGGCATTTTCTATTGTGAAAGTGTAGGGATTTGTAGAGAAAGGAAGAAGGGGAAGTGATCCAAGAGAAGGAAACCCAAGGAGGGCTTGAGAATAGGAAGAATCTTTAGTTTTTGGTAGGTTTAACATTAATCTCTCCATGGAATTTCATGTATTTTGAATGATCTATAAGTGTTTCAAATATCCTATTTTGATGATTCATGATGTATATTTGTGCTTATCCATATAGAGTAAGAGTTTGGATGCATAGATCATACATGTTTTTGCTAATTTTGGGCTTGAAAAGGGTGAAAATCGATGCTCTGAATGGTTGGTTCTGGATGTTATGTTTTATGTTGAATCTGGAAATATGTCTAACAAAAGAGTTGTGGCCCTGTTTCTTAGCTTTCTAATTCCTCTGGAATCACCTTGATCGGATTTAAAATTAAAGAGATATGCCATGATGAGTGAAGCAAGGTCAGATTTAACGCGTAGAATCGCGATGCTGTTTTTGGACACCTTTTTCACCTGTTTCTATTTCTAATCTGTTAAAGTGGTAAACATAAAAGTTGTAGATAATTATCTCCAAATACACTAAAATCACCTTAATTAGAGTTAAAATGAGGGACTTATGGTCTTTTAGTGAAGAAAGGTCTGACTAGACAGAAATCTAGAATGCAGGGAAACCCGAAGCACGGCCGTGCTTGGTGACACGGCCAGCCCGTGCTTCGAGCTGTTTTGTGATTTTTCAACACGGTTTGCACAGCTTAAAGTATGGTTGTGCTTGGTGACACGGCCAGGCCGTGCTTGAGGCTAGAATTGCTTTGTTTTGCATTTTGAAAGCTCTAAATGAACTCCAATGAATAGATGATGTTAAGGATAACTAATATACAAATAAATACCTTGTTAATGATGTATTGTAGTATGAATTCCATCCTTTTATTATGAGAAATTAAATCACCTATTGCATATTGATGAGATGTATGAATAAAAATACATATTAATGAGACATATGTAAGTAAATTGCATAAGAGATATATGTATAATGCATTATAGTGTTAATTCCATCCTTTTATTATGAGATATATGTAAGTGAATTGCATATGAGATTTATGTGCAATGAATGGATGATGTGCATGTTGATTTGATGACTATGCTAGTATATCAATGCATGAGAATTAGAAAATGTGATGTATGCCTTGTCACATGATGATAAGTGTATTAATACATATTTGTTAAATGATGTGGTGATGATATTATGCATCATGATTACATGATATAAGGTATGCATTGTTGGTAAGTGTATTAATACATATTTGTTAAATGATGTGGTGATGATATTATGCATAATGATCACATGATATAAGGTATGCATTGTTTATAAGTGTATTAATACATATTTGTTAAATGATATGGTGAGGATATTATGTATGATATTAGTGATGTACTTTATTAATGCATAGCTTCATCATGGAGGTAATGATGATTAGAGATTAATGAGTCATAAATGGGTATGACACATACATGAGGATTATGATGGGCATGCATATGATGTTATTGACGTATGTTTGTTGATGAAATATGGCTAGAAATTGAAAAGATATTAAGATGTCGGGATAATCCTTCCCGAAGAAAAATGTCATGTGGCATTTGTTGTGTTAAGGTGACCGATGAATAATTGAAAAGATTCATGTGCATGGTCAGGAGGACCCTCTCTAAAGCAGGGTGGCCTAGCAACAGGTGTCACCTTACTGTATTGAGACGACTGACGGTCAAAATGATCCTCTCTGAAGTATGATCGCCTGGCAATAAGTGTCACCCTTGCTGTATTGAGGACACTGATAAGCCCGTGAGACCCTTACCCAACCAAGGTGACCTGACAACATGTGGCACCTTACGGAGGTAAGGTAACTGATGACCTCATGGCTACAGACAATTAGTCATTGAGGGTTGAGATGTGGCTACAGACAATTAGTCACTGTTGTTGGACCTCTTGGCTACAGACGTTTAGTCATTGAGGGTTGAGATGTGGCTATAGACAATTAGTCACTGTTGTTGCACCTCATGGCTACAGACGATTAGTCATTAAGGGTTGAGATGTGGCTACAGTCGATTAGTCACTATTGTTGGACCTCATGGCTACAGACGATTAGTCATTAAGGGTTGAGATGTGGCTACAGACGATTAGTCACTGTTGTTGGACCTCTTGGCTACAGATGATTAGTCACTGTTGCTAGACCTCATGGCTACAGACGATTAGTCATTGATGGTTGAGATGTGGCTATAGACGATTAGTCACTATTGTTGGACCTCTTAGCTACAGACGTTTAGTCATTGAGGGTTGAGATGTGGCTATAGACGATTAGTCACTGTTGTTGGACCTCATGGATACAGACGATTAGTCATTAAGGGTTGAGATGTGGCTACAGACGATTAGTCACTATTGTTGGACCTTATGGCTACAGACGATTAGTCATTGAGGGTTGAGATGTGGCTACAAATGATTAGTCATGGTTGTTGGACCTTATGGCTACAGACGGTTAGTCATTGAGGGTTGAGATGTGGCTATAGACGATTAGCCATTGTTGTTAGACCTTATGGCTACAGACGATTAGTCATTGAGGGTTGAGATGTAGCTACAGACAATTAGTTACTATTGTGGGACCTCATGGCTATAGACGATTAGTTATTGAGGGTTGAGATGTGGCTACAGACGATTAGTCACTATTTGTTGACCTCGTGGCTACAGACGATTAGTCACTGAGGGTTGAAATATGGCTGCGAATGATCAGTCTTCATGCATAAAAGCACTGCATATGATATTTTAATTGTTGAACATATGACTATACTGTGTTAATCATGCATTTGCAATTATTATGACTTTTATTACAAAGAGAAAAGATTTTCTGTAGTTTATACAGCTGGACATAACACTGTGATTTTTTCTTATAATATGATGATGTTAGTGTTGAACCTATCGAAACTTTGTTCTCATTAATATTTGGTATTATGTTCAGATAAAGGTAATTGAGACGCCAGAAGACTTCCTTTCTTTGCTTGGGAGTTCCAAACGGCGGGGATACCTTGGTTGGGTCAGTTGACTATTATACAGATAATGTTGTGGAGATCCTGATGCCAGCACCACCTTATCCACCCTTTATACTTGGGGTGATGTATGGTATAGGATCAAATGTTAAGTTAATGTAATTATGTGACTTATGTATAAATCATAACCACTGATGTGGCCCTTTTAGTATGATGATAATACAATATGATCTGCATTTATATGATTTGTATTATTTGATGTTTGAATGTGGTAATTGTATAAAAAAATGGTCGTTATAACCATCATGTGCAAGATTCACATATAGCAAGATATAGACATCCATGACTAATCCTCAAGAGTATTAATAGTACAAATTGATCAAAGTCCTAAGGTTAAGAACCCCATATAAAGTTACAAACTTTCAAAGCTTTCTTCAATGAAAATATTGTTAAACCTACCTTTAACTCTTCCTAAGTTTGTTTAACCTAGCTCTGTCTCCTTCCTTCCTTCCTTCCTTAGAGTGGCGAAACTTCCTCCTTCTTTTTTATGTTCCAATAGCATATTGTAGGGGAAGGAGTAAGTTATAGGTGTTAAAAATAGTGAGAAAGAAAAGGATTAGAGTAGGAGTGTACTTCCTAACCTTGTGCCCTAGTCTTTCTTAAACTTCCTTCTCCTTTTGCTCCCTTCTTTCCTTTCCTTTCCTTTCCTCCTCCTTATTTTTGCTCCCTCTCTACTTCCTCCTGATAAAGGAAAATTTTGAGTACTTAATGGCTATATTTTATCCCCTAATTTATAGTAAACTTGTAGTTATTTCTTTGCTTTTGGTTATGCTTTGCTTTGGATATTGCTTTGGTTGTTTTTATGCTTGTAGGTGAGCAAAAGAGGCCAAGAAGCAAAGAAAAATAGTCATGAAAAGTGTCATATGGACTTGGAACAAGATGAGAAGGAAGCAAGGAAGAAGCCTACCAAAAATAAGCAAGAAAGAAGCATGGCAGCCCCCAACACGGCCAGGCCGTGTTCTGGGCAAAAGCTGGAAAAACTTCCCAGAATCTAGCTAGAAGCACGGCCAGGCCGTGTCTTAGAACACGGTCATGCTTCGAGTCCGTACACATCATCTTTTTTAGGGTTTTGGCTGCCAAAATTGATATATATTGAAGGGGATACACAGCCAAAAGGAGGGGGACGCATTCAGACCTTCTTTTACTCAGTTTTAGGCTTAGGAAACACCTTAGGATTAGGTTTAGACTAGGATTAAAGTTCAATTCATGTTTTTAGAGTAGATTTTACATTGATTCAAGCTTGTATTCCAATTACATTCAGCAATCCAGGTTTTATCTTTCTATCTCTATACTCATCTCTACTTCTACTCCTTTCTCTTGAATTGTATTGAACACTTATGGTTTGTTTAATGAATTTGATTTTAGTTTCTATTTCTATTATGCTTGAGTAGTTTTGATCTAGGGTTTTGGTAAACCCGCTTATGGTGTGATGATACATTGTGCTGATTGAGTTAATGGAACGCTAATTGTGTTATCTATGGTTAATTAGGATTAGCTATTATGTATTGGTTATAGGAGTTGATGAATGTCTGGCCAATATTTATCACATCTTAGGATATTAATTGATGGACTGAAAGGTGAAGATTAATACCGGAACCTAATAGTTAATTAGGGATATCTTAATCATGAAAGTAGTTTAAGATTCTCTAGGATTGAATCAATTAATGGGCAAGAGAAAACCAATTAATTGTATTTCATGGTTGGCATAGAACTTAATGGACCTAGGTTAAACTAAGAACCACGAAAGTAGGCAATTGGATTAACCTAGGTACGATTAGTAACGCTTGAAAGAGGTTGTTAGTTAAACAAGGCCAAACCATGCCCAATAACCTAGATAACTGTAATTAGAGGTGCATATTAGTTGTTTAGTATCATAAGTGTGGTGAACCGTAACCTGGTGCACACTGTCGCAGGTGCACCCAAATTAATACCTTACCTCAAAACTAACCTGTAGTAGTGGGAGTAAGGGTCGATCCCACAGAGACTGGAATTACCTTATGTGATAAAAAAGGGGGGAATTGATGATCGCAAATTAAGTAAAGTAAACAATAATGAAAATAAATAAGCGAAAGTGATTAATGATAAAGACGTTGGTTTCGGTTGGTAGCCACCGTCAAGGGATTACATTGATCATCGAAAAAAATAATAAATCTGCAAATGAATATCTATCATTGGGGTTTTAACCCCGTTTCTCCTTAAGCCTAGCAAATTAATGACAATCGCACTAATTAAACCCTAATTAACAAGCCATATTTTAGCACATCGGTAAAACATAACTTGCTAACCGCATGAAGAACGAGAAAAACTGACAGAGCTAAACAAATATAAACACATCGGTTATATTTAATTTAGTTAATCATTCATCATAGGTTCAATGATTTATAATCCAAAACCCTCAAACCTATTTGCCTCACGAATCGCAGAATTAAAGACTTTGTTCAAAACACAATTCAGCGGTAGATTAAAACAGACGAAATACTAGTAGGCCTCCTAGCAAACATATGCATAATCATTAAGAACAAGAACAGATGAACAATCAATATTCAAAACAAATTGAAATAATAACATCAGATCCACATCTCACAATGTATAAAAATCCCTTGAGGTTTCAACTCACCTCAACCAACTAAAGAGAATTAGCCACGCAGGGCCATAAGATAAACAAAAGAAGAATTGAAGAATGTAGATGAAGAATTCGGTGATGAATTGGATGCCTTCTCTGGTTGCTTTCCTCTCTTTTTATAGACTCCCCTCTCTAAATCGAAGTCAGAATGTGTTTTAGGTCAAATTCCCATCCATTCCCTTCAATTTTGAGCGAAAACGACCTAAAATCGTGAAATCAGCAAGTCCCCTACGGCGCACGGGCGCCGCGGCGCTACGAAGATGAAGCCACGGGGCGCCGCGGCGCCCTCAGTCACCGCCGCGGCGCTCTTTGTCGAGAGAGCTAAGGCGCCGCGGCGCCATGGGTTGAGCGCCGCGGCGCTATGTCCTGGGTAGCGCAGCGCCGCGGCACGAAGTGTAGCGCCGCGGCGCTTCGGATTGTCTTACCGTGGCGCCGCGGCGCTCCATTGTGAGCGCCGCGGCGCCCAGATTCTTCTGGATTTTGCTGAAGTGCCGAACATGAAAGTTGTAGCTCTATGTCTCTTCTTTCCATAGCCGCTGAAATCACCTTAATCGGAGTCCAAATGAGTGAGATATGCCTCAATTAATGACACAAGGTCAAAAATCAGCATTTTTCTATGATTTTCTCTCTATTTTCCTCTTTATTTCTTCTTTATTATTCCTAAAACACAAAACACAAAACTTAGTTAATTCATACCTATTTTCTACTAAAATTAAATAAAAAGCAACTTAAAACATGTCAAAAACATGCTTATTTTATAGCATGTCAAATACCCCCACACTTACTCTTTTGCTTGTCCTCAAGCAAACATTGATTCATGTAAACAGAATTCAATATATGAAATGAGTGAATGGCTTACCAATATGCTGCCTCATAGTGAAAATTGTATGCTCTTGAAGAAATTTCAGAAAATTTCATGATCATGTGCAACATTTAATTCAAAAGCAATTTATAATTTATTCCCTAAAATCCATAGTGTGTGTGTGTATTCGGATAATTAAATTTTCTTTTACCTAAATGAGCTTATATATCTCAGGAATTATAGCATGGCTCTCTATTTAAAATTTCCATAGACTTATTTTTCATGCTACTCTCCACTAATGTAGGCTAAAACTACTTCTTAGGATCAAAAGGACTTAACTCAGCTTGTAATGTGGCTAGGCTATGGGGTGAGATAAAAGATATAATTTTAAAGCTCAATCCCAACATCACATGATTAACTCTGATCTATTTGAGCTAATTCTCAAGATTGGGGAAGTTTTTCCCCCACACTTATTTCCTTGCTTTTCTGCATTCTACTTTTCTTTGATTCTCTATTTCTTCCTTTTTCAATCACTGGATAGACTTTCATTAGTCTTTTGAGAAAATATATTTTTTCTTTCTTTCTTTCTTTTGTCCTTGCTCCACCCTTCCACCCTTTCATTAATGTAGATCTATAAAACAAATATTCAGAAATTAATCATGGAGTGAGTGAACAGGTAGAAGAAAATAAAGGTGTCAATCACAAAATTTGGTCTTGGCTGTTTTGTGGGTATAGAATAAAATGTTAATTAAGCTCAAAATAGAGGTTCTAAGGATATTCACTTGTTTGGGTTAAGCTTGAAAGGCTCAATCTCTAAAAAAAATGCCTAAATCATCTCCTAATTGTTAGAATTAGCCTAGGATTTCGCCTCAAGTAGCATTTAAATAAGTTCTAGAAATTTAAATGAGATCATAAAATAATTTTGAATTATATAATCTTTTTCTAAGTAAAAGACAAATTAAATATCCAAAATTACTGTGCAAAAGAATTTCAGGATTTTTAGAAAATAGGTAATCATAAATTGAAAAGAAATTAAAATTACACATAATTATGACTTTCCTACATCTCCCAAGAGCTATAAGCAATTTAAACAGTTATATCATTGGCTATTGGTTCAGCTATCACAAACTCATAAAATGAAATTTTGTTCACATGCTCACCTCATGATAAGATTAAAAGTGCATATATCATAAAATGTATCAAAGTAGGAAAGTGCACACGTGTATGATATATTATACAGTCATCCAGCTGAATTATAAAGTGACCCCCCCTACACTTAAAAACATACATTGTCCTCAATGTAAAAATATAAAAGAGAATATAAAAGGGACAAATAAAAACATAAGGAGGGGTGCAGTGAAACTTCCCTGACTAGTGATCACCATCCATCTCATCATGTTCAGGTGCAGGCCTAAAGGGTGGTTCAGGAGGTGCCGGGAAAGCAATCGGGAGGTTCAGGGCATAAGCTAACTGGCTAAAACACGCATGATGATGCTGTGCAATAGAGTGCTGATAGAGGGCCAGATCGTTCATTTGATGGCTCAGATACTCTGTGCGCTTCCATAAATCTTCAATAGTATGTTGGGATGGTGGTGGAGCTGAGCTGCTGCCCGGTTCCTCTGTAGGTACTGGCTGAATCCCTAGCTCCTCCTCCCCTGCTTCTTCATGGCCCTTGTATTTTTGGATGTCGGCATAGGAAATAGGCTTCATCGGGTGAATGAGAGCTTCAGTGGAATCCCAGTTACGCCCGCTTTCTGACATAGACCAGTAATTAAACTAGGGGCAAATAGAGATCCGCCTCTAGCATTGATACAGCCGAGCAGCTGCCTATGAATAACCTTACCTACATCAATAGAAAGCCCTTTTAGTACTGTATAAAGCAAAATGGCCCTTTCCCGCCTGACCTGACTCATGTTGAGGCTGGGCATAAATCTTGCTGACACGAAATAGTGCCATGCTTTAGCCACTTTATTCATGTCAGCTCTAGCAAGGTATAACGGATGACCATTGCTATCCAATTTCCAGGAGGCCCCCCTGTAGCATAGAGTGCAAATAACGTCGTCAAAGTCAATGTATGATTGAAGAAGCGCCGTATATTCATCATCCTCAATATCAGGCAAGGAAAAGAATTCATTAATAGCGTGCGGAGTGAATGGCACCATCTTGCCTCTAACCCGTGCTTGATGACGTTCGTGAACTGTAGCATTGGAGTAGAACTCCTGTACTACGGGGATAACTCCAGGTTCTGGGTTTCTGCAGAACATCTCCCAATGCCTATGGAGGATATTGTCTCTGTGAGGTAGCCCTTCGGTGATAAGAAATCCACGTTCTGGAACTATAGGTTTATGCACCACCACTTTGATGTGGTGTTGATAAACCACTTCAGTCACAAAAGCCCCAGTGTCGAATGCCGGAGGTTCCTCAGCTCTGTTCTTCCTCTTAGAGATGCCTAATTTGGAAGTTTTTGGGGCCATTGCACTTGGCAAACTCTCTGGGGCGTTTTATCAAACACCTGGTGTGCACTCTTGAAAAATGGAGAGAATGGATGGTAGATTCGTAGCTTGGAGTCCCAATGCAGTAAAAACCAGTAGCAAGGAAGTGTAGAGATCAATTTCAGCAGGAAAAACAACGTAAATCGTACCAAATGCAGCGTGATTTGTGGCTGGAAAGTGTGAGATCAAAATGGCTTGAGAACCCTTGAAAATTGGCGTGGAAATCAGCTCAAATGCTGAAAAGAAGTGTATAATCCTGCAAAAGAAGATGCAAAATCATGTAATTTCAGCAAGATATTGTAGTGGGAGGTGGGTGTGGGTGATTGAAGGTAAGAAAATGGATTTGGAGCTGCAAAAGAGGCAAAGGAGGGGGAAAATGAAGAGCATCGCGATGCTCTTATAGAGAGCGCCGCGGCGCTCACCCATTCTGGGTACGTAGCGCTGCGGCGCTCGCCCAGTCTGGGCGACTAGCGCCGCGGCGCTCAGTTTGGGCGCCGCGGCGCATGTGCGCGTCCGCAATTCAGAAATATTTTTTTTTTAAAGAGAAAAAATAAACTATGAAAAGAAAGAAAAAATAAGAAGAAGAAGCAGAATGATTGTTGGGTTGCCTCCCAACCAGCGCCTTTTTTTTACGTCGTTGGCTCGACTCAGCTCCCTATCTTTGTTTATGGAGGCTCTTTGAGGTTCACTTTAAATTTCTGGGACTGATTCAATCTTTGAAATTCAACTACATAACCAGAAGCCACATCAGTAATAACAAGTGGTCCTAACCAAAGGAGAAATTTCTTACCTTTAAAGGGTTCAACCCCTTTCATTTCTAGAACTTGATGCAATTTTATAGTCGGGTCTATGCCTTTAAGGTTTGCAATTGTTTTTATAATGGCATTCCTTTTTTCTTGAAAAATATGCATCAATTCCTCTTCTTTTTTAACACCTAAACTTTTTGCAACTATAATAGGTGATGCATCTCCTATTTCCAAGTATTTCAGGTGATTAGGAAGAGATGACATAATTGATCCACGATCCTGCAAAACAGAAGGTGCAAGAGTGGTATCAGAATTTGATAATTCCATATAAGAAATCTTACCCTTTGGTGGCTCTTTTGAAGAATCATTGAGTGCAGCCAGTTTCTCCTTTATTTCTTCATCTAAGTCTATCTCACCATCATCTGCTGCTATAGATTTGTTCACACTTTCCTCTATTTTATCCTTTTCATCTAATTCAAATACATCATATGCCAACGAATCAAGTACATCAATGGAATAGACAGGAGTATCATCACCTGGGTATTTTATGGCTTCATACATATTGAATTGTATTACTTCACCATCAAATTCCATAGTGAGTGTGCCATTGTGAACATCTATCTTGGTTTCGGAGGTTTTCAAAAATGGTCTCCCTAATAATATTGGAGAAGTAAAATCCCCATTGTCCATGTCAAGCACATAAAAATCTGCAGGGAACACCAAATCATCTACCTGCACCAAGACATCCTCAATTATTCCCTTAGGATATGTAGTGGACCTATCTGCTAGTTAGATTATCAAATTCACAGATTTCAATGGTCCCAAATTCAAAGATGTATATACAGAATATGGCATAACATTGATGGAAGCTCATAAATCTAACATAGCCTTTTCAATGCGAGTTCCCCTAATTTTGCATGGGATAGTAAACATACTTGGATCCTTGCATTTAGTGGGGAGTTTTGTCTGTATCATAGCAGATACATTCTGACTCATATGAATCTTTTCAAAATCTTTTAATTTTTGCCCTTCTTTTTGAGTACATAGTTCTTTCAAGAACTTTGCATATCTTGGCACCTGTTTAATGGTATCTAGAAGGGGAAGATTAACTTCACATTTTCTAAAGATGTCATACAATTCAGAGGTTTTCTCATTTAGTCTATTCTCTTTAAGAGCTTCTGGAAAAGGAGGCATTACTTCATACTTTAAATTAGAAAGAGACTTACCTGTAGTTGCTTCATTCTCCTTAATTGATTTTTCTTGCTTTTTAGGAGAAAAAACAGATGGTGGACTTTCAATTTCCTTACCATTTATTGAAATAATTGAACTGACATTTTCTCTAGGATTCACCACAGTTTGAGAAGGTAGCTTACCTGATTCTTGAGCATCTAACCGATTGACTGTGGTTGCTATTTGGCCTATCTGAGTTGTCAAGTTCTGAATGCTAGCTCTCGTCTCTTGCTGAAATTGTTGAAAGTTATGTGCAAGAGACTTGACAACATCTTCCAACGGATTACTTACCTGTTGATCCTGGGATGCATTCTGTCTAGGATAATAGGTTTGCTGATTTTGTTGAAAATTTTGTCCTACAGGCCTATTTTGTGCATTCCCATATCTGAAATTGGGATGATCCTTCCATCCAGGATTGTATGTATTAGCATATGGATCATACTTCTTTGGTTGGCCAGGAAAACCTCCTACAACATTCGCTTGTTCTGTGGACTCTTCTTGAAGTGTAGGACACATGTCAGTTGGGTGCCCTGTGGCTGAGCATATTCCACATACTTTAACTTGCTGCAGTGTACCTGTAGCCATTTGGCGCACAAGAGAAGTAAGTTCAGATATTTGATTCTGAAGAGAAGTAGTACTTACCTCATGGGCATGCCTAATAGGAGGGTCATGCCTAACGCCAAATTGTTGTGAATTGGCAGCCATATTTGATATCAGGATTCTGGCTGCCTCAGAAGTCTTATCTACTAGTGCTCCTCCACTAGCCGCATCTATCATGCTCCTATCTCCCTGCAAAAGACCTTCATAAAAATATTGGATTAGTAGCTGCTCACTAATCTGATGATGTGGGCAGCTTGCACAAAGTTTCTTAAATCTCTCCCAATATTCATAAAGGGTTTCACCATGCAATTGCCTAATGCCGCATATCTCTTTCCTAATAGTAGCGGCTCTAGATGCAGGAAAATAACGTTCTAAAAACATTCTCTTCATCTCATTCCAAGTAGTGATAGTACCAGAAGGCAAATAATACAACCAATCTTTGGCTGAATCTTTTAAGGAAAAAGGAAAAGCCCTGAGTTTTATTTGTTCCTCAGTTACTCCAGGGGGCTTCATACTGGTACATACTACATGGAACTCCTTCAGATGTTTATGCGGGTCTTCACCTGCAAGACCATGAAAACTTGGTAAGAGATGAATTAATCCAGATTTCAATTCAAAATTAACATTATCATCAAGATTAGGAAAAGTAATGCATAAGGGTTGCTGATGCAAATCAGGAGCTGCAAGCTCCTTCAGAGTGGGGTGTCTAGCCATGATCACTTCCTCCTTATCCTGATCAACGTCTTCTTCAATTTCTCTTCTGTGCCTGTATACAGATTTTCCAACATCTGGATTGAACTGTAAATCTCGAGAATTAGAAGAACGAGTTACAGGCATAAAAAAAATCACTAAAAGTAATGACGCAGTCCCCGGCAACGGCGCCAAAATTTGGTGCGCACTGTCGCAGGTGCACCCAAATTAATACCTTACCTCAAAACTAACCTGTAGTAGTGGGAGTAAGGGTCGATCCCACAGAGACTGGAATTACCTTATGTGATAAAAAAGGGGGGAATTGATGATCGCAAATTAAGTAAAGTAAACAATAATGAAAATAAATAAGCGAAAGTGATTAATGATAAAGACGTTGGTTTCGGTTGGTATCCACCGTCAAGAGATTACATTGATCATCGAAAAAAATAATAAATCTGCAAATGAATATCTATCATTGGGGTTTTAACCCCGTTTCTCCTTAAGCCTAGCAAATTAATGACAATCGCACTAATTAAACCCTAATTAACAAGCCATATTTTAGCACATCGGTAAAACATAACTTGCTAACCGCATGAAGAACGAGAGAAACTGACAGAGCTAAACAAATATAAACACATCGGTTATATTTAATTTAGTTAATCATTCATCATAGGTTCAATGATTTATAATCCAAAACCCTCAAACCTATTTGCCTCACGAATCGCAGAATTAAAGACTTTGTTCAAAACATAATTCAGCGGTAGATTAAAACAGACAAAATACTAGTAGGCCTCCTAGCAAACATATGCATAATCATTAAGAACAAGAACAGATGAACAATCAATATTCAAAACAAATTGAAATAATAACATCAGATCCACATCTCACAATGTATAAAAATCCCTTGAGGTTTCAACTCACCTCAACCAACTAAAGAGAATTAGCCACGCAGGGCCATAAGATAAACAAAAGAAGAATTGAAGAATGTAGATGAAGAATTCGGTGATGAATTGGATGCCTTCTCTGGTTGCTTTCCTCTCTTTTTATAGACTCCCCTCTCTAAATAGAAGTCAGAATGTGTTTTAGGTCAAATTCCCGTCCATTCCCTTCAATTTTAAGCGAAAACGACCCAAAATCGCGAAATCAGCAAGTCCCTTACGGCGCACGGGCGCCGCAGCGCTACGAAGATGAAGCCACGGGGCGCCGTGGCACCCTCAGTCACCACCGTGGCGCTCTTTGTCGAGAGAGCTAAGGCGCCGCGGCGCTATGTCCTGGGTAGCGCAGCGCCGCGGCGCGAAGTGTAGCGCCGTGGCGTCGCGGCGCTCCATTGTGAGCGCCGCGGCGCCCAGATTCTTCTGGATTTTGCCAAAGTGCCGAACATGAAAGTTGTAGCTCTATGTCTCTTCTTTCCATAGCCGCTGAAATCACCTTAATCGGAGTCCAAATGAGTGAGATATGCCTCAATTAATGATACAAGGTCAAAAATCAGCATTTTTCTATGATTTTCTCTCTATTTTCCTCTTTATTTCTTCTTTATTATTCCTAAAACACAAAACACAACACTTAGTTAATTCATACCTATTTTCTACTAAAATTAAATAAAAAGCAACTTAAAACATGTCAAAAACATGCTTATTTTATAGCATGTCATAACCCTAGGCTTTTGTTTAATTGATTGTCTTTACTTATTTAATTGTGATAAACTTCCATTGGATTACATCGATTTAGATAGCATATTTTGTGAAATTCTAGTAATTAACATTGTTCTCTGTGGAATACGACCTGTACTCGCCGGACTAGCTACTGCTACGCCGTGCGCTTGCGGTAATTAGTAAAACATACACACAACACCTCCTGGCTAAAATACTCCTCAATGGAGAGGCCAAATGCTTATTAATTTTAGGGTCAAAGGTCTCTCAATCATGACATCACTTTCTTTTCTTAAGGAACACTCATTTTGGTACATCATCATGGCTAATCATGATTTCTTCTTATAGGATGACTTTCTTAGGTTTTCTCCTCCATTTACTTTGGCTGAAATATGTAGCTTCGGATGAGGATAAAATGCATCAAAAACATGTGACTAATTAACTTTCCTTGTTGAGTCATCTTCCTTACTTGTTGAACAAAATTAATCACCTTACTTATTGGACACTCAATTACTATTGATTTTCCTTGTCGCTACTAAATTCATCATGTGAAATCTTATTTTTGCTTGAATTTTTGGCTCTTCATTCCTTCACTATGCTTGGATAAAATATGGCACACAAGGGGTGGGTGTTTCGCCTCCAAGATCATGCAATCAGTTTTCCTTGTTTAACACTCAATTATCTTATTTGTCTTGTACTCAATGGGTTTACTTGTCTTGTACTCAATAAGAGGTTATGATTACTCATCATTATGCTTCAATGTTGCATCATGTGAGCTTTTTCCCTTGTCTAAAATTATGGTTTCTTCCCCTTTTATCCATGGTTGGCCAAATTTCCCCTAAGGAAATGAGATATCTTCCTAAAACCCAACCAACTCGTTGGCCTAGTTACCTTCCATGAGGTTTCTCCTAACTATCCTTCCATGAGGCCCATTATTGTACTAGGATGAGGTAGCTTTTCTTCATGGAGTGGAAGATGATAACTTGATTAAGTGCCTTGATGATGTGGCTACTCTATATGAAGGCTTAACGATGGGGAGTAAGATGAGGAGTCAAGCTTAGAGAATTTGCTTCTTGAATTTAGAAAATTCCTTTAATTTAATTTCTTGAAATTCCAAAGCTTCCACCTTACTTCAAAAATTCATTCTTTTTGCCCAAAATTTTGCCCCCATGAAGAAAATATTTCCAAATTTTCCCTCTTAAAAGTCTTCCTTTACTTTCCCCATAGGTTTAATCAAAATATTTATGCTTACATATTAAATTATGGATTCCTATTATGCATTTTCTATTAAATCATTTCCCTAGAATTTCTTGATCAATTTTCTTCTTTTCCTTATCTATTTAAATTAACATTTCTTTATGTATTTTAAATTAATAAGAAAAATAAGGATGTTACAGTACCCATTTTGTCTTGATTAAAGGTCTAAAAGGTTGGGAATCTAGAGAAAGAATGAGAGAATGTTGAGAGAGAGAAAGAAGAAGAAAAATGGGAGAAATGAAGAAGAAGCTATAGGCGAAGGTTTAATAAATAGATAGGCATTTTCGTTAGCTAGTGTTGTGGCACTAGGCTTTCAAGACTTTTAGGCCTACATGTTCTAATTCTAGTGTTGCGACAATGGGAAGCTAGCATCTCGACACTAAGCTCTCTAGAATTCATGGTTCAAATTTTGAAGTTTCATTGTTAGGACACTGGCCTCTCTAGTTTTTAGCTTGGCATCTTGAAAATCTTATCATCATTATGGTGTGAAGCTAGCATCATGACATTGGCTCCTCTAGAAAGTTTTCAAGCTTTAGCCTCTATACAAACCCATAATCCACATTTACACTCCTAAAACAACCATATAGAAGAATTAACCATCAGTTTCTCTCAATACCTCACATAAAAGGTACAATTTATGCATTTAAACTTAGGGGTTATTACAAATAAAACCTTAAAGGAATCTCACAATCAAGTCAATTTCGTCACTAGTTAGGGCTTCTTAGGCAATTACTGATTAGTACTGTTCAAGGGGGAACTTGGATGGCACAATGGCTTTAGGGACTTTTTACAAGTTGTTGGTGTACACATAAAGTTGGCCCCTAATCTTCTCTAATTTCAACTCAAGCTTCCCAAGTAATGGTAATTCAGCATAAAGCACCTAAATTCATCGAATTCTTTAGCTAAAGAGTTACCTTAATTTGGGTGTTAAAGGCATAGTTTATGGCTTCCAAAAGAGTTAATTCATTGGCAAATCTTCAATTTAATCATTATTAAGTGCTTGGGTTAAGCCGATGGATGATAAATAGTTCTCTTTGAAGTGTCTAGTGGTGTTTCATAACTGCTTGAGGTGGCTTTGGTTGCTTAGGTGTCACTTGGTTACTCTCAGGGGCTTAGGGACCCAGTTATATGATTGAAAATTTTGCTCATAGACCTTTTTTATTTTTCTTCATTGTGTTACGACATTGACAATATACCTTTACAATGCTAATACCACTAGAATATGGAATTTGGATCTGGGTTTCTAGCATTGCAATGGTGAGAATCTAGTATTGTGACATTGGCCATTCTTAATTTCTAAGAACTTCAGCATAAAGTCTGGAGTCGCAATGCTAAGCTCTTTGTAAAATTTTCCATACAACTGGATTTTTTGGAGTTGCGACGATGAGAATCTGGCATCGCAATGCTGGCCTTTCAAATAAAGAGTTCTGATTTCTCTCTTTTTTCATCTTGTTGCCTCCCAACTAGTGCTATCTTTATCATCTTTTAGCTAGGTAATTATTCACATTAACTAGTATAAATAAAAGTAATTAAGGATTTTTGGAAATTTTCTCCTCTGTTAATGTACTTTTTCGAACACTGTCCATTAACCTTGAATTGTTGATCTCTACTTTTGATTTCAATTACATCATGAGAAAAATTTTAGTCACTATAAAAGCTGCAGGCTATTTAGAATGAAACTTACCTGGAAATAGTTGTAGGCAAGAATTAAAGAGCAATACTTTTTGACTCGAATAGAACTCTCTTAACAATATTTTCTTGTTATTCTATATTTTGGTTTTTTCTTTGTATAACTTGGCATTCTCATAGGCTCCATGGTAAAATTATTCTATCTCATTTAAATGGAGTAGCCTTTTCTCTCTTACATCTTTTAGATCAAAATTGAACTTTTAATTTCTCAATAGGCTTTATGCTCTAGTTCCATTAGTAAGTGACAAGCCTTTCTAAACACCAAACGGTAAGGTGACATACCAATGGGTGTTTCGAAGGCTATTTTATATGCCCATAATGCATCATCCAACTTCTTGGTCCAATCTATTCTATTAGATATTACTATTTTATCCAAAATTCACTTTAACTCTCTATTAGAATTGCTATTTTATGCATAACCTCATATTTGGTTAAACGAGCATTTAATTGTTTACTACAAAATTGCATACCTCTATCATTGACTATAGATCTTGGGGTGCCAAAGCAAGTGAAAATAATTTTTCTTAAGAAGTTCAACACCACTTTGGAGTCATTAAATGGTAAGGTCATTGCTTTAACCTACTTGGAGTGTGGACGTATGCATGGTAACCGGCCATGCTGCATGGGATCAGATGTTTGCTTCAATTGCAGATAGAAGGGTCATTTTGCAAAGAACTACCCACAAAATTTGGAAAAGCGGCCAGAACAGAGGCCTCAAGTGAAAGGAAGGGCTTTCACTCTGAGCGGCCAGAGGCAGCTCAATCTCCTGAAATGATTCAAGGTACATGCTATATATATGGATTTACTCTTATGTATTTGTTTGACTCTTGTGCTAGTCATTCATTTATATCATAAGAATGTATTAGGGAGCTTCAATATCCTATTTCTGAAATCCCCTATGAGCTATCTATAGTAACTCCCACAGAGAAAGGGTCTTAACTTCCTCTGTATGTAAAGACTGTTAGGTCACCATCTAGGAAAAACTTTTTATGTAGACCTCATTTGTCTATCTTTAAGAGGTATTGATGTCATTCTAAGGTTAGGCTGGATGTCTAGAAATCGGGTCTTACTAAATTGTTGCACTAAAACCGTTGAATTTCTACCTCCTACTTCAAAATAAGAGATGTAGTTATTAATGTTTAATGCTAATCAAGTCAATAGGGAGTTAAAGAAATGAGTACTTAGATACATTCTCTTGTATTTATCAAACTTAGAAGTCAAACCGAAGCTTGATGAAATCCCAATAGCCAACGAGTTTCTTAAAGTATTTTCATCAGATATTCCAAGCTTACCTCTCAAGAGAGAGATAAAGTTCTCTATTGATTTCTTACCCGAGACAGGGCCTATCTCTATTGCACCTTATAAAATGGCCTTGAAGGAACTACAGAAACTCAAGAAACAGTTGAAGGAATTGTTAGATAAGCAATTCATTAGACCTAGTGTATCACCTTGGAGAGCTCCTATCTTGTTTGTTAAGAAGAAAGACGGGAGCTTGAGATTATACATAGACTACAGATAGCTGAATAAGATGACTGTCAAAATTAAGTATCCTCTCCCTAGTATAGATGATTTATTAGATCCACTGAAGGGAGCCTCCATCTTTTCTAAAATTGACTTGAAATCGGGATACCATCAGGCATCAGATTAGTATCAAGGAATAGTTTGTGTTCCTCAAGAACGAGAGTTGAGGACTAAGATCCTACAAGAAGCGCATCAGAGTAAATACACATTCCATCCTGAATCCACTAAAATGTACCAGAATTTAAAGAGGATGTATTGGTGGCCAAAGATGAAAAAGGACATTGCTGAGTTTGTGGCCAAACATCTAATTTGTCAGAAGGTGAAGGTAGAACATCAAAAGCCAACGGGATTTCTACAACCTCTTGAGATCCCTAAATGGAAATGGGACAATATTTCGATGGACTTTGTGGTAGGCTTACTTAAGACTTTAGTTGGACATGACTCTATCTGGGTAATAGTTGACAGATTAACCAAATCTGCTCAATTTGTGCCCATAAAAATTAACTATTCACTGGACAAATTGGCCCAATTGTATATCCAAGAAATAGTTCGACTACATGAAATTCCCTTAAATATCATTTCTGAGAGAGATCCAAGGTTCACGTCGAGGTTTTGGAAGGCATTGTAAGAAGTTTTTGGAACCCGATTGTAATTCAATACTGCCTACCATCCTCAAACTGACGGGCAGACAGAACAGACCATTCAAACCCTAGAAGATATGTTAAGAGCCTGTGTGATAAAGCAAGGTAAAGGATGAGATAAGTACCTACCTTTAGTGGAGTTTGCTTATAATAACAGTTATCACTCCAGTATTAAGATGGCCCCCTACGAAGCTTTATACAGTAGGAAGTGCCGATCTCCACAATGTTGGTTTGAGGTAGGAGAAAAGAACTTGCTGGGTCCTGATCTAGTTCAACAAACCACTGAACAAATCAGGATGATACGAGACAAAATACTTATAGCTCAAAGTCAATAAAATAGTTACTATGATAAAATACATAGATCTCTGGAGTTTGAGAATGGAGACCATGTATTTCTGAAACTTTTTTCGACTACTGGAGTTGGTAGGCCTCTCAAAACCAAAAAGTTAAGTCTGCGATTTTAGGGACCGTACCAAATTTTAAAGAAAGTAGGGACATCAGCATATCAAGTTGCCCTCCCACCTAATTTTTCCAATCTGCATAATGTTTTCCATGTATCATAGTTCCGAAAGTATCTTCCAGATTCATCACATGTAATACGAGATGAACCAATCCAAATAAAGGAGAACATGACATACCAGCTAGTACCGGCATCTATATTAGACACCGACGTGAAGCAATTGAGGAACAAGGCCATTCCCCAGGTCAAGGTGTTATGTGTAACAACTCCATTTATGTAAATGTAACAATTTTTTTTTATTTGTAAAATTCCATGAAGTTATTACTACTTTAATTCTAACCACTTAACTCGTAATAATAATCACTTTAACCAAGCATAATTGTTATTAACAGTGATACAATACTGAGTTTCTATACACACTATTATTTTACAAACTACACACCATTATTTTACAAACATTTGTACAAAGATACATATTAGCTCTAATCAACTATGTCGACTACTTCCGGGGACACTGGTGCGGGTGGCACGTCCACCGGAATCTCAGTCACATCTACGACATATACATCTGAAATAACTGGAAGTTACCCAAGGTAGGGCACCTCGATCCAACGTACAGAAATAATAAGTGTCATAGAGAAAATCTGCATATTTATTCTTCTGAACATGATATGGAAATATAGTGAGAATTAAATCCCAGTAAGTTCAACAATAAATCATAATTTACCATCAATATAGTTCATCATGTCACGTTCAGCTGTATAAACTAAAGAAAATATCTTTGGTCACATGAATTCATTATATCTATGCACATAAGAATCATACAATAATGATATGTATGACATGATTAACGATTTTCAGAATATCAAATGATGGCCATTAACTTATTCTCATTTCAAGCTACCCCGATCAGGGTGAGTATCTTCTACTCTCTAGTACGGACTTTTCTCGCTCCGTCTGACATGGCCCACTTTCTCTTTCTTTTCTCATTAACATGATTATAACCGTTGGTAGGGCGTCCCCTACTGGTGCACCACACGGATTGCCATGTGACCGTGCTCATTTCTTTTCTTTTCACAATGATAGTAAAAAATATGCTTTCAATAACAAGTATGTTCATCAAAATATAACTATTACCATAAATCATTGGTAATCATGCCATGAACATAACCATTTCAAATATCACTTTATAAAATATTTCCATGTCAGAATTTCACACTTAAGATGGTAAGAAGTTCATACAATGGCAATGGCTATGGTATATACTAGTCATTTATTATTTTCATTTATAAGATTCGTCTTCTTTTTTAAATATTAATTTTATATCTTTATTTTCTTGATGCAGGTTTTTATCATATCTAACCTTCTCTTTATGCTTGGCCTTTAGTAATTTTCTTCTTATTTATATCATTTCCAACACATGTTCTTACAAATTTATAGAGTATTGTTCTCCAATTTGATTTCTACTATTACCCTATAGTTAAAGAGGTTCATCTAGGGTAGAAAAATGTTGAAAATAGGCTTAACCAGCTTCCAACACGGTCTGGCCATGTTCCAGGACATGGCCATGCTTTAAAAATACTTCAAATGTACTCAAAAACAGCCCCAAACACGGCTAGCCCGTGCTTGAAGCACCCAGAACACGGCCTGGCCAACTTGTCATGACCCTAATTTTAGAGCACGTGAAATCCATATACCATACACATATATGTTCCATAACTGTACATAATGCCATTCTTTATCATATAAACTAATACATATTGGTTCTTATACACATATATAATATACAGTGTAAGTCTATAAACACCAGAGTAACAGTAGAAGCAGGGATCCTGCCTGTGATGTTCAGAGCATACTATAGAATACAAATACAAATACAATACAAATAACGTGAGCCTTGGAAGCAACATAGGCTCACCCAGAGAGTAGACAGTCTAACTGATCACCTATCCGCAAGACCAGACTCTATCTCCTTATCTGAAAAATATATCCACAACGTGTAGTGAGTTTTAAAACTCAGTGAGCAGATAATACCTCCTAAGACCTCTCAAGTTAACATATGGATGTACTCGTCTAATAAAAATTAAGTATTCATAAATTACATTTCAGAAGTACATCCACATGGGACCCGCATTTTCAAATATTCTCTATTCAAAAATCATAGTCAGGTTTCTCAAACCATAAGCGATACTGTATAAACAATGCTCATGTCAAGTTCATATTCGTATTCAATACTATTAAATTATTAATCAAAATATGTTTCATAAAATATTCGGAGGATCCCATATCAGAACCACCACTTCAAAGTCTAATCCCCTTCCGTACTTTGGTTGTATAGGATTTGCCTAAACTCAGCCTCTTGCTGAGGTTTGCCCTACTACCATTCAAGAAGACACGCGAAGGGACTCTATGTGGGTCTTTTCCCAAGCACATAGCAAGGAAAGGAAAATAACATCTCATATAACTAGCATCTCGTCCATATATAGGAGGCATTCCGCTCTCCTTCACATATAATCTCTCGTGTGTTGGCCCTCACACGAGGCTAGCACCACCTCCCCTGCTAGCTGAGGCAATCAAGGTGCGCACCAGGGCTAACATCACCTGTTGTTAGCAGACAGTGTTTCCAATAGGATTCCTCCACAGAAAATACCACATGCACATATGCCATATAATACAGTATAAAATTCTCAATATAAAACAGACTTTCAGTCTCAATATATTTCTTCTGTCAAAACTTCCCAATCAGGGGAATCATATACACATGCCTATATCCGAGGCAAAATAGCATTGTATAAATCAATATCACATGCATAACATATTTCCATTGTCATATAATGAGAAATGCATTTAGAAATATCGTATTCAAAGCATTTAAAAACCTATTTCAAAAATCATACTCTTCTTGAACTAGATATCGTTTCTCAACCATTCTAGATATTCAAAATCATTTCAGAAACATATAAATGTACAAATAACATGTAATCATACTCATTTATCAATGTAAAGTTCAAGAAGAGTAAAAATAAGTCAAAGGAAGACAAAATCTACTCACAAGTAAGGGCTCCAGATTGGACAGCCCTAAAATCCTCATTTCTGGTCTGAATTCGGTAAAACAAACTCCAAAATCGAGTCCGGAAGGTCCAAAAACTTAAAAAATGACTTCGGGAGTTTAGTCACTATTCACTGCTGGAAAACACTATTCACCATCACAAAATTTTTACCAAATCAACAAAACAAATTCATATCCTAATATTTATCTAGTTTCTGAATCCATCTATGGAGTCAGATTTCTAATTAGAAATCTCTAAGTAAGGTTTTTCATAACTTACATTTTACCAAGATTTTCTACTTCAGATCTACGGCGATTCAACGGTTGATTTGAAAAATTGATCGGTCAAAACTGAAGTACTCTTCGTCCTGAATCCAATAACACCATCAGTTTTGAGATTGGAAGCCAATAAGCACTCCAGATCGAAAGATAAAGTTTGAAATTACTATTCACTCACTATGCAAAATTCTCAATTTCCCTTTCTCAAAACTGACTCTCCGCCCCCGAGTTTCGTTTTATCAATTGCCTTCTATTTTTTTTAATATAATAATAATTATTAAATAATTAATAATAGGATTTTCCTTTATAAAAATTCATATAAATTCTGTTTTTCATCATAAAATATCCCAAAAATTTCTAAAAATTTACATTCTCATAAATCTTTAGTTAAAATCTTAAATTATGATTTTTCTTGATAAAAATCATAATAAAACAAATTTCAAAACAAATATCTTTATTCATATTAAAATAAATAATATTTCTAAAAATATCATAAAAATTCAATAGAGGCCGGTATAATTATTTTAAGCAACACAATACTTCTTTTACTTAAAAGTCCACTTACTTTTAACAAATCATAATCATATCTACATAAATAAAAATATATTTGCTTATAGCGCGCCAAAATATAAATTCTCATATTTCTTTTGTAATTCTTTAATCCATGTAATAAATATACATATTTTCACCAGTTCTTATCTCTATTGTCAAAATTCTCTCTTTTATTCTAAATTTCATAGAAAATGTTTCTAACATTAAGAGAACAAATAAAGGGGGAAAACCTAATAGGAAAGAAATTAGAAATAACATACTAAAGAGATGCAAAATTCTTGGATAAGGAAGATAAATTTTTAGAAACAAGTAAAGGTCTTAAAATTTTAAGAACATTGAATTAGGGTAATTTTTCCTAATTCAAGAACTAGAGTTACTAAGTTTAAAATATTTACCCATACATTAGACTTTTACCTATGGACACTTCATATAGAGTTTTTTCACTTCACATAAGTTTCTAGCAAGCCATTGGATAACCTAAGCAAGAAATAAAACATAGACTTGGACTAGGATATAGTAATTGGACCAATAGCCCAAAAATTATGAAAATGTGACCAAACCCTCCAAGAAAGGTAGAATTTTATCCAAAGCAAAGAAAATGGGTAGGAATAAGCCCATAATGGGTAGGAATAAGCCCAAATCCAAGAGGAAAAATAAAATAAAATAAATTAGGTGATGATATAATAACATATGAATTATAGATTTTTGTGTCACGGATGTTTAGCCACTGGAATCACTTAATTTGGAATTCTTATGTGGGAGATATAGTCAGATTAGTAAGTAAAGGTTAGAACCTACCCGAGAAGAAATAATATTGACTTTAAGGGAGTAATAACACCACGATTTATTACTATTTTGCTGATATGATTAACATAAGAGTTTTAGATAATTGTCTTAACTTTCCATAGACCCCAAGATCACCGCAATCGGAGTTAAAATGAGGGAGTTATGCTCTGATTAGTGAGAAAAGGTCACAGAGCACGGCCAGGCTGTGTTCTGGGTCAAGCACGGGCTAGCCGTGTTCGGGGCTATTTTTGAGTATATTTGAAGTATTTTTACAGCATGGCCGTGTCCAGGAACATGGTCAGACCGTGTTGGAAGCTGGTTAAGCCTATTTTCAACATTTTTCTACCCTAGATGAACCTCTTTAACTCTAGGGTAATAGTAGAAATCAAATTGGAGAACAATGCTCTATAAATATGTAAGAACATGTGTTGGAAATGATATAAATAAGAAGAAAATTACTAAAGGCCAAGCATAAAGAGAAGGTTAGATATGATGAAAACCTGTATCAAGAAAATAAAGAAATAAAATTAAACAGCCCCGAACACGGCTAGCCCGTGCTAGAAGCGCCCAGAACACGGCCTGGCTGTGCTCTGTGACCTTTGCTCACTAATCAGAGCATAACTCCCTCATTTTAACTCCGATTGAGGTGATCTTGGTGTCTATGGAAAGTTAAGATAATTATCTAAAACTATTATGTTCATTTTAACTCCGATTGAGGTGATATTGGTGTCTATGGAAAGCTAAGACAATTATCTAAAACTATTATGTTAATCATATCAGCAAAATAGTAATAAATATTGGTGTTATTACTCCCTTAAATTCAATATTATTTCTTCTCGGGTAGGTTCTAACCTTTACTTACTAATCTGACTATATCTCCCACTTACGAATTCCAAATTAAGTGATTCTAGTGGCTAAACATCCGTGACACATAAATATATAATTCATATGTTAACCATTTACTTTAATTCCTTATAGAATTTTCCCCGAAATTAAAACACCGAAGCTATCCTAACATATTCTTCCTTGATTAACCATTTTATGACCTTTGTTTACAAATCGGAACATATCTACCACATATAAACTCTAAATTGAATGATTCCAGTGGCTAAAAATCCGTGACACACATCGCTATAATTCTTATGTTAACCATTTATTTTAATTCCATACAGATAATTTTCAGAAATTAAAATACATAAACTATCCTAACATATTCTTCCCTGATGAACCCTTTTCTGACATTTGACAACTAATCATACCATATCTACCTCATATGGACTCCAAATTGAATGATTCCAGTGACTAAAAATCTGTGACACATATATCTTTAATTCTTATGTTAACCATGTATTTTAATTCCTTATAGATTGTTCCCAGAAATTAAAACACCAAAGCTTAAAATTCTGCCAACCATAGCCATACCCATGCAAAACTATCTACACCAACCTAAGTATTCCAACATACATCACATGCAAGATCAATATGTAACATGATATAGCAACATCCATGACCAATCATCAAAGTTCTAAGATCAAAATCTCATATAAATATTATAAGTTTCAAAAGTTTTCTTCAACTTACCTGGAGCACTTAGTCCCCTAGACTTCTCCTTCCCCTTTCTTCCTTTCTTCTTCTCCTTTCCTCACTCTACCTTGCTTCTATTTTTCCTCTCTCTCACTTGGACGAAATTATAATGTTGTAAGGGTGGGTTTTCTTATATAGACCACCAAATAATTCACCTTTCATGATCATGGGCCTACCTTATCACAATTAGGATACACTTTGTTGAATTTTTGGAAAACAAACAACTTATGTTCTTGTCTTCCTCTTCCTTAGTCAAGATATGCATAGGAAAAGGAGATTTGTATTTTGAAAATTATGATGATATGTTCTTAAGATAAGGGACAAGGTCCCTTTGATTTAGGGATTCTTTTCCATTTTCTTTTGTCTTAAACAAGTATGATTGGTTTGCCTTTTTAGGTGGCAAATTTCTAGCCTTTGAATCTCCATTATTTGGTTGATATTATTTGTGTGGGATAGGAATGTTTTGTTCTAATGCCATGTATTATCATACTACTTGCTAGAATTATGAGTGTAGGATATAGATGTTTTTGTCCTAAAACCTTGTATTATCATGCCACTTGCCAAAATGATGAATGTCGAATCACACCACTTGCTAAATTTTTTGTCTTAATGCCATGTAACCTAATCTTTATTATTATTACATTATTATATTATCACCTAATTTATTTTATTTTATTTTACCTCTTGGATTTGGGCTTCTTCCTACCCATTATGGTCTTATTCCTACCCATTTTCTTTGCTTTGGATAAAATTCCATCTTTCTTGGAGGGCTTGGTCACATTTTCATAATTTTTGGGCTATTAGTCCAATTACTATATCCTAGTCCAAGTCTATGTTTTATTTCTTGCTTAGGTTATCCAATGGGCTTGCTAGAAACTTATGTGAAGTGGAAAAACTCTATATAAAGTGTCCATAGGTAAAAGCCCAATGTATGGGTAATGATTTTAAACTTAGTAACTCTAGTTCTTGAATTAGGAAAAATTACCCTAATCCAATGTTCTTGAAAATTTAAGACCTTTACTTGTTTCTAAAAATTTATCTTCCTTATCCAAGAATTTTGCATCTCTTGAGTATGTTCTTTCTAATTTTTTCCTATTAGGTTTTCCCCTCTTTATTTGTTCTTTTAATGTTAGAAACATTTTCTATGCATACACATAAAGTGAAGAATTTATAAGGATTATATTTCCTTAGATATCTAAAATATTGTCTAATAAACTTTATTTCCTTAATTATCAATAAAAGAAACGAAATTAGGGATGTTATATTTCTCTCCCCCTAAAAGAAATTTTGTCCTCAAAATTTCAGAAATTACCTAATAAGAACAATTGCGGATATTTCTTCCTCATGACTTCTTCCAGCTCCCAAGTTGCTTCTTCTGGAGTCAAACCTTCCCATAACACCTTAACAAGGGGAATGGTTTTATTTCTCAGTTACTTTACGTCAGTGTCCAAAATGGATGTAAGTACTAGCTGGTATGTCATGTTCTCCTTTAGTTGGATTGGTTCATCCTATATTACATGTGATGAATCTGGAAGATACTTCCGCAGCTGTGATATGTGAAAAACATTATGCAGGTTGGATAAATTAGGTGGGAGAGCACCTTAATATGCTGATGTCCCAACTTTCTTCAGAATTTGGTAGGGTCCCAAAAATCGCGGACTTAGCTTTCTTGTTTTGAGAGACCTACCAACTTCAGTAGTCGGAGAAAGTTTCAGAAATACATGGTCTCCTTCCTCAAACTATAAAGGTCTATGTCTCTTATCGTAGTAACTCTTTTGCCGACTCTAAGCTGTAAGTATTTTGTCTCGTATCATCCTGATTTGTTCAGTGGTTTATTGAACTAGATCAGGACCCAAGAAGTTCTTTTCTTCTACCTCGAACCAACATAGTGGAGATAAGCACTTTCTACCATATAAAGCTTCATAGGGGGCCATCTTAATACTAGAGTGATAGCTATTATTATAAGCAAACTCTACTAAAAGTAGGTACTTATCCCATCATTTACCTTGCTCTATCACACAGGCCCTCAACATATCTTCTAGGGTTTGAATGGTTCGTTCTGTCTGCATGTCAGTCTGAGGATGGTAGGCAGTACTAAACCGCAACTGAGTACCAAAATCTTCCTGCAACACCTTCCAAAACCTTGACGTGAACCTCGGATCTCTATCAGAAACAATATTTAAGGAAATGCCATGAAGTCTAACTATTTCCTTGACGTACAATTGGGCCAATTTATCCAGTGAAAAGTTAATTTTTATGGGCAAAAAGTAAGCAGATTTGGTTAATCTGTCAACTATTACCCAGATAGAGTCATGTCCCACTGAAGTCTTAGGTAAACCTATAACAAAGTCCATCGAGATACTATCCCATTTCCATTTAGGGATCTCAAGAGGTTGTAAAAATCCCGCTGGCTTTTGATGCTCCACCTTCAACTTTTGACAAATGAGACATTTCGCCACAAACTCGGCAATGTCCTTTTTCATCCCTGGCCACCAATACATCCTTTTTAAATCCTGGTACATTTTAGTGCATCCAAGATGGACTGTGTATTTACTGTCATGCGCTTCCTGCAGGATCTAAGTCCTCAACTCTCGTTCTTGAGGGACACAAATCCTTCCCTGATACATGATTGCTCCATCTTTCATGACAAAAAAATTACCTTGGTCTTTATGATTCTATAAGTATTGGTCGTGAGCTTGAGCCTCTTTGATCAGGGCTCTAAGGTCACACCCTATACTTAAACCATTAATGATTAGATTCTTTGAGGAAAAAGTAGTGTCCAGCTTTAAATTCCGAAACTCCTCTAGCATTTACATCTCATACAACATTATCTGGCCTATGTGTAGAGATTTTCGACTTAAGGCATCAGCTACAACATTTACCTTTCCTGGATTATACTTTATCTCAAACTTGTAGTCATTGAGAAACTCCACCCATCTTCGTTGCCTCATATTTAACTCCTTTTGATCAAAGAGATATTTAAGACTCTTGTGATCCCAATATACTTCAAAGGTTGCTCCGTATAAGTAATGTCGCCAAATCTTTAAAGCAAACACCACCGCCGCCAATTCAAGATCATGGGTTGGATAGTTTCCTTCGTGGGGTCTTAGTTGTCTAGAGGCGTAAGCAACTACTCTCTTGTCTTGCATTAGCACACACCCTAGCCCTTTCTTTGAAGCATCACTATACACTTCAAAATGTCCTGTGGGGTCTGGAATAATTAAAACTGAAGGAGTGGCCAGTCTTGTCTTAAGCTCCTGAAAACTAGCTTCACATTGATCAGTCCATTTGAAAGGACTTCCCTTCCTGGTCAATTTAGTCAACGGCAAGGCTATACGAGAGAAGTTTTGTATAAACCACCTGTAGTATCCTGCCAAACCTAGGAAACTTCTGACTTCTGTAACCGTCTTTGGTCTCTCCCACTGAATCACTACTTCCGTCTTGCTAGGATCTATGGCTACCCCACTATTAGAGATGACATGTCTGAGGAACTTCACCTTTGACAGCCAAAATTCACACTTCTCCAATTTGGCATATAACTTTTTCTCTTTCAGCACTTGCAGCATGATTCGGAGATGTTGTTCATGTTCTTTCTCACTCTTAGAGTATATCAAGATGTCATCAATGAACACTACAACAAATTGATCTAGGTAGGGTCGAAAAATGCAATTCATCTAATCCATGAAAATTGCAGGTGCATTCGTCAATCCGAAGGGCATTACGAGAAACTCATAGTGCCCATACCTAGTCCTAAAGGCAGTTTTTGGTACGTCCTCCTCCTTGATCCTAATCTGATGATATCCTGACCTCAAATCAATTTTAGAAAAGATGGAGGCTCCCTTCAATTGATCCAATAAGTCATCTATCCTAGGGAGAGGGTACTTGTTTTTGATAGTCACCTTATTCAGCTGTCTGTAATCTACGCATAGTCTCAAGCTCCCGTCTTTCTTCTTAACAAATAATACAGGAGCTCCCCAAGTTGATACACTCGGTCTAATGAATTGCATGTCTAATAGCTCCTCCAACTGTTTCTTGAGTTCCTGTAGTTCCTTCGAGGCCATTCGATACGGTGCAATAGAGATAGGCCCTATCCCAGGTAGGAGATCAATAGAGAACTCTATCTCTCTCTTGGGAGGTAAGCCTGGAATATCTAATGGAAATACTTCAGGAAACTCGTTGGCTATTGGGATTTCATTATGCTTCGATTCGACTTCTAGGTTTGATAAATACAAGAGAATGTATCCAAGTACTCCATTCTTCAACTCCCTATTAACTTGATTGGCATTTAGCATCAATAACTGGACCTCCGCTTTTGGAGTAGGAGGTAGAAATTCAACGGTCTTGTTACAACAATTCAACAAGACTCGATTTCTAGACATGCAGTCTAACCCTAGAATGACCTCAATACCTCTTAAAGGTAAACAGACGAGGTCTACAGAAAAAGTTTTCTCCTGGATGGTGACTTGACAGTCTTTAGATACAGAGAAAGTTAATACCCGTTCCCCTGTAGGGGTTACTACGGATAGCTCATAGGGAGTTTCAGAAATAGGGAACTGAAACTTCCTAATACATTCGTCCGATATAAATGAATGACTAGCACCAGAGTCAAATAACACCATAAGAGCAAATCCATAAATATAGCATGTACCTTGAATCACTTCAGAAGATTGGGCTGCCTCTTGGCCGCCCAGGGTGAAAACCCTTCCTTTCACCTGAGGCCTCTGTTCTGGCTACTTCCCCACATTCTATGGGCAGTTTTTCGCAAAATGTCCCTTCTGTCCGCAATTGAAGCAGACATCTTGTCCCATGTAGTATGACCGATTACCATGCATGTGTCCGCACTTAGCGCACTTGACTGAGGCGAGGTCTTGTTGAAAAGGCCTAGGACCCGCAATCAATGGCCTCTTACCAGCTCCATATCCACTTTTTCTCACGTTCTTTCCAGGGTTGGGAAAATTTTTCTTCCTTTTCCATAGGTTTCGCCTTTGCTTTTCGTCCTCCACTGCCTTTAAACTCTTTTCCAGGAGTCTGCATTTATTTATCAAAGGTACAAACTCCTTGATCTCCATAGCTATAACAGCATTCTTTATCTCCGGGTTTAATCCTACTTCAAACTTAACCGCCTTCCATGCTTCATCTGGATTATATCGCAGATAAGAGGAGAACTTAGACAACTCCTCGAACCTTGCGATATACTGGTCCACAGTCATGCTGCCTTGCCTGAGTTGGGAAAATTCGATCTCTTTCTCTGCCTGTATAGTACTTGGAAAGTACTTTTCAAAAAAAATGTCCTTGAACACTTGCCAGGTGATCTGTCTTCCCTGATGAGCTAAAAGTTCTCTAGCTCCACGCCACTAGTATTCTGCTTCATCCTTTAACATATACACAGCAAAAATAATTTGCTGCTTCTCAGAATAGCCCATCACTTCAAAGATTTTCTCTAATTTCCTTATCCACCTTTCGGCTACCGTTGGGTCATAGCCACCTTGGAAACAAGGTGGTCTAGTTCTCGGGAACTCGAATATGCCATTATCTTTTCCAGCCATCCGGTTGTTAGCACCATTCTCACCATTTGGGTTATTAGCATTCTGGAGATATTGTAAAATTTGGTTGGTGGTCATAACTTGGTCTCGAATTGCCGTGGCCAGGTTGTGTAGGGTTTCCTTTGCATTGGTTGCTGGATTCCTCCTTGGTGGTGCCATTTCCTACTATGGCAAAAACAAAGTTATGCTGCTATTGAGGTGATCAAGCCCAATAGTTAGTTCAAAAATATTTAATAGCAGTCATAACACCACCTCGGCATATAGATAGGAAACACTAGTAATTCCTTACCTATATGAATCACTGATCCACTACACAACACAACCACAATATACTCAAGACACTATAAGATCGATTCAGATAACCATCCACCCACTGGCCATCTAGGATCGACCTTCTCTGATACCAATTATGTAACAACTCCATTTAAGTATCAATATTTTTTTTAAATACCATGAAGTTATTACCTCATTACAACTTAACTCAATATAACATTTATTTAATTTATACAATACAGAGTTCACATACATGTCATTAATCAAAACATACGTACAACATATCAAACACATAGAAATCTACATCTTATTTATTCTGGTTGACCAATTCCGGAGATACAGGTGCAGGTCGTTGCACCTTCACCGGGATCTAAGCCAACTCGACCACAAACATTTTATTTCCTTCTGGGATCTGCCCAACATAAAGTACTCGATCCAACGTGCACAAAAAGCCAGAGCTATAGAACAATCTGCATAACTAATTTTCTGAACATGATATGGAAATATATTGAGAATTAAATCCCAGTAAGTTCAACAATAAATTATCATCAATATAGCTCATCACATCATGTTCAGCTGTATAAACTACAGAAAATATCTTTAGTCACATGAATGCATTATATCTATGCACATAAGAATCATACAGTAATAATATGTATGACAGGAGTAACTATTTTTAGAATATCATATGATGGCCAACAACTTATTCTCATTTCAAGCTACCCCGGTTAGGGTGAGTATCCTCTACTCTCCGGTACGGGCTTTTCTCGCTCCGTCCGACATGGTACACTTTCTCTTTCTTTTCTCATAATCATAATCATAACCATTGGTAGGGCGTCCCCTACTGGTGCACCACACGGATTGCCATGTGACCGTGCTCATTTCTTTTCTTTTCACAATGATAGTCAAAAATATGCTTTCAGTAACAAGTATGTTCATTAAAATATAACTATTACCATAAATCATTGGTAATCATGCCATGAACATAACCATTTCAAATATCACTTTATAAAATATTTCCATGTCAAAATTTCACACTTAAGATGGTAAGAAGTTCATACAATGGCAATGGCTATGGTATATACTAGTCATTTATTATTTTTATTTATAAGATTCGTCTTCTTTTTTATATATTAATTTTATTTCTTTATTTTCTTGATGCAGGTTTTCATCATATCTAACCTTCTCTTTATGTTTGGCCTTTAGTAATGTTCTTCTTATTTATATCATTTCCAACACATGCTTTAAAAATACTTCAAATGTACTAAAAAATAGCCTCGAACACGGCTAGCCCGTGCTTGAAGCACCCAGAACACGGCCTGACCGTGCTCTGTAACCGTAAAATTTAACGAAAATTCCAATTAAAGGAAATTTAGAATAAAAGAGAGAATTTTGACAATAGAGATAAGAACCGGTGAAAATATGTATATTTATTACATGGATTAAAGAATTACAAAAGAAATATGAGAATTTATGTTTTGGCGCGCTATAAGCAAATATATTTTTATTTATGTAGATATGATTATGATTTGTTAAAAGTAAGTGGACTTTTAAGTAAAAGAAGTATTGTGTTGCTTAAAATAATTATACCGGCCTCTATTGAATTTTTATGATATTTTTAGAAATATTATTTATTTTAATATGAATAAAGATATTTGTTTTGAAATTTGTTTTATTATGATTTTTATCAAGAAAAATCATAATTTAAGAGTTTAACTAAAGATTTATGAGAATGGAAATTTTTAGAAATTTTTGGGATATTTTATGATGAAAAACGGAATTTATATGAATTTTTATAAAGGCAAATCCTATTATTAATTATTATTATATTAAAAAAAAAGGTCTGGCCATGTTTCAGGACATGGCCATGCTTTAAAAATACTTCAAATGTACTTAAAAACAGCTCCGAACACGGCTAGCCCGTGCTTGAAGCACCAAGAACACGGTCAAGCCATGCTCTGTGACCGTTTTTCACTAACCAGAGCATAACTCCCTCATTTTAACTCCAATGGAAGTGATCTTGCTGTCTATGGAACGCTAAGACAATTATCTAAAACTCTTATGTTAATCATATAAGCAAAATAGTAATAAATCGTGGTGTTATTACTCCCTTAAAAGCAATATTATTTCTTCTCGGGTATGTTCTAACATTTACATACTAATCTGACTATATCTCCCACAAACGAATTCCAAATTAAGTGATTCCAGTAGCTAAACATCCGTGACACAAAAATCTATAATTCATAGGTTAACAATTTATTTTAATTCCTTATAGAATATTCCCAGAATTTAAAACATCGAAGCTATCCTAACATATTCTTCCCTGATTAACCATTTTCTGACCTTTGTTTACTAATCGGAACATATCTTCCTCATATGAACTCTAAATTGAATTATTCCAGTGGCTAAAAATCCGTGACACATATATCTTTAATTCTTATGTTAACCATTTATTTTAATTTTCTATAGATAATTCTCAGAAATTAAAACACCGAAGCTCAAAATTCTGCCAACCATAGCCATACCCATGCAGAACTATCTACACCAACCTAAGTATTCAAACATACATCACATGCAAGATCAATATGTAACATGATATAACAACATCCATGACCAATCATCAAAGTTCTAAGATTAAAATCTCATATAAATATTATAAGTTTCAAAAGTTTTCTTCAACTTACCAGGAGCACTTAGTCCCCTAGACTTCTCCTTCCTCTTTCTTCCTTTCTTCCACTCCTTTCCTCACTCTACCTTGCTTCCATTTTTCCTCTCCCTCATTTGGACAAAATTATAATGTTTTAAGGGTGGGTTTTCTTATATAGACCACCAAATAATTCACCTTTCATGATCATGGGTCTACCTTATCACAATTAGGATACACTTTGTTGAATTTTTGGAAAACAAACAACTTATGTTCTTGTCTTCCTCTTCCTTAGTCAAGATATGCATAGGAAAAGGAGATTTGTATTTTGAAAATTATGATGATATGTTCTTAAGATAAGGGACAAGGTCCCTTTGATTTAGGGATTCTTTTCCATTTTCTTTTCTCTTAAACAAGTATGATAGGTTTGCCTTTTTAGGTGGCAAATTTTTAGCCCGTGCATCTCCATTATTTGGTTGATATTATTTGTGTGGGATAGGAATGTTTTGTCCTAATGCCATGTATTATCATACCACTTGCCAGAATTATGAGTGTAGGATATAGATGTTTTTGTCCTAAAGCCTTGTAATATCATGCCACTTGCCAAAATGATGAATGTAGAATCACACCACTTGCTAAATTTTTGTCTTAATGCCATGGAACCTAATCTTTATTATTACCTTATTATATTATCACCTAATTTATTTTATTTTATTTTTCCTCTTGGATTTGGGCTTATTCCTACCCATTATGGTCTTATTCCTACCCATTTTCTTTGCTTTGGATAAAATTCTTTCTTTCTTGGAGGGCTTGGTTATATTTTCATAATTTTTGGGCTATTAGTCCAATTACTATATCCTAGTCCAAGTCTATGTTTTATTTTTTGCTTAGGTTATCCAATGGGCTTGCTAGAAACTTATGTGAAGTGGAAAAACTCTATATAAATTGTCCATAGGTAAAAGCCCAATGTATGGGTAAAGATTTTAAACTTAGTAACTCTAGTTCTTGAATTAGGAAAAATTACCCTAATCCAATGTTCTTGAAAATTTAAGACATTTACTTGTTTCTAAAAATTTATCTTCCTTATCATTCTATCCATCCGTTCATGCATGGAAGCTACTCTATATTCTTCTCCAATTGTCTTTCCTATGTTGCTGGATGCAGCTAGAGCTGTAGGAATAATACCTAGAACTTGGCATCCTCCTACATGTGTAGCTGTAGCCACACACCCCATTAACCCACAATTACCTCCACCATACACTAAATGAATTCTTCTCCTAGCCAACACCATACCCAGATTTTGTGCTGCTTTAACATACTCCTCATCTTTTCCAGGACTGGAACCATAAAAGACACAAATATTTTGAAACTGACGAAATGCGGTTCCCTCCATAATTGCCCTTAACTTAACTTTGAGTATGAAGATAAAGATACTAATATAAGCATTTATAGAACTCGGAGAATGGCATATTTATAATAGCTATGTGAATAGGCCAGGTATTATTAAAACAACTATGTGAGTGATTGATGGATATCAGCTAAATTAAAGGTAAAAAAAATGACGGCAAGCATGTATGATTTGTTAAAAGTAAGTGGACTTTTAAGTAAAAGAAGTATTGTGTTGTTTAAAATAATTATACCGGCCTCTATTGAATTTTTATGATATTTTTAGAAATATTATTTATTTTAATATGAATAAAGATATTTGTTTTGAAATTTGTTTTATTATGATTTTTATCAAGAAAAATCATAATTTAAGAGTTTAACTAAAGATTTATGAGAATAGAAATTTTTAGAAATTTTTGGGATATTTTATGATGAAAAACGGAATTTATATGAATTTTTATAAAGGAAAATCCTATTATTAATTATTTAATAATTATTATTATATTAAAAAAGGCAATTGATAAAACGAAACCCAGGGGTGGAGAGTCAATTTTTAGAAAGAGAAATCGAGAATTTTGCATAGTGAGTGAATAGTACTTTCAAACTTTATCTTTCGATCTGGAGTGTTTATTGGCTTCCAATCTCAAAACTGAAGGTGTTATTGGATTCAGGACGAAGAGTACTTCAGTTTTGACCGATCAGTTTTTCAAATCAACTGTTGAATCGCCGTAGATCTGAAGTAGAAAATCTCGGTAAAAGGTAAGTTATGAAAAACCTTACTTAGAGACTTCTAATTAGAAATCTAACTCTGTAGATGGATTCAGAAACTAGATAAATATTAGGATATGAATTCGTTTTGTTGATTTGGTAAAATTTTTGTGACGGTAAATAGTATTTTTCGGCAATGAATAATGGCGATGAATAGTATTTTTCGACGTGAATAGTGTTTCCCGGCGGTGAATAGTGACTAGACTCCCGAAGTCATTTTTCAAGTTTTTGGACCTTCCGGACTCAATTTTGGAGTTTGTTTTACCGAATTCAAACCAGAAACGAGGATTTTAGGGCTGTCCAATCTGGAACCCTTACCTGTGAGTAGATAATTCTTCCTTTGACTTATTTTTACTCTTCTTGAACTTTACATTGATAAATGAGTATGATTACATGTTATTTGTACATTTATATGTTTCTGAAATGATTTTGAATATCTAGAATGGTTGAGAAACGATATCTAGTTCAAGAAGAGTATGATTTTTGAAATAGGTTTTTAAATGCTTTGATCAGCACACATCCTAACCCTTTTTTTGAAGCGTCACTATACACTTCAAAATATCCTGTGGGGTCTGGAATAATTAAAAGGAGTGGTCAGTCTTGTCTTCAGCTCCTGAAAACTAGCTTCACATTGATCAGTCCATTTGAAAGGACTTCCCTTCCTGGTCAATTTAGTCAATGGCAAGGCTATACGAGAGAAGTTTTGTATAAATCTCCTGTAGTATCCTGCTAAACCCAGGAAACTTCTTATTTCCGTGACCGTCTTCGGTCTCTCCCACTTAATCACTGCTTCCCTCTTGCTAGGATCTACGGCTACCCCTCTATTAGAGATGACATGTCCGAGAAACTTCACCTCTGACAGCCAAAATTCACACTTCTCCAATTTGGCATATAACTTTTTCTCTTTCAGCACTTGCAGCACGATTCGGAGATGTTGTTCATGTTCTTTCTCACTCTTAGAATATATCAAGATGTCATCAATGAACACTACAACAAATTGATCTAGGTAGGGTCAAAAAATGCGATTCATGTAATCCATGAAAATTGCAGGTGCATTCGTCAACCCGAAGGGCATTACGAGAAACTCATAGTGCCCATATGTAGTCCTGAAGGCATTTTTTCGTACGTCCTCCTCCTTAATCCTAATATGATGATTTGCAGAAACATATAGATGAGTTACAAGCTTGAAAGCAATAAAATCAACTCCAGAACAACAAATCCTTCCAAGAACTATGTAAATACCTACTCTAAATGTGTTTCCTAAGGCTAGAAAGTGTTTTTCTAAGGTCTTCCACGGTTCTCCCCCCTGTAGCTGCGGAACCCCAAGCCTATATACCCATTTGGGCATCCAAAACCCTAATTTTCGCGCTCCTTACGGTCCCCGAAGCACGGCCGTGGTCCAGGATACGGCCTGGCCGTGCTTCTAGCTGGAATCTGGGAAGCTGCTACAGCATCCGCCCACGGCACGGCCAGGCCGTGTTGCAGGCCACCAAGCACAGCCTGGCCGTGCTTCATGCTGTGGTGCTTTTTTCTTCATGATTTTTGACGTGCAGCTTCCTTGCTTCCTCCTTAGCATATCCCAGGTCTTTTAGGGTCTTCCCATGATTGCTTTTTCCATGCTTCTTGCTTCTTTTGCTCTCCTGAAACCACAAAATGAACCACAGCAGTATCCAGAACAAAGTATGGCCAAAAGCACAAAAATATCCACATGTTACTATGAATTAGGGGATAAAATATGATCAATAAACACTCAAAATTCCCCTTTATCACTACCGTTGGGTCATAGCCACCTTGGAAACAAGGTGGTCTAATCCTCAGGAACTCGGATATTCCATTATCTTTTCCAGCCATCCGGTTGTTAGCAATATTCTCACCATTTGGGTTATTAGCATTCTGGAGATATTGTAAAATTTGGTTGGTGGTCATGACTTGGTCTCGAATTGCCGTGGCAAGGTTGTGCAGGGTTTCCTCTGCATTGGTTGCTGGATTCCTCCTTAGTGGTGCCATTTCTTACTATGGCAAAAATAAAGTTATGCTGCTATTGAGGTGATCAAACCCAATAGTTAGTTCAAAAATATTTAATAGCAGTCATAACACCAACTCGGCATATAGATAGGAAACACTAGTAATTTCTTACCTATATGAATCACTGATCCCCTACACAGCACAACCACAACATACTCAAGACACTATAAGATCGATTCAGATAACCATCCACCCACTGGCCATCTAGGATCGACCTGCTCTGATACCAATTATGTAACAACTCCATTTATGTAAATGAAACAAATTTTTTTTTTATATTTGTAAAATTCCATAAAGTTATTACTACTTTAATTTTAACCACTTAACTCGTAATAATAATCACTTTAACCAAGCATTATTGTTATTAACAGTGATACAATACTGAGTTTCCATACACACTATTATTTTACAAACTACACACCATTATTTTACAAACATTTGTACAAAGATACATATTAGCTCTAATCATCTATGTCGACTACTTCCGGGGACACTGGTGCGGGTGGCACGTCCACTGGAATCTCAGTCACATCTACAACAAATACATCTGAAATAACTGAAAGTTGCCCAAGGTAGGGCACCTTGATCCAACGTACAGAAATAATAAGTGTCATAGAGAAAATCTGCATATTTATTCTTCAGAACATGATATGGAAATATAGTGAGAATTAAATCCCAGTAAGTTCAACAATAAATCATAATTTACCATCAATATAGTTCATCATGTCATGTTCAGCTGTATAAACTACAGAAAATATCTTTGGTCACATGAATGCATTATATCTATGCACATAAGAATCATAATGATATGTATGACAGGATTAACTATTTTCAGAATATCATATGATGGCCATTAACTTATTCTCATTTCAAGCTACCCCGGTCAGGGTGACTATCTTCTACTCTCCGGTACGGGCTTTTCTCGTTCTGTCTGGCATGGCCCACTTTCTCTTTCTTTTTTCATTAACATGATCATAACCGTTGGTAGGGCGTCCCCTGCTGGTGCACCACACGGATTTCCATGTGACCGTGCTCATTTATTTTCTTTTCACAATGATAGCCAAAAATATGCTTTCAATAACAAGTATGTTCATCAAAATATAACTATTACCATAAATCATTGGTAATCATGCCATGAACATAACCATTTCAAATATCACTTTATAAAATATTTCCATGTCAGAATTTCACACTTAAGATGGTAAGAAGTTCATACAATGGCAATGGCTATGGCATATAGTAGTCATTTATTATTTTCATTTATAAGATTCGTCTTCTTTTTTTTTAAATATTAATTTTATTTCTTTATTTTCTTGATGTAGGTTTTCATCATATCTAACCTTCTCTTTATGCGTGGCCTTTAGTAATTTTCTTCTTATTTATATCATTTCCAACACATGTTCTTACAAATTTATAGAGCATTGTTCTCCAATTTGATTTCTACTATTACCCTATAGTTAAAGAGGTTCATCTAGGGTAGAAAAATGTTGAAATTAGGCTTACCTAGCTTCCAACACGATCTGGCCATGTTCCAGGACACGGTCATGCTTTAAAAATACTTCAAATGTACTCAAAAACAGCCCCGAACACGGCTAGCCCGTGCTTGAAGCACTCAAAACACAGCCTGGCCATGCTCTGTGACCTTTGCTCACTAATCACAGCATAACGCCCTCCTTCTAACTCTGATTGAGGTGATCTTGGTGTCTATGGAAAGCTAAGACAATTATCTAAAACTATTATGTTAATCATATCAGCAAAATAGTAATAAATCTTGGTGTTATTACTCCCTTAAATGCAATATTATTTCTTCTCAGGTAGGTTCTAACCTTTACTTACTAATCTGACTATATCTCCCAAATACGAATTCCAAATTAAGTGATTCAAGTGGCTAAACATCCGTGACACATAAATATATAATTCATATGTTAACCATTTATTTTAATTCCTTATAGAATGTTTCCAAAAATTAAAACACCGAAGCTATCCTAACATATTCTTCCCTGATTAACCATTTTCTGACCTTTGTTTACTAATCAGAACATATCTACCTCATATGAACTCTAAATTGAATGATTCCAGTGGCTAAAAATCTGTGACACACATAGCTATAATTCTTATGTTAACCATTTATTTTAATTCCATATAGATAATTCCCAGAAATTAAAATACAGAAACTATCCTAACATATTCTTCCCTGATGAACCATTTTCTGACCTTTGACTACTAATCAGATCATATCTACCTCATATGGACTCTAAATTGAATGATTCCAGTGGCTAAAAATCCATGACACATATATCTTTAATTCTTATGTTAACCATGTATTTTAATTCCTTATAGATTGTTCCCAAAAATTAAAACACCGAAGCTTAAAATTCTGCCAGCCATAGCCATACCCATACAGAACTATCTACACCAACCTAAGTATTCAAACATACATCACATGCAAGATCAATATGTAACATGATATAGCAACATCCATGACCAATCATCAAAGTTCTAAGATCAAAATCTCATATAAATATTATAAGTTTCAAAAGTTTTCTTCAAAAAGAAATATTGTTAAACTTACCTAAGAATCTCCCTAGCTTACTTAGTGAATTGGTTTTCTTGTTTCCTCTTGAAAGAAGTAGCAAGATTCCTTCCTTTCTTTAGCTTTTCTAGCAGCTTAGGTAAGAGAAGGAGGGTGAATTTTTGAACCTCAAGGATGAAGAAGAAAAATGGACTCAAGTGGAGATTAAGGTAACTTACCTTGAGTACTTAGCCTTCTAAACTTCTCCTTCTTCTTCCTTCCTTTCTTCTCCTTTCTTTCTCTCCTTTCCTCACTCTACCTTGCTTCTATTTCTCTCTCTTCCTCACTTGGACGAAATTAAAATGTTGTAGGGGTGGGTTTTGCTTATATAGACCACCAAATAATACACCTTTCATGATCATGGGTCTACCTTATCACAATTAGGATAGACTTTGTTGAATTTTTGGAAAACAAACAACTTATGTTCTTGTCTTCCTCTTCCTTAGTCAAGATATGCATAGGAAAAGGAGATTTTTATTTTGAAAATTATGATGATATGTTCTTAAGATAAGGGACAAGGTCCCTTTGATTTAGAGATTCATTTCCATTTTCTTTTGTCTTAAACAAGTATGATAAGTTTGCCTTTTTAGGTGGCAAATTTCTAGCCCTTGAATCTCTATTATTTGGTTGATATTATTTGTGTGGGATAGGAATGTTTTGTCCTAATGCCATGTATTATCATACCACTTGCTAAAATTATGAGTGTAGGATATAGATGTTTTTGTCCTAAAGCCTTGTATCGTCATGCCACTTCCCAAAATGATGAATGTAGAATCACACCACTTGCTAAATTTTTGTCTTAATGCCATGTAACCTAATCTTTATTATTATTACATTATTATATCATCACCTAATTTATTTTATTTTATTTTTCCTCTTGGATTTGGGCTTATTCCTACCCTTTTTTTTTGCTTTGGATAAAATTCTACCTTTCTTGGAGGGCTTGGTCACATTTTCATAATTTTTGGGCTATTGGTCCAATTACTATATTCTAGTCCAAGTCTATGTTTTATTTCTTGCTTAGGTTATCCAATGGGCTTGCTAGAAACTTATGTGAAGTGGAAAAACTCTATATAAAGTGTCCATAGGTAAAAGCCCAATGTATGGGTAAAGATTTTAAACTTAGTAACTCTAGTTCTTGAATAAGGAAAAATTAGCCTAATCCAATGTTCTTGAAAATTTAAGACCTTTACTTGTTTCTAAAAATTTATCTTCCTTATCCAAGAATTTTGCATCTCTTTAGTATGTTCTTTCTATTTTTTTCCTATTAGGTTTTCCCTCTTTATTCGTTCTTTTAATGTTAGAAACATTTTCTATGCATATACATAAGGTGAAGAATTTCTAAGGATTATATTTCCTTAGATATCTAAAATATTATCTAATAAACTTTATTTCCTTAATTATCAATAAAAGAAACGAAATTAGGGATGTTACATTATGGAAGGTTTGATCCTGGAAAAAGCAACCTTGGAGCTGGAAGAAGCCATGAAGAAGAAATATCCGCAATTGTTCTTATTAGGTAATTTCTAAAATTTTGAGGACAAAATTTCTTTTAGGGGGAGAGAAATGTAACATTCCTAATTTCGTTTCATTTATTAATAAAGGTACATAAATATTTAATGTAACATTCCTAATTTCGTTTCTTTTATTAATAAAGGTACATAAATATTTAATTAAGGAAATAAAATTTGTTAGACAATTTTTAAATATCTAAGGAAATATAATCCTTAGAAATTCTTCACCTTATGTGTATGCATAGAAAATGTTTCTATCATTAAGGGAATAGGTAAAGAGAGAAAACCTAATAGGAAAAATTAGAAATAACATACTAGAGAAAGGGAAAATTATGTGGTAAGGAAGATAAATGTTTGTGAAGTAAGTAAAGGTCTTAAAATTTCAAGAAGATTTGAAATTTTTTTTAATTCAAGAACTAGAGTTACTAAGTTTAACATCTCCACCCATAAATTGGATTTTCACCTATGGACACTTCATATAGAGTTTTTCCACTTCACATGAATTTCTAGCAAGCCAATAGGATATCCTAAGTAAGAAATAAAACATATACTTGGACTAAGATATAGAAGTTGGACCGATAGCCCAAAAATCATGAAAATGTGACCAAGCCCATCATGAAAGGTAGAATTTCAGCCAAAGCAAAGGAAATGGGTAAGAATGAGCCCAAATCCAAGGAGGAAAACTAAGAATCATGTGAAAAAATAGTAGTGTAATAATAATCAAGATTAGGTCAAAGGCATTAAAACAAAACATCTATATCCTACATTCACAATTTCAACAAGTAGGTAATAATACATGGTATTAGGACAAAACATCTATATCCTATATTCATAATTTCAACAAGTGGGAAATAATACATAGCATTATGACAAAATATCCTTATCTTACATAAATAATTTCAGCCAAGCAAGGGAGACTCAAAGGCTGAAAATTTTCTACCTTGAAAGGCAAACCTATCATACTTAAGTAAGAAAAAAGAAAAAAGAAATGAATCCCTAAATCAAAGGGACCTTGTCCCATGTCTTAAGAAAATTTTATCATGATTTTTAAAATACAAATCTCATTTTTCTATGCATATCTTGACTAAGGGAGAGAAAGACAAGAACATGAGTTTTCTTTCTTCAAAAAACAACCAAGTGCGTCCTAATTGTGATAAGGAAGACCCATGATCATAAAAGGTGAACCACTTGATAGTTTATTTAAGAAAAACCCACCCTTATAACATTATAATTTCATCCAAGTGAGAGAGGAAAAATAATAGAAGGTAGAGTGAAGAAAAGAGAGAAAGAGAGGAGAAGAAAGGAAGGAAGAAGAAGAAGTCTAGAGGACTAAGTACTCAAGGTAAGTTAGCTTAATCTCCATATGAATCCATCTTTTCTCTTCCTCCTTGGGGTTCAAAAACTCACCTTCCTTCTTGGGGTTCAAAAACTCACCTTCCTTCTCTTATTTAAGCTGCTAGAAAAGCTAAGGAAAATGAGGAATCTTGCTACTTCCTTCAAGAGAAAACAAGAAAAGAATTCACTAAGTGAGTTAGGGAGATCTTTAAGTAGGTTTAACAATATCTCTTTTTGAAGAAAAATTTGAAATCTGTAACATTTATATGGGATTTTGATCTTAGAACTTTGATGAAATTTACAATGTTTGCTACTTTGATGATTGGTCATGGATGTTGTTATATCATGTTACATGTGATTTTGCATATGATGGATGTTTTGAACATTTCGGTTAGTGTGAAAAGTTCTGCATAGGTATGGTTATGGGTGGTAAAATTTTATGATTTTTATGCTATTATTTTGTATATTTGAATGTAGTAAAATTGATGGAATATGATTAGATGTAAAGAAAATGGAAGAGGATGTAATATAATGATGAACTAAAACCTTAGGAAAGGTTTGGTTAGAAAACTGGATTTTGGAGTAACTAGGGAAGCTTCTATTTTTGAAACTCTGGGAAGACTCGGTTAGGAATTAAAAGAAATGGTTGACATGAGAAATGTAGATCTATATCTCACAGATATTTACCTATTGGAATCACTTAATTTGGTGTCCATATGAGGGAGATAATGCCTGATATGTAAGTAGTGTTCTGAAAATGGTTAACCAGGGAAGAAGGTGTTATGTATGCTTCTGTGTTTGAATTTCTAGGATAAATCTATAGGGAACTAAAAGAAATGCTTAACATGGTAAATGTAGATATATGTCTCACAAATTTTTATTCATTAGAATCATTCAAATTGGAATCAATATGAGGAAGATATGGTCAGATTAGTAAACAAAGGTCAGAAACTAGCTAACCTGGGAAGAATCTGTTAAGTATGCTTCTGTGTTTGAATTTTTGGACAACATCTGTTGCGTATTAAAGGAAATTGTTAACATAATAAATATAGATATATGTATCATGGATCTACAGGCTCTGAAATCACTTAATTTGGAGTCCATATGAGAGAGATATGATTGATTAATGCATAAAGGTCAGAATCAGTCTAGAATCCAAGGTGGTAAATGTAAGCATTTTAGTTTTTGATTTTATGGGAGTAATTAGTAAGGAATCTGAAGAAATGATATGCATGAAAGTTGTATATAAGTGTCTTAGCATTTTATAGCCTTTGGAATCATCTTAAGTGGAGTTCGTATGAGGGAGATATGGTCCAATTAGTAAGTAGAAGTCTGAACTTACCCGAGAAAAAATAACATTGAATTTGAGAGAGTAGTAACACCACAATTACTTAAGATTTCACTATAACGTTCAACATAAGGGTTTTAGAGGATTTTCTTATCTTTTTATTGACACTAAGAGCAACTCAATTGGATTTAAAATAAGGGTGTTATGCTCTGTTTAGTGAGAGAGGATAATATTATTTAAAAAAGAAGAAAATCTTATAAATGAAAATAATAAATTATTAGTGTATGCCATAGCCATTGTCATTGCATGAACTCCTTACCATCTTAAGTGTGTAATTTTGACATAGAAATATTTTAGAAAGTGATATTTGAAACGATTATGTTTATGGCATGATTACCAATGATTTTTGGTAATGATTATATTTTGATGAAAAATTATGGCATAATGAACATACTTGTTATTGAAATCATATTTTTGGCTATTAATGTGAAAAGAAAAGAAAAGAAAAGAAATGAGCACGGTCACATGGCGGTCTATGTGGTACACCAATAGGGGACGCCCAACCAATGGCTATGATTATGTTAATGAGAAAAGAAAGTGTGTCATATTTGATGGAGCGAGAAAAGCCCATATTGGATAGTAGAAAGTACTCACCTTAACCCGGATAACTTAATATGCAAATAAGTTGATAGACATCATATGATATTCTGAAAATATTTATTCATGTCATACATGTCATAACTGTGTGATTTTCATGTGCATAGATAAAGTGCATTCATATGACCTAAAGATATTTGATGTAGTTTATACAGATGAACATGACATGATGAGTTATATTGATGAAAATCATGATTTATTGTTGAACCTACTGGGATTTAATTCTCACAATATTTCCATATCATGTTCAGAAACTAAGTTATGCAGATATTCTCTATGACTAGCTTTTAGCGTATGTTGGGTTGAGTTGGCTAAGATCCCAGTGAAGGTGTAACCACTCGCACCCATATCTCCAGAACTGGTCAATATGGACGAATAAAATGTAGACTTATATGTGTTTAATTTTTGTACAGATGTTTTGATTAATAATGTGTATGTAAACCCAGAATTGTATAAGTGTTAATGGTATTTCATAAACCTTAATTATGTTTGGTTAATTTAATTAAATGTTATTATGAGTTAAATAGTTAGAAGTAAAGAGGTAATGACTTCATGGAATTTTAAATGTGTGTGTGTGTGTGTGTGTGTGTAAAAAAAATATGGAGTTGTTACATTTCTCTCCTACATATTTTAGATCAAAATTGAACTTTTTAATTTCTCAATAGGCTTTATGCTCTAGTTCCATTAGTAAGTGACAGGCCTTTCTAAACACAAAACGGTAAGGTGACATACCAATGGGTGTTTCGAAGGCTATTCTATATGCCCATAATGCATCATCCAACTTCTTGGCCCAATCTTTTCTATTAGATATTTCTATTTTATTCAAAATTCATTTTATCTCTCTATTAGAAATTTCAACTTAGCCACTGGTTTATGAGGGATATGCACTTGCTATTTTATGCTTAACCTCATATTTGGTTAAAGGAGAATTTAATTGTTTACTGCAAAATTGCATACCTCTATCATTTACTATTGCTCTTGGGGTGCCAATGAAGGTGAAAATATTTTTTCTTAAGAAGTTCAACACCACTTTGGAGTCATTAAATGGTAAGGTCATTGCTTTAACCTACTTGGAGATATAATCAATAGCTACAAGGATGTAGTGGTTGTTGAAGTATAAGGAAATTGTCTCATAAAGTCAATTTCCCATACATCAAATAGTTTCACCTCCATAATATTATTTAGAGGCATTTTATATTTCCTCCAATTCTCTAACATCTATCACATGTGGTTATGTAACCTTGGGCATCCTTGAACCATGTTGGCCAATAAAAGCTAGATTGCAACACCTTTACTTCTATTATGTTGGCTCTAAAATGACCACCATATTCTAAGGAGTGGCAATGGTGTAGGATGCCATATATTTCTTCATCTGGCACACACCTTCTAATTACTTGATATGAGTAGTGTTTGTATAAGTAAGGGTTCTCCCGATAGTAGTACTTGAAATTAGTTAGGAATTTCTTCTTATGTTGACTTAAATAATCTAGGGGCAACACATTATGAGCCAAATAGTTAGTAAAGTCACCAAATTAAGGTAACTTACTTGAGTTTACAACAAAGAGCTATTCATCTGCGAATGTTTCACTAATTAGGACTTATAGTTCAACCTCAATTTAACCATTCTCTAAGCGAGATATGTGATTAGTACTTGATTCTTTGTACCTTTCTTGTCTCTAATTTCTAATTCAATATCCTATAGCAAAAGAACCCATCTAATTAGACTAGGTTTTACATCTTTCTTTTCAATCAAATATTTAATGACAGAATAATCAATATAAATAATAACTCTAGTACCAATTGAATAAGCTTTAAATTTATCAAATGCAAAAGCTACTACCAATAACTCCTTTTCAACTGTGGCATAATTCAATTGAGCATCATTAAGGGTCCTACTAGCACAATAGATGGTATGGAAAACTTATCCTCTCCTTTGACCTAAAACTACTTCTATGGCATATTCACTTACATCACACATCAACTCAAAAGGTAAATTCCAATCTAGAGCAACTATGATATGTGCTGAAACCAAATCCTTTTTCAATAGTTCAAAGGTTTTTAAGCTATTTTCATCAAACTTGAAAGCTCATCTTTCTCTAGCAAATTTAATAGGGCTTTTTTTATTTTTGAAAAGTCCTTTATGAAGCAACAATAAAAACCTACATGGCCTAGGAAACTTCCAACCCATTTCACTAATGTAGGTGGTGTCATTTTCTCAATCATTTCTATCTTTGCACTATCAACTTCCTTATCACAATTCCTTCTAGTACCATAAAATGGCACTTCTCCCAATTTAAGACCAAATTGATCTCTTCACATCTTTTTAGTACCTATGCAAGGTTAGCCAAATAGAAACTGAAATAGAAACCAAAAACTAAGAAATCATCCATAAATACCTTTATAAAGTGCTCCATCATATTAAAAAATTTGGCCATCATGCAACTCTAAAAGGTAGCTCGTGCATTATATAGGCCAAAATGCATCCTTCTAAATGCGAAGGTGCCATATGGGCATGTGAAGGTAGTATTTTGCTGGTCCTCTAGAGCTATATAAATTTGGTTATATCTAGAATAACCATCTAAAAGACAATAATACTCATGCCCTGCTAGTCTATCAGGCATTTGATCTATAAAGGGTAAGGAAAAAATGATCTTTTCTGGTAGCTTCATTAAGCTTCCTATAGTCAATATATTCCCTCAATCTAGTAACTGTTCTAGTGGAGATTAAATCATTTTTCTCATTATTTACCACAGTTATTCCCCTTTTCTTAGGAACACTTATACAGGACTTACCCATGTATTATCAGAGATGGGATATATTATACCTACATCCAAAATCTTCAGTACTTCAAGTTTTACTACCTCTTTTATGTTTATATTTAGCCTCCTTTAGTGCTCCATAGTTGGCTTATAATTGTCTTTAATCAAAATTTTATGCATACAAATTGAAGAGCTAATCCCCTCGATATCGGCAATGGACCGCCCAATGTTGGTTTTATGCTCTTTAATACTTGTAGTAATTTTTCCTCCCATTCATTAGTTAGAAAAGCAAAAATAATTATAGGGAGACTGGAATTCTCACCTAGGTATACATACTTGAGATGGACTAGTAATTGCTTAAACTCTAGTATTAGTAGTTTTTCAATATATGGTACTGGCTAGGTTTTCTTTCTCTGAATTCCTCAAAAGACTTCTTTGTGAACATAAGAGGTGCAACTTCTAACTAATTTACAATTTTTGAAATTTCTACACTCTCAATGTCAGTATTACCAATTATGCAATATTCTAAAGGGTGACTCAGATGACTTACCTTAATCTGTTTTTCAATGCTCTATTCTACAATATTAATAAGCAGGCAATTTTCCACATTAGAAGGATATTTCATAACATTAAACACATTAGATGTTACCTACTCTTCTTTCATTCTCAAACTGAACTCTCCTTTTGTACATCAAGTAGAGCTTTGCCAATAGCTAAAAATTGTTAACTAAGAATAATAGAAATTTCTTGGTCTTCCTCAATATCAAGCATAATAAAATTTATAGGGAATATAATTTTGTCAATAATACCACGAGAATATTTTATGGATTTGTAAACCATTTGTAAAGACATCATAGCTAACTTGACTTCACCAATTCCTAACTTCCTAAAAACAAATAAAGGCATTAAATTAATATTTGCACCAAAGTCACATAATGCTTTATCAAAATGAAAATTTCCTAGGATACAAGGTATAGTAAAACTCCTTGAACCTTAGGATGCAATTTCTTTTGCAATATTGCACAACACTCCTCAAATAATGCTATTATCTAATACTTTTTCAATTTTCTCTTTTGTGAGAGAATAGCCTTCATGAATTTGGCATATATAGGCATTTGTTCCAAAGATCCAAGATTTACCTCCCTATTTTGGAAGGCATTACAAGAAGCATTTGGATCTTAATTGCGATTTAGCATTGCTTATCATCTGCAAATTGATGGACAAACAAAGAGGACTATTCAAACTCTAGAAGACATGTTGAGAGCTTGTGTGATAAAATAAGGAAAATGATGGGATAAGTATTTACGATTGGTGAAATTTTCTTATAACAACAATTACCATTCCATTATTAAAATGGCTCCTTACATAGCTATATATGGCACAAAATGTTGATCCCCCTTATGCTGGTTTGAAATCGTAGAAATAAATTTACTGGGCCCTGATTTGGTGCAGCAGACCTCTAAATAGATTTAGATGATCCAAAATAAGATGCTTATTGCTCAAAGTTAGCAATTATGATAAAAGGAGGAAACCTTTAGAATTTGAAGAAGGAGAACATGTATTTTTAAAAGTCTTCCTTATAAGTTGGTAGAACTCTTACAATAGGAAAGTTGAGTTCACGATTTTTGGGACCTTATCAAATTCTTAAGAAAATTGCATCTTCGGTTTATTAAACTACACATCTATTAAACTTATCTAACCTCCATGATGCTTTTCATATATCTCAACTTCAAAAATACCTTCTTGATTCCTCACATGTAATAAAAGAGGAACCCATACAGGTAAAGGAAAACCTGACATATCAATTAGTACTTGCATCTATCATAGACAAGGATTTGAAGCAACTAAGAAACCAAACTATGCCTTAGTGAAAATATTGTGGAAAGGATTAACCCTAGAGGAAGCAACTTAGTAGATGGAAGATGTCATACGGAAAAAATATCTACAATTATTTAAATAAAGTAATTTCAAAAATTTTGATGACAATTTTTTTAGGGGGAGAATTGTAACATCCTCATTTTTGTTTATTAAAAAGAATTAATATACTCCATTAAAGGAATGAATAAGTGAGGAATTGTCACAGAACACAGTCAGGCCGTGTTCTGGGTTGCTTCAACACGAGTAGGCTATGTGCAGGGCTATTTCTGAGTACGTTTGAAGTATTTTTCAAGCATGGCCGTGTCTTGGAACATGGTTAGGCCATGTTGAGAGTTGGTAAAGCTTATTTTCAACATTTTTCAACCTTAAACAAACCTCATTAACTATATAGGATAATAATATAAACCAAATTAGAGAAGAATGTCCTATAAAACTTGTGAGAATATGTGTTGGAAATGATATGCGTAGGAGGAAAGTAACTAGAAGCCAAGCATAAAAAATGAAAAGATGAAAATAATATTTAAGAAAGAAGAAAAATCTTATAAATTGAAATAATAAATAACTAGTGTATGCCTAGCCATTTCCATTGCATAAACTATTTACCATTTTAAGTGTGTAATTTTGATATGAAAATATTTTATAACGTGATATTTGAAAATGGTTATGGTCATGACATGATTACATTTTACCAATGATTTTTTGTAATGATTATGCTTTGATGATAAATGATGGCATGTGAATATAATGAACATAATTGTTATTGAAATAATATTTTTGGCTATTAATATGAAAAGAAAAGAGATGAGCACAGTCACATTGAGAAAAGAAAGAAAAAGTGTGCTATGTCGGATAGAGCAAAAAAAAGTCCGTACTAGAGAGTAGAATGTACTCACTCTAACCGGGATAGTTTGATATAAAAATAAGTTGATAGCCATCATATGATATTATGAAAATAGTTATTCATGCCATATGTAATGCCCCCAATTTACGATACTTAAAATAAACATTTTTTTCCACAATAAGATAATCTCCATAAATATGCACAATTCAATTCTTTGTCATTTCTCTCATGTATACATAATATACAGATCAAGTCTATAAACATCAAAGTATAGCAAAAACAGGGATCCTGCCTATAGCGTTCAGAGCACACTCTAGAATACAAACACGGTAGAATTCAAAATATGTGAGCCTTAGAAGCAACGTAGACTCACCCAGAGAATAAATCACCTATCTGCCGAATCAGACTCTGATATTCTTATCTGAAAAATGTGAAAATATCGTGTAGTGAGTTTGACAACTCAGTGAGCAAATAATTCCTCCTATGACTTCTTAGGTCAGCATATGGATGTACTTATATTTTAAAATGTGTCACATAGAAAATACAGTTCAGAAGTATATTAATATGAGACCCGTATTTCAAATATTCTCAAATCAAATGATATTTAGATATCCAAAACTATATGCTGCACGGTATGATCATTAAACAAATGTTGTTATGCTCAATTGTATAAGCTATAGTAAAATATTAAGATTTAGAGATAAAATCATCACTTTTAATGCACCTGCCTCATTCGACAATCTGGTTAGTGCAATGAAAACATAACTCATTTGCTATATGCATAGTGACCTCGACTACAGTCACAATAAGTGAACAGGGAATGCGAGTACATCATCCTCCTGCCCCCCCATATTACCACTGTCACTTGGTTGGAGCCGCCTTCCCCCAGCTCACTTAGGCTAATAGGGCATCTCCTATTCGGTACCATCACAAGCCATACAATCAGTCGATATTCATCCATACATATAAATACATGTAAAATTATCAAGCAACTCGCCATGAGCTTTACGCTTGTCATTCAATCTCATTATAATATGACATGCATCATTTTCACAAGTATATAGCTTTCAAATCAATGCATCGTGCACATAATATTCACTTTATCAAATAATGATAAATACATTTAGAACCACATATTCAATAAGTTCCAAAATATATTTCTAAAACCATACTCTTCTTGAACTATGTGCTAGTCGTAAGCATAACAAATATTTTAACACATTTAATAAATTTATAATAGCATAAATAATTTGTAAACAGAAACAATTATACATTTATAGTTCAAGAAGAGCATGGGGTAAGTCATAGAAAGAATTATCTACTCACAAGGTAAGGATCCTGGTTGGACAGCCCTAAAATGTACTTTTCCAATCCGATTTTGACCAATTAGACCTTAAAAACGTGTCCGGAGGGTCCAAAGATTTAGAAAATGACTCTAAGAGTTTGGTCACTATTTACAGCCGAAAATACTATTCACCACCGAAAAATACTATTCATCAAGAACAAAAAATTGTTAGATAACTGAAAAATTTCATATCCTAAGGTTTATCTAGCTCCTGAATCTATCTACGGTGTCAGATTTTTAATTGGAGGTGTCTAAGTAAGAGTTTCAAAGTTTACCTTTTTCTGAGATTTTCTACTTCAGATTTAGGGCAATTCAACGGCTAATTTGAAAAATTAATCGGTCAAAACCATAATATTCTCCGTCCTGAATCCAGTGGTATCCTCAGTTTGGAGATCGTAAGCCAATAGGCATTCCAGATCTAGAGAGAAATTGAAGGTTACTATTTATCACTATTCACTCAATTATTTTAAGCAAAACAATAATTATTTTAATTAAAAGTAGACTTGTTTTTAGCAAAACATACTCATTTTTAAATAAATAAAAATATATTTGTTTATAGCAAAACATTATTATTAAAAATTATGGGATGTTACACCATACATGTCATTACTGTACAATTTTCATATGCATAGATAAAGTGCATTTATGTAACCTAAGGTATTTGTTGTAGCTGATATAGATGAACATGACATAACGAGAAATATTGATGATGATTATGATTTATTGTTGAATCTATTGAGATTTAATTCTCATTATATTTCTATATCATGTTCAAAAAACTAGTTATGCCGATTTTTCTATGACTCTGGCTTTTAGTGCATGTTGGATCATGTTACTCTATGTTAGACAGATCCAAAAAATTAATAAGGTGTTTGTGGTCGAGTTGGCTAAGGTCTCTGTAAAAGTGTAACCACCCACACCCGTATCTTCGAAACTGGTCAATATAGATGAATAAAATGTAAATATATATGTGTTTGATTTTTGTACAGACGTTTTTAATTAATGATGTGTATGTGAACATCGAATTGTATTAGTGTTAGTGATATATCATAAAATTTAATTATGTTTAGTGAATTTAATTGAATGTTATTATGAATTAAATAATTAAAAGTAAAGAGGTAATGGCTTTATAGGATTTTAAATATATATATATATATATATATATATGTGTGTGTGTGTGTGTGTGTGTGTGTGTGTATGTGTGTATGTATATATATTTGTAAAAAAAAATGTTGTTACACAAATGACATTCGAAACTTTCTTCCATTTCATCCATCCCGCTTAGATCTTATAGTTTACATCCTCCTTTATTTCGCCATCATTTTATATAATAAACTCAAGATATTTAAAACTTGTAATTTGTTTTAATATATGGTCTCTAAGTTTTACTTCTAAATTCGTATTTGTTCGATTTTTATTAAAAATACATTCCATATATAATCTTAGTTGATGAATAAAAAATATATATATAAAGTTAGAGTCATAGAGACAATCTTTGAACTTAAAACAGGAGAAAATTTGGTTTTCCTGCATCTACGTGGATGATACTCTCTATGTAAGGATTGGGCAATTGAATATTGCGTCAAATTGTATTTTGTCCAATTTTTAATAATCCTTTATTGTATATTCTACGAAAAGGAAGATCCAGAAACAAGTACTAAAGTAGCAAGCTAGCTGCAGCACTAATGCATACATTTAGGGGGAGCTTAAACGAAAAATGTAGCATACATTGGGAGGACATATCTGAATTCTTTTTTTTTCCTTTATATTAATTACTTACTCTGAGCTAAGCCTCCCTTTATGCCCTTGTGTTGCCATCATCAAAAAGGGGAAGAATGTTGAGTCAAAAACTAAAGACTTGGTTAAATAACCAAACAGATTATGCAGAATATGTTCAAATAATGGTATCAGTTATCTAAGCTGGGATACACATTCACACCTCTATATTTTGATGATGGACACAAGCTAGAGATTACATTTATTAATTCAATAGGCCTTAGGCTTACAACAACGAAAGAAAGAATATAATATTAATAGTTGAATGCTTCCTTAAAATCTAGAAATGTGTCTGCTACCCTCTTTTTGACCAATGCTCAACAAATTAATTTGATTATTCTTTTGTGATGGCAAAAAGGGAGTTTAGTAGGAATACTAGATGCAAAGAAAGGCTGGAACAAACATTAAAATCCCTCCAACAGCTCCAAACAGAGTCAAGCTTACAACAGAAATGTTGGATACATTCAAGGTGCAAGCTGGGATGAAATATTGGACTGAAAAATATTTTGCTTGAGGAGTCGATAAAGGACTGATTTATGTCAATCCAAATCACTATAAATTCTAGTGTTCATTTATTTATTATTCTACAGTTTAGTTTATCTAAAAAAATTGTTTTGTTAAAAAGAACCAACCTTTGTGTTCAAAAATAGTTAGCTTGTATTAAACTAGAAACCAATCTCTTTGCCAATCTCTCTCACAAACAAACTTTTTTATCAATATCTTTATAATATTTAGTTTGATACTTTTCTCAAAGAAAATATTTAGTTAATGTGTATCTTTGAAAACAAGAAAATTTTGCAAAAATTAGCTAACCCAATTCAACCCCTTTCTTGGGTAAAAACATTGAATTTACAATCTCTTAAAAAAAATGACCTTGTGGCCATGTAGCTCACTAGTAATTGGCCGTTCAACATTAAAAGTAATACACATTTAGCTTTCATAGCCATTCAATATCATATAGGTTTCTAGGTTTCATGACTTTGCAATTTCAAATAATTTTACAATCATTTATCTATATAGCTTCTAGCTATAATATGATTATTTTCCTTTAAAAATTTGTATGACTTTTTGATAGCCATATCCAATTGCTATTGACTTTTTTGCATATGGCCTACATGGCCATAAGTAGCTATTACCTAGCTTTTCAAGACTATTTGATAAAATAAATCACGTAAATATTGGGCTTCAAGGTTATTAGAAAAACCAATTTCTATAGCCATTCCAATTCATCAAAATATATGACAACTTTGCTCATTTGGCACTGTTCATTTAAAAAAAAGATATTGTTAATGTGACTACTCGTCATCTAATCATAACATAGTTGAAATATAAGCCATTTGATTTCCAAGTTAATTTTCCAATTGCAAATTGATAAGATAGTATTATCCTTTTTTATATATAAATGAATATAATAAACATTGAATTCATAGATAATATAAAGTAAGAGCAAAAAAAAATTTATTAACTTGATTGTTGAAAAGCGAACGTGAAGAGTTAATTACGTTGATAATATGTTATGAAAAAAAAAAAACAAGTAGAGAAACAAAACTAGTAAGAAAGACTGAGAATATAAAGTAGTGGAAGGAGATTTCTCTTCTTTCTTAATTGTGTCTATCCTTGTGAGCTACATATATATTTATAGATTTATGGTCACCTAAAGTTAGAAGAACTGTAATAATATAAATTAAAAAGAATTGATAAAAGAAGTTTTACCAATAAAAGGGATTTAGCCATTGGGAGTTTTGGTGTTAACATCCACGTATAATTATTTTATTATGAGGAGAACAATTATTTTCAATGTGACAATTTTGTAATTAGATAGATTCATAATGACATTTTAGTCAATATCTAACTATCATTCTCTTTTATACATGTTCCGTCTTTGCTTTCTCATGAGGTAGGACTTGAAGAAAAGTACTTACTCATTATTTTTATATTATTTTTTTATAACATTTTTTATTATTGAAAATGCATGTTTTTAACCATCCTCAACCTCTTCTGAGAATTTTTAGGCATGTTTGTTTTCAATTTTTTTAAATTATTTTTAGAATAAAAAAATTTGTTTAGTAACTATTTTCTTTGATTGTTTCGAAAACAAATTTTGAAAATAAGTTATTTTTAAAATAGAAAAACAGAAATAGAAAAAAATTATTTTTATTTTTTGTTTTTGTTTCTAGAACATAAAAAAATAGAAAACAATATATTTTTAAAACAGTTTATCAACTTTTTTATTTATTTTGCAGAACAATTTTCAAACATAATTTTTAAAAATAATTTTTAAAAAATAAAAACAAAATTAAACAAGCTCCTTGTCTTCGTTAATTTAAGGGGCTTTATCGAGTTTCGTTGAGTTTGCTTTCTCACAAAATAAAAATATTTCATCTATAAAAAGGATAAAATAATTTTTTTAATGACCAATATTTAATATTTTAAAATGAAGTTTAGTTATTAAATTATATTAACTTCATTTATTTTAAATCAAAATTTATAGCACACAATTTTGTATTTTCATGTATTAAAAATTAATGAAAATGATATTAATTTATATTTATCATAATTAATTAAGATTTAAATAAAATATATAACTTTAATATTTTCCATTTAGTAAAAGTTTAATGTTATGCTTTTATTTTATTTTTTGATATATAAAAATTGTTTTCATATTATTTTAAAGAAGAGTTTAATTAGTAAAAGATGAACAAAAGAACGAATTAATAGTTCAATACCTTTAACCTTATAATGACTAAACTGGTTTTAATAGTAGTGGGTTTATATTTTTATTTAATAAGATTGTTATGTTTTTTAAATTTGATGTCAATGTAATTATGTTAGAATTAATATGTAAAATTGAGATGTTTTTAAAAAAATTATATAAGTTCACATTCTAATTAGATATGATAATAAATTTTTTTAAGGTAAAAACTAATAACCTCAGTATCATTTTTTTTATTTTAAATTTGTATAAACTTTGCTTATGAAAACTCATAATTGAAATTATTTTATGTGAAATTATAATAAAATATTTAATTTTATGTAGAAATTTTTATTAAATTTAATTTGTGTTAAATTTTATATATTTTTATTAAGAGTATATAAAATTAATTTAAATCGATTAAAATAGATAAAATTAATTTTAAAAAAAAATAATTGATACAATTTGATTTTTTATTTAAAAAAATATAAATCAAATTAAATTATCAAAATATTATATATTATATATATTTAAATTAATATAATAACATTATATATTGCTCCTTTGCTATTCCTGCTTGAAATGACTTTTTTTTTGGTACATGTAAAGCCCAAGGGCTAACAGAAGACAAACCGGGGTGTTGACCCACCCCACATATCATTAGGAACTAGCTGTCCAACCTCAGCGGGGGGTGTGTAACATCCTTTTTTTTATTATTATACAATATTGAGTTCACATACACGTCATTAATCAAAACGTACATGCAACATATCAAAAACATAGATATTTACATCTTGTTTATTTTGGTTGACCAATTTCGGAGATACAGGTGCGGGTGGTTGCACCGTCACCGGGATCTGTGCCAACTCGCTCACAAACATTTTATTTAAGATCTGCCCATCATAGAATAACTCGATCCAACGTGCACTAAAAGCCAGAGCTATAGAAAATCTGCATAACTAATTTTCTGAACATGATATGAAAATATAGTGAGAATTGAATCCCAGTAAGTTCAACAATAAATCATCATCAATAAAGCTCATCACGTCATGTTCAGCTGTATAAACTATAGAAAATATCTTTGGTCACATGAATGCATTATATCTACGCACATAAGAATCATACTGTAATGATATGTATGACAGGATTAATTATTTTTAAAATATCATATGATGGCCATCAACTTATTCTCATTTCAAGCTACCCCAGTCAGGGTAAGTATCCTCTACTCTCCGGTACGGGCTTTTCTCGCTCCGTCCGACATGGCCCACTTTCTCTTTCTTTTCTCATTATCATGATCATAACCGTTGGTAGGGCGTCTCCTACTGGTGCACCACACGGATTGCCATATGACCGTGCTCATTTCTTTTCTTTTCACAATGATAGCCAAAAATATGCTTTCAATAACAAGTATGTTCATCAAAATATAATTATTACCAAAAATCATTGGTAATCATGCCATGAACATAACCATTTCAAAAATCACTTTATTAAATATTTCCATGTCAAAATTTCACACTTAAGATGGTAAGAAGTTCATACAATGGCAATGGCTATGGCTATACTAGTCATTTATTACGATTCATCTTCTTTTTTAAATACTAATTTTATTTCTTTATTTTCTTGATGCAGGTTTTCATCCTATCTAACCTTCTCTTACTAATCAGAGCATAACTCCCTCAATTGAACTCCGATGTAGGTGATCTTAGTGTCAATTTCAAGATAAAACAATTATGTAAAACTATTATGTTGAACATTGTAGCGAAATATTAAGAATTCAAGGTAATATTACTCCCTAAATGTATATGTTATTTCTTCTCGGATAGGTTCTGACCTCTACCTACTAATCGGACCATATCTACCTCATATAGACTCCAAATTGAGTGATTCCAGTGGCTAAATATCCGTGACACACATATCTATAATTCTTATGTTAACCATTTATTTTAATTCCATATAGATAATTCCCAGAAATTAAAATATAGAAGCTATCCTAACATATTCTTCCCTGATAAACCATTTTCTGACCTTGGCTGACTAATCGGACCATATCTACCACATATGGACTCCAAATTGAATGATTCCAGTGGCTATAAATCCATGATACACATAGCTATAATTATTATGTTAACCATTTATTTTAATGCCATACAGATAATTCCCAGAAATTAAAATACAGAAACTGTCCTAACATATTCTTCCCTGATGAACCATTTTCTGACATTTGCTTACTAATCGGACCATATCTACCACATATGGACTCTAAATTGAATGATTCCAGTGGCTAAAAATACATGGCACACATATCTATAATTCATAAGTTAACCATTTATTTTAATTCCTTATAGATTGTTCCCAGAAATTAAAACACCGAAACTAAAAATTCTGCCACCCATAGCCATAACCATGCAGAATAATATACACCAACCTAAGTATTCAAACATACATCACATGCAAGATCAATATGTAACATGATATAGCAACATCCATGACCAATCATCAACGTTCTAAGATCAAAATCTCATATAAATATTATAAGTTTCAAAAGTTTTCTTCAAAAAGAAATATTGTTAAACTTACCTGGAGCAGTCCCTTAGACTTCTCCTTCCTCTTTCTTCCTTTCTTCCTCTCCTTTCCTCACTCTACCTTGCTTATGTTTTCCCTCTCCCTCACTTGGACGAAATTCTAATGTTGTAAGGTTGGGTTTTCTTATATAGACCACCAAATAATTCACCTTTCATGATCATGGGTCTACCTTATCACAATTAGGATACACTTTGTTGAATTTTTGGAAAACAAACAACTTATGTTCTTGTCTTCCTCTTCCTTAGTCAAGATATGCATAGGAAAAGGAGATTTGTATTTTAAAAATTATGATGATATGTTCTTAAGATAAGGGACAAGGTCCCTTTGATTTAGGGATTCATTTCCATTTGCTTTTGTCTTAATCAATTATGATAGGTTGCCTTTTTAAGTGGCAAATTTCTAGCTCTTCAATCTTCATTATTTGGTTGAAATTATTTATGTGGGATAGAGATGTTTTGTCCTAATGCTATGTCTTATCATACCACTTGCTAAAATTATGAGTGTAAGATATAGATGTTTTTGTCCTAAAGCCTTGTATTATTATGCCACTTGCCAAAATGATGAATGTAGAATCACACCACTTGCTAAATTTTTGTCTTAATGTCATGTCACCTAATCTTGATTACACCATTATTTCATCACTTTAATTTTATTTTTATTTTTATTTTTCCTCTTGGGTTTGGGCTCATTCTTGCCCATTTTCTTTACTTTGGTTAAAATTCTACCTTTCATAATGGGCTTGGTCACATTTTCATGATTTTTGGGCTACCGGTCCAATTTCTATATCCTAGTCCAGGTCTATGTTTTATTTCTTCCTTGGGCTATCCTATTGGCTTGCTAAAAATTCATATGAAGTAGAAAAACTCTATATGAAGTGTCCATAGGTTAAAACCCAATTACGGGTGGAGATACTAAACTTAGTAATTAAGAAAAATTACCCTAATCCGATCTTCTTGAAATTTTAAGACCTTTACTTACTTCACAAAAATTTATCTTTCTTTACCTAAGAATTTCACCTTTCTTTAGCATGTTTATTTCTAATATTTCCTCTTAGGTTTTATTTCTTTACCTATTCCATTAATATTAGAACATTTCTATGCATATATGTAAGGTAAAGAATTTCTAAGAAAAATATCTAAAAATTACGGGATGTTACAGGGTGCATCCAAAATGTGTAGATCTGGGTCTATCCTATGAACCTCATTCGCAAGTCAGTTGGCCACCATATTTCCTTCTTTGTAGGTGTGGACTATGGCTACCTTCCACTCCTTTTCCATCATCTTCTTGATCTGGAAAATAATACCTGCACCTGGGTGGCTTCTCCCATACTCCGTGTTGCACAAATCCACCGCAAGTTTAGAGTTAGATTCAATGATAATGTCATTGATCTTCCTGTCCCACGCTATCCTCAGTGCTGTGAGTATACTCCAGAGCTCCATGGTAATTACATTGCAAGTACCCAGCTTTCTGATAAACCCCGTGATCCATTCTTCGGCAGCATTTCTCAAAATGTCCCCGCATCTGGCCGAGCCCGACCCGTGTACGAATCCATCAACATTGAACTTAATTTGGGGGTGGTGCGGGTTAATCCAGGCAATTCTTCTTTCTTCTCTTACTCTCCCCTGCATCCTGTCTGATTCCTTCAACCATTTAGCACATTCTTGTGTCCTAGCAACGCAGAGAAGGAATAGGTTGTTTGACTGACATTCCGTAGGCTGAAATATTAGTTCGCATCTCCTAGTCCACACACTCCATACAGCCATGCCAAACAGCATTCCCCATTGCAGACCATTTACAGAGTCATTTCCCAGCTTCTGTTTAAGGTTGTGGATGATCCAGTCTCTTAGGTCCCATGAGAAGAAATTCTCCCAGTGCCTAGGGTGGACCAGCCTCAGCCACAGATTCCGAATCTTTTTGCAATCTCTCAAGCAATGGAAGGTTATCTCCTGGGATTTCCTGCATGCTTGGCAAACTTCGGATTCATCAAGGTGACGATCCATCCTAAGTTTGTTGGTAAGGATGCTGTTGTGGCAGACTAGCCACAAGAAAGATCTAACCTTTTGGGGGCCTAGCCACCTCCAAATGCCCTTCCATATCGAATTATCGACTGAGGGATGGTCCATTTTGCTCAAATATGCTGACTTCACTATGAACTTCCCTTCTTAATTGAATTTCCAGTATATTTGATCATTACCCATCTCTTCATTAGGAGGCATTATAGCTACTATGATGTTGTTGACCCTTGCTGGGAGCATGTAGTTAAACTTAGGCCAGTCCCATTGCCCCGATGTGGAAACCATTTCAGCTACTTTACACTGCCTCAAACTGTCCTGGATTGGCTCAGTGGCAAAGCTTTCAAGGGGTCCAACTCCTGGCACCCAATCGTCTGTCCAGAATTTAACTTCTTTTCCATTTCCTACATTCCATGAAACTCCACCTTCCACTTCCTGCTAAACTTTCCTAATTCCTTTCCACAAATTGGATGAATCAGCCTTCCTGTCTAGCAACTTTGGAATAGCATCACTACTACATTTGTATTTGGACCTGAGGGTCTGGACCCAGAGATCCTCTGGTTGGTTAATGATTCCCCAGGCTGCTTTTATCAAAAAAGTCTCATTCATCTCTCTTAGCCTCCTAATCCCTAAGCCCCCTGAGTCTTTTGGTTGACTAACTCTTTCCCAATTGACAAGGTGAATTTTCCTGGTTCCATCTGCCTCACCCTAGATAAATTCCCTGCATTCTTTTTCCATCTCTGAACATAGCCCAAGTGGGAGAAAAGCCGTCTGCATCGAATAAAAGGGCATATTATTCAGCACATTACAAGTAAGGGTAATTCTGCCTGCAAAAGAGAGGACCTTAGCTTTCCACCCACTCAGCCGGTTCTTCACCTTCTCAATGATATGCTTGAAGGTTTTGCTGGTGACCCTCTTGTGGATGAGGGGCATTCCTAAATAGGTTCCGAGGTCATTCGTAAGATGGAAGCCCAATGTTTGGCTATACTGAGTTGCTCGGTTGTGGTTAATGTTTGAGGAAAATAAACACTTCAATTTTTTCCCATTAACTAGCTGGCCAGAACTAAGGCAAAATGAGGAGAGTATAGATTTAATCAACTCACATTGCTCCAGCTCGGCTTCTGCAAACAAAACTAGATCATTAGCAAAGAATAAGTGTGACAGTGGGGGTCCATTCTTGCATAATTTGATGGGTTTCCAGAGCTTGTTATTCACCGCCCAATCGATGCATTGTACCAGCCTTTCTATACATAGAGTAAAGAGATAAGGAGACAGTGGGTCTCTCTGTCTCACCCTGTAACAACTCAATTTATGTAATTTTTTTTTTAAAATACCATGAAGTTATTACTTCGTTACAACTTAACTCAATATAACATTTATTTAATTTATACAATACTGAGTTTCCATACACACTATTATTTTACAAACTACACACCATTATTTTACAAACATTTGTACAAAGATACATATTAGTTCTAATCATCTATATCGACTATTTCCGAGGACACTGGTTCGGGTGGCACGTCCACCGGAATCTCAGTTACATCTACGACAGTTATATCTGAAATAACTGGAAGTTGCCCAAGGTAGGGCACCTCGATCCAACGTACAGAGATAATAAGCGTCATAGAGAATATCTACATATTTATTCTTCTGAACATGATATGGAAATATAGTGAGAATTAAATCCCAGTAAGTTCAACAATAAATCATAATTTACCATTATAGTTCATCATGTCATGTTCAGCTGTATAAACTACAGAAAATATCTTTAAGTCACATGAATGCACTTTATCATGCACATGAAAATTATATAGTTATGACATGTATGGCATGAATAACTATTTTTTTCGAATTTCATATGATGGCTATCAACTTATTCTTACTTCAAGATACCCCGGTCAGGGTAAGTATTCTCTACTTTTCGGTACGGGCTTATCTCGCTCCGTCCGACATGGCACACTTTCTCTTTCTTTTCTCATGAATATAATTATAACCGTTGGTAGGGCGTCCCCTACTGGTGCACCACACGGATTGCCATGTGACCGTGCTCATTTCTTTTCTTTTCACAATGATAGCGAAAAATATGCTTTCAATAACAAGTATGTTCATCAAAATATAACTATTACCATAAATCATTGGTAATCATGCCATGAACATAACCATTTAAAATATCACTTTATAAAACATTTCCATGTCAAAATTCTATACTAATACCTTGGTAACTGGATAGTAATTGTAGTCTGTAAACAGCGCACCAGGAAAGTTCCCAGAAAAGAGAGGTGGGTCACTAATGGACACGCTTAAGTACCAAGTCTTTCCTTGCCAGAGCTTTCCTTAGACATGCACTTTTCACAAATCACAATTTTTTTCCAGTAACTAGAATAATTCTTTTCATTTTCTTTATGTCTAGGCATTTAGTCATTTTATTTCTACTTATATCATTTCCAACACATGTTCTTACAAATTTTATAGAGCATTTTTCCTCAAATTGATTTCTATTATTACCTTAAAAATTCATCTAGGGTAGAAAAATATTGAAAATAGGTTTACTAACTTTTAACACAGCCTTTGCTTACAAATCAGAGCATAACTCTCTCATTTTAACTCCGATTAAGATGATATTAGTGTCTATAAAAAGCTAAGACAATTATCTAAAACTGTTATGTTAATCATATCAACAAAATAGTATGATATTATGGTGTTATTACTCCTTTAAATTTAGTATTATTTCTTCTCATTTAGGTTCTGACTTTTACTAACTAATTAGACAATATCTCTCCAATTTGAACTCCAAATTGAGTTATTCCAGTTGGTAAAATTCCATGAGCCATATATCTATAATTGTTATGTTGGCGCACTATTTTAATTCTCTACAGAATATTCCCAGAAATTCAAAAACTAAAACATTAATAACATACTCTTCCCTGAATAAACATTTTCTGACCTCTGCTTACTAATCGGATCATATCTACCTCATATGAACTCCAAATTGCATAATTCCAGTGGGCATATTTCCATGAGACATAGATATATAAGGTTCATGTTAACCATTTATTTTAATTCCATACAAATAATTCCCATAAATTAAAATACAAAAGCTGTCCTAACATAATCTTCCCTGATGAACCATTTTCTGACCTTGGCTTACTAATCGGACCATATCTACCACATGTGGACTCCAAATTGAATGATTCTAGTGGCTAAAAATCCATGACATACATATCTTTAATTCTTATGTTAACCATTTATTTTAATTTCCTACCAATAATTCCCATAAATTAAATTACCGAAGCTATCCTAACATATTCTTCCCTGATGATTCATTTTCTGACCTTTGACTACTAATCAGATCATATCTACCTCATATGGACTCCAAATTGAATGATTCCAGTGGCTAAAAATCCATGACATACATATCTTTAATTCTTATGTTAACCATTTATTTTAATTCCCTACCAATAATTCCCAGAAATTAAATTACCGAAGCTATCCTAACATATTCTTCCCTGATGATTCATTTTCTGACCTTTGACTACTAATCAGACCATATCTACCTCATATGGACTCCAAATGGAATGATTTCAGTGGCTAAAAATCCGGGACACATATATCTTTAATTCTTATGTTAACCATTTATTTTAATTCCTTATAGATTGTTCCCAGAAATTAAAATACCGAAGCTTAAAATTCTGCCACCCATAGCCATAACCATGCAGAACTATCTACACCAACCTAAGTATTCAAACATACATCACATGCAAGATCAATATGTAACATGATATAGCAACATCATGACCAATCATAAAAGTTCTAAGATCAAAATCTCATATAAATATTATAAGTTTCAAAAGTTTTCTTCAAAAAGAAATATTGTTAAACTTACTTGGAGCACTTAGTCTTCTAGACTTCTCCTTCCTCTTTCTTCCTTTCTTCCTCTCCTTTCCTCACTCTACCTTGCTTCTATTTTTTTCTCTCACTCACTTGGACGAAATTCTAATGTTGTAAGGGTGGGTTTTCTTATATAGACCACCAAATAATTCACCTTTCATGATCATGGGTCTACCTTATCACAATTAGGATACACTTTGTTGAATTTTTGGAAAACAAACAACTTATGTTCTTGTCTTCCTCTTCCTTAGTCAAGATATGCATAGGAAAAGGAGATTTGTATTTTGAAAATTATGATAATATGTTCTTAAGATATGGGACAAGGTCCCTTTGATTTAGGGATTCATTTCCATTTTCTTTTGTCTTAAACAAATATGATAGGTTTGCCTTTTTAGGTGGCAAATTTCTAGCCCTTGAATCTCCATTATTTGATTGATATTATTTGTGTGGGCTATGAATGTTTTGTCCTAATACCATGTATTATCATACCACTTGCTAAAATTATGAGTGTAGGATATAGATGTTTTTGTCCTAAAGCCTTGTATTATCATGCCACTTGCTTAAATGATGAATGTAGAATCACACCACTTGTTAAATTTTTTTGTCTTAATGCCATGTAACCTAATCTTTATTCTTATTATTATATCATCATCTAATTTATTTTATTTTATTTTTCCTCTTGGATTTGGGCTTATTCCTACCCATTATGGTCTTATTCCTACCCATTTTCTTTGCTTTGGATAAAATTCTTTCTTTCTTGGAGGGCTTGGTCACATTTTCATAATTTTTGGGCTATTCGTCCAATTACTATATCCTAGTCCAAGTCTATGTTTTATTTTTTGCTTAGGTTATCCAATGGGCTTGCTAGAAACTTATGTGAAGTGGAAAAACTCTATATGAAGTGTCCATAGGTAAAAGCCCAATGTATGGGTAAAGATTTTAAACTTAGTAACTATAGTTCTTGAATTAGGAAAAATTACCCTAATTCAATGTTCTTTGAAATTTTAAGACATTTACTTGTTTCTAAAAATTTATCTTCCTTATCCAAGAATTTTGCATCTCTTTAGTATGTTATTTCATATACATAAGGTGAAGAATTTCTAAGGATTATATTTCCTTAGATATCTAAAATATTGTCTAATAAATTTTATTTCCTTAATTAAATTTTTTATGTACCTTTATCAATAAAAGAAACGAAATTAAGGATGTTACACACCCCTCTTGACATCTCAAAGGATTTGGTTACTTCTCCATTCCACAACACTCTCATCGTCTCGGTAGACACATAGCTCATAATAATACTTCTGAAGTGGTTGTTCAATCCAATTTCTCCCAGAGTATCATTTAGAAAGTCCCAACCAATTCTGTTGTAAGCCTTCTCTAAATCAATTTTGATTGTCATTATACCTTTCCTACCTTTTTTCCTCCTCATGGTGTGTATCACTTCCTGGGCAATAATAATATTATCTGAGATATGTCTCCCTAGGATGAAGCTACTTTGGCAAGGCCCAACCAACTGTGTCATCAGTGGTTTCAGTCTGTTGGCAATAGTCTTCATTAAGATCTTCAAGATAACATTGCATAAGGCGATTGGTCGGAATTCTTTTAGGTTTTCTGGATTCTCAACCTTGGGTATGAGGACTAGAAGTGCCTGGTTTATGTTTCTTATAGTCCCTGGATCATCATAAATCTCCCTCAGCAACTTGCAGATAGATGGTCCCACCACCTCCCATTGACTTTGTATGAAGACAGCATGCAGTCCATCTGGTCCCGGAGCCTTGAATGCTCCAAGGCTGAATGCAACTTCCTTGATCTCATCATCAGAAAAGGGCCTCTAGAGATTTGACAGCACCTCCTCTGTGACTTTGGGAAAACATCCAGATAGCATAGGGGTTTGAGTAGGGGTATTTTCCTGAGAGAAGAGAGTCTTGAAATAGTTCCTTGCCATTTCCTTCAGCGTGTCTTGATTGTGTTCCCAACTACCATCCTCCTTTTTTAGCATAGTAATTCTGTTTCTCCTTCTTCTTGCAATGGTTGATGCATGAAAGAATTTTGTGTTCCTATCTCCAAATCTAAGCCAGCTGCATCTTGACTTTTGATACCAAATGACCTCCTCCTTAATCAGTAAATTTTCCTATTCCTTCCAAAGGTTCCATCTGAGTTCTTTGAGAGAATTGTGGTCCCTGACTTGCAATGCCCTGTCAATGCCCTCTATCCTCTTTGCAATTTCTCTTTTCTTTTTAAAAACATTTTCAAATATCTTCTGGTTCCAACATTCAACATCTTTCCTGAATTTTCCCGCTGCCTCCTTCCAGCCCTGTTCCTTGCTCCAAGCTTTGTTGACTACCTCTTGGAATGAGTTATCCAACATCCAAGCAGCTTGAAATCTGAAAACATTTGGCCTTCTGGAATGCGTTTTCCCGCTCCATATGCTTATGTGCAAAGGTCTGTGGTCAGATTTCAGAGAAGGGAGGTGAGAGACCATGGCTTCAGGGAAGGCCACTTGCCACTCAGTGTTCCCTAACACTTGGTCTATCCTTTCCTTCACAGAGCCTCTTTCCCAGGTATATTTGGGGCCTTTAAACCCCAAATCCACCAGAGCATTCCTTTCAATGAAATCTCTGAAGTCTCTTATCGAATTTTAATTCAGATAACTGCTACCTTCTTTCTTATCTATGTTCTTGTATGAGTTGAAATCCCCCATGAGGATCCAGAGGGTATCATGGTTTACATTTAGAGCCGATACTTGCTGCCAGAGCTCCTTCCGGCATACATAGTTGGGATTTCCATAGATTGCTGACACAGCACATTTCCTTCTGTCATGTTTGAACCCGACCTCAAAGTGAATGAATTGTTTGTGTCTCACCATGATTCTCACATCCAACTCGTTTTGATCCCATATGAGCCAGATACCTCCGGAAAATCCTTCGACTTCCACTCTATCCTTTCCTGTCCAACCCATCTTCTTGATGATGGTATCAGCTCTCTTGCCACTAACTCTAGTCTCAAACAAAGCAATCAGGCTCAAATGATGCCGCCTTATCAGGTCTTTGATGAGAAGAGGAAAGTATCTTGCTCCTGCTCCTCTGCAATTCCAGGCCATAAAATTCATAAACACACCACCAGAGAGGAGAGAAACAAGAGCTCCTACGATCCTGTGCTATAAGTCTCAGAAACATCCATGCCTTACAACATTGACCCTTCTCCATTCTGCAGAACTAAGCCTTGTTGGTTCGCCTTGCTTGACTGGGGTGCTCTGTGTGGAGGTTTGGCCTTCTCTGTGTTCCCCGAAGACACCTCCGTGATGTCGTCTTCCTTCCCTTTGTTCGTGATTCCCTTTCTACCGATACATGCAGGGGCCACAGGAACTATCGGATTCAAGGGAATAGGGATTGGGCTAATTAGAAATTCGGCCCCCATTGGGTATAGGGGGACATCCATTAAGGCCTCCGGTTGGGAGGGCCCTTTCCCTTTCTCTGGCCTCGCTGAGGGCCCAGCTTCTATCTTGGCTTGCAATTTGAACCCACCCACACCTAGTTTACGAAGGCCAAGTTTGGCCTGGGCCTTGTTTTTCGTTTTCCTAATCCCTTCCGAGCCCAAACCCGTATTTTCTTTGCCCGTTGGTATGTACCTATTGCATTTACTCTCTGCCCTTCTGGACATGACCTGACCTGCCCCTTTCACGTTCTCTGCGCCGTTGACTCCTCCCTCCTTTAGGGCTCCTATCTTGTTTGTCTCCATCAGGTCTTCCCCTACTGTCTCTAGGATGCTAAATCTAGAGGATCCAGCGTTTTCTTTCTGGTAAGAGTGCCCCGAAGTCTTTCCATTTTCAGCTTTCGATTTCTGCTTTGTCATCTGTGTACTTTCTGAGCCCCGATTCATGGCAGCTTTTCTCCTTTCAGTCTTTTGGACCAGCATCCAAGGTCTGTACTCTCCATCACCAGTGTTATGGGCCCCCTTCGATACGCTCACCGGCGGCTCGATCTGAATTCTTTCGGGTGATTGGACCTCCGTTGTGATTTCCGATCTACCTCCTTCCTCACTGGGTGAGTATCTGTTAACCTCTAGTGTGTTTTGTGGGCATTGGTCTCTTCTGTGGCCATATTTTCCAAAATCAAAACAGACGAAGTGCAAGCCCTCGTATTCCACATTGAACAGCCTTTTCCTGAGTTTGAACTTTGCCACCAGTTTCTTCTTCAAGTCTATTTCAACGCAAATCCTCACAAATTTCCCTCTCTCGACTCCAAACTCATCTCCGTATTCTGAGTTCATTTTCCTGAGGGTGTGATTATCAATTTTCAAAGTTTTCCCTATTCTGTCCCCTAGCCTCTAGAGAAAGTGTGAGTTATAATATTCAATCGGGAGCCATGGGATTCTTACCCACACTGCCACCTTCCTGAAACTATCTTCTAGTGGTATGAATTTTGGTCTCCATCGTTGAACAACTAGATAGTGATCAGCAATCTTCCAAGGTCCTTCATGCAGTGCGTAACTGTAGTCCCCTGGGTTTGTGAAACTGGCTAGGTAGAAGTCATTCCCTATATCAATTAGGTTGAATGACCCGGATGGGTGCCACATCCTGCTTAATCTTTCCTTCAAATATCTGTACCCGATTTTTTCCCCATTAATTTGATGATTAAGGAATTTCTCCATTTTCTGTAGTAACCTCTCCTTTCTTCTACAGAGATTTTAACCACCAGGAATGGCTCCTCCTCCAAAGTTCTCTCTTTGTTTGACAGGTCTGACTCAGTGTCATCCTCTGAGAAAATCCTCTCTTCATCCAGATCCTCATCCATTTGATTGTTGGCCACTCCATTGAAGCTAATCAGGCGATCCCTATATGAGATGCGAACCCTCTCCTTACCCTGCTGCTCATTACAATGCTATGTGGGATTTCCCCCCCAGTACTAATCTCCTCCACAAAGGGTGGTTCTGTAGCAGGGCTTGTTAGTATCTCCTCACCCATACTACTTGTGCTATTTTGCATGATGTGTAATGGGGAAATGGGAGCGGGCTCCCTTTCTTCCATGTCCTTGTCCATAATGGAGATTTCTTCGCAGACTGTTGCTTTGATTTTTTTATTACTCCTTTGTAGTATATCCTCTTCCTCCTTGGTTATGCCTGGGTTAGTTTCTTCCTTGTGCTCTAAATTGCTAGTGCTTGGATATTCCAATTCGGTGGGAGAAGCCATCTGTGCCCTAAAAAAATGCTTGAAATGACTTCAGACAAAGGGTTGCTTCCCCAAGACAACGCTTCAGCCAAGGACTGATGGAGCGGCTTTGCAGTTCTTAGTGCTTTTAGCTTCTCGAGCCTTGACCACTTTAAATTCAAAATTTTAATTTAATTTTATTTTTGGTGGATGAAGCCCTCAGTTTTTTAATAGATTATCTCACTCATCAATTATGCTATTATAATTTAAAGGTTTGTAGATAAATTACTAATATATCATAATTAAAATAATTGAAAATTATAAATAAAAAATTAAAAAACTAGTAATAATTAAAATAAGCAAAAAATGATTAAATAAATAATTATTTCTTAAAAAAATTAAATTTTAAAAATAATTATAAAAATATTTAAAGAAGAGGATATTGTTAATGTCAACGTCATTACAACTTTTTTAAAATTTGGATTGAGGCCACCAAAAGCTGTGCAACGCAGGTCTCGCACCCCAAAAAAAAATTGCAAGAAGCAGATCCGAAGTTTCATAAGATTAAAAAAAACGATTAAACTAAATTAAAATAAATTTATTTTTTATTAATTTGATTTTATAATTTAAATTAAATAAAATAAATTTAATTTATTTTTTTTATAATTAATTCAATTTAGTTGAATTTTTAAAATTAAATTAAATTGAACTATAAACACTTTAATTTTTAAAAAAATATTATATGATTATTTTATTGTATTAAATATATGAAAAATAATTATATTTAAACAATTTTATGCCAATTATTTTTTCAAAAAATAAATAATTTTTTTAGGGAAGTTTGCCCTCGAAATATCTATGTAGGAGAGTTTGTCCTTAAAATCATTTAAAAAAAAAATTAGACTAGCAAAGCTTGATGATGTGGTCTAATGAGAAATTTAGAAAAAATTATTCAAAATTTTAATTTAATTCCATATAACAAAATTTGAGTAGTCATTCTTCACCGATTTTACCAAAGTATTTTGTGAGATTAGAAAACTCAAAATTGCTCTAGTAATAACTACTAAGCAGAGCCCGTTAAAAAAATTAGGAGTGTTCGATAGTCGATTTGATTTAGTTTTTGAGGTTCAATCAAATCGAATCGATTCAAAAAAATTTACTAATATGTAAATCTATTAGGACCAAACTGAATCTTTTAAAAGCGGTTCGGTTTGATTCGATTTTTTAGTTTTTTTTTAAATTTTTTTGAATCATTTTTTTTATTTTTTAGTCCATTTAAATTTTTTTGGCTTATTTTTTAATTTTTGTATTTATTTTATTATTTTTGAATTCATTTTAATTTTTTTTTGAATTTATTTCAAAAAATTAAAAAACACAATTTTATAAAATATTTTTAAAATATAATAAAAAATAAATTTAATAATATAAATTTAATATATTTTAAAAAATTTAATTAATTTGATTCGATTTGATTAAAATTTTATTTTAATAAAAAATTAAATCGAACAGATCATTTTTTTTTTTTAATCTAAATCAAAAAAATTATTTATTTTATTCAATTTTAATGCGGGTCAGTTTGATTGGATCGATCAGGATCCAGTTCGATTTTGTTCAGCCCTAAAGAAAACCCGAAAGGTCGGTCAGTGCGACGGTGCCAATATTTATGAGAGCAGAAGTTGCGGCTATGATGTATGCTTCCTCGATCGTCTTCTTCCATCGTGTTAGGGTTTGGTGAGTTTTAGTTTGCCGTCATTCTTGAACATTTCCTTGGTTTTGATTAATATTTTCATTTCATCCATCGAATTGTAAACAAAAGCAGCAAAAATTGTGCTATAAGTAATGTTGCATTAAGCAGCTATAATATATTTCATTGCCTTGAATGAGAAAGTTCGTGGTACCTTTTGCTTATGCATTTGACTTGACTCAATTGATCTGATGCATGAGCAATAATGTTAGCCTCCCACTTGTGATTGTTCTTCGTATTTTGAAGCTTGAGATGTCATTTATTTTTTGTTCTTAATTGTTTAGGATCAATATTAGATTCTTATGGATTCAGAGGCTTCAAAGGAAACTGCTGGTTCCCGAAGGAAAGTATGTTTTGATGCTGTATAGTATTCATTTGTTATTGTTTATTATGATCCCTACTATAAATTTTATCAGAAAGTGAAAATATTCATTGCAACATTGTTCTCACGGTGAATACCTTGAGTTGTTCCAGGTAAAATTTGCACCAAAAGCTCCACCTCGTCGAGGGCCTAAGCCAGAAATTAAAACGTATATGTCATTCTGTTAAACAGTAATTCACGTATCACATCGCAATTTAACTTCCCTGACTCTGGTCTGTTCTCCCTCTACTTGTGCTGTTTCTGCAGTGAAGTGGTTGAAGATACTGATGCTGTACAAGCTAGGGATTTGCTGAGGCGTTTCAATGTATTTGTACTTTCAATTTGATTATTTTCCCTGATTGATTTTTTATTTATTTTATTTACTCTGATATGCGCCTGTTGAAAATTTGTTGCCTTTCGTATAGGAGAGTTCGATGAAGGCAAAGTCTAAGGTTGAGAAAAAAGGTTTATTCCGTTTTCTTTCTGTTTTGACTATCTTAAGCCTAAGTTGGTTCTGATAACTTCACTGTGAAAACAGATTCTCTTCTTCTACCTAGTCCTCAGAGTGAAGGAGCACACATTTGTTTTAGTTAGTTCATGTAATTGGATAAATGGTAAACTTATACATAACTGACTCTAAAGCAGGATCCATCAACAGAAAAATTTGTGGATGCAGTCACCAACAAAATCAACTAGGCTACAACATCTTTATCTTTTGTATGTGATATTGTTTTCTTTGTATAGAGAATAGCAATTAAAGAATGTACTATCTCGATTGTTTGCACCATCCCTATGTTAAATGACTTTGTAGGTTTCTTCCATGTCAAAAGTAAAGTTGAAGTTGAACGATTTTAAATACTTCATATCTCTGGTTTACAGACCCCAAATTATTTAAGATGTTGAAATCTCAAAAGTATGCTTGACATGGTGTAAGTTAGATTAAAGTAGGAGCAGTATCATTCTATTTGTTCTCTAAAATTTCATTGTTCATCTCCGGTTTGCAGTTTCAGCTTCACAAATTGCATTTGGATATGGAGGTGCATCAACTTCCATCAAATCATATGGTGTTCCCTGGGGTGGGAGTAACAGTGACAGCTCTCAGAGTTCAGCCTTCAGTGGTATGCCCATTCAGGCATTCTCTCATCTCTCCTTCTAGCTCTCTATGTCTATGAGGACAACTATATATTTCAGTTAATAGATCCCTGCATTATCCTCATAATAACAATTTTGCTGTGATGCATTTCCCACAGGTATGAGAGAGAAAGAATATAAAGAACCATGGGTAAGTATACTCTGAGTCAAATGAAAAAGGAATATTATTGATTTACCGTTCTAATCTGTTTTCTTTTTGTGTGCATACTTGTTGTGCTTTGAGTTAAGGGTTTGTTGGATGTTGCTATAGGACTATCACAGCTATTATCCAGTAACTCTTCCTATGAGGAGGCCATATTCAGGAAACCCAGGTATATTCCAGGAATAATCTTAGGAAAAGGAAGAAAGGAAATATAATACCACGGTCATTGAGTGATGTTAACTTGTTAATTTAGTCCAAATATCCTTTTATTGTCAACTGTTCTTTTAAATCATTTTGTTCGTCTGCTGGAGTTAAGGATTGTTTTCAGTTATTTTGAAAGTTGCTTTGTACTATGCAATATAAAGTGGCTATAATTTTCATATTTTTGTATTAGAACTTCTTGGTGAGGAGGAATTTGGGGAGGCTGCAGAATCCTTAGCTTATGATGAAAATTCATCAAATCCAACAATGGAGCTTGGCCTATTGGTAAATAACCTGAAATTAGAAACAAAATCAAGTATAATATTTTGAATTCAGTTTATTTATTATAATGCCTTTGAGTAAATTGTTGGTAGGAGGAGAATCCAGAAGCAAGTTTGTTCTTGCTTCAGTTGCCACCAACTTTGCCTAAACAATCAACTCCCGCAGGAGTCCAGTATGTATCTGAGAGCTCCAAGCCCCCTGGAGGAGCCCAATCTGTGGAGAAGCCAAGTAATTTGGACAAAGTATCATCTGGATTCATGGGTAAATTGCTAGTGTACAGGAGTGGTGTGATAAAGATGAAGCTTGGCGATACCCTTTATGATGTAAGTACTGCATTGAGGAGCTAAATTACGAGAGAAGATCCAAGTTTTATTTGATCAATTCTTATTCTTTCAATAATCAAAATTATGAAAGGCCTTAGATCCATATTATATCAATAAAATGTGAAGTTGAAGTATTGTCAAAATTATTGTATAGTTTAAAAAGTATTTGTGAGATGTTCTATCACATACAAATTCTACAAGTGAATTACTCTTGAAATTCTCAGTCTCACTCCTTTTAAAAATGAATTGATGGTATGGTGGAATATATTAGTTTTAGTTTCTCTTTGAACTTAATTTTGCATTTGTTCTTCTAAATGGTTGCAGGTTTCATCAGGCATGAATTGTGGGTTTGCCCAAGATGTTGTTGCAATCAATACTACTGAAAAGCATTGCTGTGCTGTGGGGGATATTAGCAAGCATGTCACTATAACCCCAGATGTAGATGCTATATTAGACAGTATGGCTGATTTATGATAAATTCAACACGTTTCTGTTATAGTTCGCATTTTTCTTTTATCAGATTGTTTGGTTTATTTGATCCATAATTAAAAAAATAGAAGAGAAGAAAATAAAAAGCAAGTGTGAATTTTTGTTTTTGATTGGAGGAAAAAAGATCAAGTTGCGAACGAAAATTATGGAATACACGGGGAAAAGAAAGTGAGAAGTTTATGTGATCTGGCTTCATTATTCTTATTTGAGGTCATTTGTTTCCTCTGATTGCAGCAAAAAAATTTTAGGTTAAGCAGCTGAGTGCAATTTATAAATCAACTATAGTTTTACAGTCATTTTATCAATGAGTGGCTTTCGTGTTTGTGGTTCTTACTTATTTTTTTTCTAACAAACTAAAAAAATAATAACAGTAACAACACAGGTATTTCTAGCGTACTTGATGATTAAAGAACATCCCGTAGAATATATTTCTGTTTCTAAAGTGCGTACCTGGTTTATTTGATCACTGAGAAATTTAACAAGCCGAAAAAATAATTAGTTTTAGGTGTTTGATTTCTCATTATTTTATAGGTACTTATTATCGATTCAAAAACAAAATTCATCATAAGATGCATGACATTGTAATCTTTTAAACATTTCCCTACCTCCCGGTATCCAAGCTTAACTTGAATACTGTTAGTTTTGTAGTGTTGCGAGTGGCATTGTATTTCGTACTTGGACTGAAAACTGGATTTTCTTGATTTGAACTTGACCCAGAAACAAAATCATGGCTTAGTGAAGTTTTGCGTTGTAGTCATAAGTCGAAGCAAATATGACCTCCAAATTCATCACTCAGTGTAAATTAACAGGTTCACCTCTCAATAACTGAGGTGAGAACAGGTTGATTCATGAGATCACTAAAATACGGTGGGTAAGCAACTAAATAGAAAATAGATTATGGACGAAATTAGATTTAAAATGTTTAAATTGCTTAAGAAATGGAATGACAGGAAAGCAGCGAAGTACTAAATGTTTATTATTCCAATGTCTATTTTTGGTACATTGTAACACCACTATTTTAGAACATGAAAAAACTAATCCTTCGGGCTTGATGCGATAACCTTGTTGTCAAATGGAAAAGCACATTCGGGCTAGCTTACAACATATTAGAGTTGGTGCAACTTGATTTGAGCTCAATGTTGTGGCTCAGGAGTTATATCTGTGTAAGGAGCATGAACGTAAGGAGAGAGCTCCAATGAGAAATGTTATAAAATGTTAGCTAAAGCCATCTCAACTTCTAGCATGGCTAAATTTTGGCCGATAAAGGTCCTTGATCGCCAACCAAATGGAAAGAAGGTTAACTGATCCTTAGATTTCTTGAAGACTCCTTCAGAGAATCTCTGTGGTTTAAATTCTTCTCCATCATAACTTCATAAAGTATCATGTTTATCTGCACGAAGGTGATTTTTTTTATCAAGTTTGATGAATGAATGTGATTATTGTCGGTTAAATGGCAGTGGAAATTTCTAAGGCTTCGTCTTTCTTGACTATATGACTTGAGATATTTGCCTTTAAGGTCTTTAAGGGACTCCTTCCAGCCTCCTTTATGCTAGACATGTAAGTTTTGTCTAAGCAAATATAGGCTCTAATTTTAAATCTTGTTACTATTGATGATTTTCTGTTGTCATCAGTTACCATATGTTGCTGATAGCATCTTAAGAGATAATGCATACTTTTGATAAGAATTTCCATGGGATACTGGCTTGTGAAAGCAAAAGAAAAACTAGTTGATCTTTAAATGAAATGCACCTTTCACAACCCAAATAATGCCGCAGGTCAAAAATCAACCAGCTGTGACATGTAGAAGGTAGTTAAGCATATGCCTCTGATAAACTCAATTTTGAAGTTTTTTATGGCTTTATAGTCCAATTCACCAATTTGTAGGACCTCCTTCCTTGCCTTTTCTTGCGAGTCTAGGTGCATGGCTATTACTACCATTGTCCATGTCAACCAACTTGAGGTTGTTTCATAGCCAGCAATGTAAAACTGCTTGCACTCCTCTACTACATCTTCCCTGTAAGGTCTCAAATTTACGACCAGGTGAAACAAACAATTTTTTTTTCGCAATCAGATATTTTTTATAACATTCATAACACTATTCTTTGTCATAAATAGATACATATAAGTTCTCTCATGTATATACATTAACAGATCAAGTTATAAATGTCAAAGTAATATCAGAAGTAGGGATTTTGCCTGTGGCGTTCAGAGCACACTTTAGAATACAAACACAGTATAATTCAAAACTGTGAGCTTTGAAAGCAACGTAAATTTACCCAGATAATATGTTACCTAACTGATCACCTATTTGTGGTATTAGACTCTGTATTCTTATATAAAAAATATAGAAATATCGTGTAGTGAGTTTGACAATTCAGTGAGTAGATAATACCTCCTATGACCTCTTAGATCAGCATATGGATGTACTCATGTTTTAAAATTTGTCACATAGAAAATACAGTTTAGAAGTACATCCATATGGCACCTATATTTCAAATATTCTCAAATAAAAGGATATTCAGATATCAAAAACCATATTCAACACAATATGTTCATTAAATAAATGTTGTTATGCTCAGCTGTATAAACTATAGTACAATATTAATTTTTTGAGATAAAATTATAACTTTTAACACACCTGCCTCACTCGGTGATCTGGCACACTCAATTTAAAATAACCTACCTCACTCGGCAATCTAATTAACCCACACACTTAATTCACTCATTTACTATACGCATAGTGACCGATTAACTACAGTCACAATAGTGATAAGGGAATGTGAGTTCATCACCCATCTGCCTTCTCATATTACCACTGTCACCCGGTTAGAGTGACCCTCCCTTTGCTCACTCAAGCTAATAGGGCGTCCCCTACTCGGTACCGTCACAAGCCATACAACCCTCGATATTCATCCATGCATATAAATACATATATATAAATGCATATTCATTAAATGTAATGTATAATTATCAAGCAATTCGACATGAGCTTTACACTTGCCATTCAATCATAATCAGTAACTTTATAGTTTTATAAATCAATGCCTCATGCATATAATATTCACGTTACCAAATAATGATAAATACATTTAGAATCACATATTCAATGAGTTTCAAAACTGATTTGCAAAACCATACTCTTCTTGAACTATATACCAGTTCGTATACAAAACATATATTTTAATATATTTTAGAAACTTATGATAGCATAAATAATTTGTAAATGTAACCAATTATACATTTTAAGTTCAAGAATAGCATGGAGTAAGTCATAGAAAGAATTATCTATTCACAGGTCAGGGCTCCAGGTTGGACAACCCCAAATGTAATTTTTCAAGTTAAATCTAATCAAATGGATCTCAAAAACGAGTTTAGAGGGTCCAAAAATATAAGAAATGACCTTGGGAGCTTGGTCAACGTTAGTTATTGTTCACAGCCGAAAAATACTATTTATCGCCGAAAATCACTATTCATACTCGCTGGATTTGCTATTCATGACGCACAAAAATTTGTCAGATGGCCGAAAAAATTCATATCCTAAGATTTATGTAGCTCTTGAATTCATTTACAATGTCAGATTTTTAATTTGAGGTCTTTAAGTAAGAGTTTCAGAGTTTACCTTTTTTTGAGATTTTCTATTTCCGATCTGTGGCGATTCTACAGCTGATTTGAAAAATTGTTCAGTCAAAATCGTAGTATTCTCTGTCCTAAATCCAGTTGTACCCTTAATTTTGAGATCATAAGCCAATAGGCACTCCAAATCTAGAGAGAAAAATAAATGTTACTATTCACACTATTTGTCATGCTCTAATTTAATTAAACGTGAAAACACCATTAAAAGATAAATTTACCCTTATATAATTGAATACGGTTTCACCTTACCACATATTCAGAAAATATCATACGATACAAATTTTCAGTATAGCTAATTATAAATGCCAAAGTTACACTTAACAATATTACAATAGAAGCGAAGATCCTGCCTGTAGTGTTCAGAGCATACTCTAGATTACAATGACATAACATTTAAACATTTCTAGCCTTGGAAACAACGAAGGGTCACCCAGATAATATAACACCTAGCTGATCACGTATCTACAGGGCCAACCTCTGTATCTTTATTTGTAAAATGTGAAAATATCATGTAGTGAGTTTGACAACTCAGTGAGTAAATAAAACCCCCTATGATCTTTCAAATCAACATATGGATGTACTCATTAGTTAAAATTTATCATACCAGAAAATTACAGTTTAGAAGTGCATCCATATGGGATCTGCATTTTCAAATATTCTCAGTTCAAATTAGTACAAATATCTGTATCCATATATGATACAATATGATAATTAATCAAACAGTGTTATGCATTAAAAAACATTTCTTATAAAAATGTTAGGAGGACCTCATATCAGAACCACCATATCAGAGTTCACCCTTTCCATATTTTGCTGGTGTAGGATTTGCTTTTATTTAGCATCTCAGCCAAGGTTTGCCCTACTACCATTCAAGAGAACATGCGAAGGGACTCTAATATGGGTTATTCCCCAAGCACAAAGCAAGGGAAGAAAAATCACATCTCATATGGCATCTTGCCTAAATAGGAGGCATCCCGCTCTCTATCGCATATCATATCCCGTGTGTTGGCCCTCACACAAGGCTAGCACTACCCCCTGCTAGCTGGGTTATCAAGGTGCACCAAGGTTAACATTATTTGATGTTAGAAGATAGTGTTTCTAATAGGATTCCTCCACAAAGTTTTCATATGCGCATATTCTATATTATTCAAAACAGAGCTTTTAGAATAATTCAGAATCTCAATTTCAAGACAACTCATGTGTCATAAATTACCTATTCAGAGTTTGTCACATACACAAGCTCTTTTTTTTTCAAGGAAATCATATAATTTTATAGATCAATGACATATTCATAAGTATTCATTTCACCATTCAATGAAAAATATATGAGAAATCAGCTACACCATGGTTTCAGAAAATTAGTTTCAAAACTATACTGTTCTTGAACTATTTTTCAAATTGTAAACAATTTCAGATAAATCCAATGTATTTCAAAAACATATAAAAATATAAATATCTCATAAAAATAATTATATACATGCTCAAAGATTAAGAAGAGTATAGGGTAAGTCATAGGAAGAATTATCTACTCACAAAATTAGGGTACCAAGTTGGATAACCCTAAAATCCACATTTTTTATCTGAATTTTGCAAAATAAACCACAAAATTGAATCTGAAAGGTCCAAAAACCTTGAAAATGATTCCGAATTTTCAAAATTTGACCTCTGGGAGCTTGGTCAATGCAAACAGGTGCTGGATCACGGTTGCACGCGCCCCCAGGGGGAGCTGCGCGTGGGCGTCACTCGCTGGGAGAATTTCGGCGAGTGAGGGCACGTGCGGTGGTGGATGGTCTTAAAATTTGAGATCCTAAAGGTTAGACACTTTCTGGATCGATCTACGATGTTAGTTTTTGTGTTTGAGAACCACATATAGGAGTTTCAGATATTACCTTTTTAGGTAATTTTTCCTTTAATTTTCTGGCAAATCTCTAGCTAATTCTCCAAAAACCAATCAGATGGATTTGTAGAACTCTTTGTCCTGAGTTCGTTGGTAGTGGTGGTGTCGAAATCTGAGGTCCGGATGTGGAAATATTTTAACTATAGGGTAAGAACATGTGTTAAAAGGCCAAATTGGAGAAAAATGCTCTATAAATTAGAGATATTTGTCCTGAACTCTTTAACTATAAGGTAATAGTAGAAATCAAATTGGAGAAAAATGCTCTATAAATTTGTAAGAACATGTGTTAGAAATGATATAAATAAGAAGAAATTGAATAAAGGCCAAGCATAAAGAAAATGAAGAAATGAAATTAATATTTAAAAAAGAAGACGAATCTTATAAATGAAAATAATAAATGACTAGTATATGCCATAGCCATTGCCATTGTATGAACTTCTTACAATCTTAAGTGTGAAATTCTGACATGAAAATATTTTATAAAGTGATATTTGAAATGGTTATGTTTATGGCATGATTACCAATGATTTATGGTAATAGTTATATTTTGATGAACATACTTGTTATTGAAAGCATATTTTTGGCTATCATTGTGAAAAAAAAAGAAACGAGCACGGTCACATGGGAATCCCTGTAGTGCACCAGTAGGGGACGCCCTACCAACGGTTATGATCATGTTAATGAGAAAAGAAAGAGAAAGTGGGCCATGTCGGATGGAACGAGAAAAGCCCGTATCAGAGAGTAGAAAATACTCACCCTGATCGGGGTAACTTGATATGAAAATAAATTGATAGTTATCATATGATATTCTGAAAATAGTTAATCCTGTCATACATATCATTACTGTATGATTCTTATGTGCATAGATATAATGCATTCATGTGACCAAAGATATTTTCTGTAGTTTATACAGCTGAACATGACATGATAAACTATATTGATGGTAAATTATGATTTATTATTGAACCTACTGGGATTTAATTATCACTATATTTTCATATCATGTTCAGAAGAATAATTATGCAGATTTTCTCTATGACACTTATTATTTTCGTACGTTGGATCGAGGTGCCCTATCTTGGGCAACTACCAGTTATATCAGATGTATCTGTCGTAGATGTGACTGAGATTCCGGTGGAGGTGCCACCCGCACCAGTGTCCCCGGAAGTAGTCGACATAGATGATTAGAGCTAATATGTATCTTTGTAAAAATGTTTGTAAAATAATGGTGTGTAGTTTGTAAAATAATGGTGTGTATGGAAACTCAGTATTGTATCACTGTTAATAACAATTATGCTTGGTTAAAGTGATTATTATTACGAGTTAAGTGGTTAGAATTAAAGTAGTAATAACTTTATGGAATTTTACAAATATAAAATTTTTTTTTGTTACATTTACATAAATGGAATTGTTACAGATAATGCCTCCAAATTTTAAGAGCAAAGACGACTGCTACCATCTCCAAATCATGAGTCAGATAGTTTTGCTCATGTGGTTTAAGCTATCTAGATGCATATGCAATGACTTGGCCATTTTGCATCAACACACATCATAATCCAATTCTCGATGCATCACAGTATACCATGTATCCTCAAGTACCTGAAGGAATAGCCAATACTGGCACCGTAGTCAAACATTCTGAGTTTTTGGAAACTTCTTTCACATTCATCTGACCAGTCAAACTTTATTCTCTTTCTTGTCAACCTCGTCAAAGGAGCAGCTATCTTTGAAAAATCTTTAATGAATATGCGGTAATAGCCTGCTAAACCCAAAAAATTATGAATATCTGTAACTGTTGTAGGGCGTGGCCATTTTTGCATCGCTTCTATCTTTTTAAGATCAACATGAATGCCATCTTTAGTAACTATATGTCCTAGAAAGGTAACACTACTAAGTCAAAATTCACATTTTGAAAACTTAGGATACAACTGGTATTCTCTTAAGGTTTGTAATGTTATTCTTAAATGCCGCTCATGCTCCTCTGAACTCTTTGAATATACTAGGATATCATCTATGAATACAATGACGAATTGATCCAGAAAAGGTTTAAATACTCTATTCATCAAATCCATGAATGCAACTAGTATTTGTTAGACCAAATGGCATTACTAAGAACTCATAATGCACCCCAAGGAGAAGTACTAGGGCATATAAATCCCTTGTCTAACAACTCTTGTAATTAGGTTTTCAACTCCTTGAGTTCAGTCGATGCCATTCTATATGGGGGTATAGACACTAATTGAATTCTAGAAAGTAAATCAATACTAAACTCAATTTCTCATTCTGGAGGTAGTCTTGGCAACTTATCAGGAAACACATCAGGAAATTCCCTAACCATTGGAACTTGCTCTACTTTGGTGTACTTCATATCAACATCTTTGACTACTACTAGATACCCTTGACATCCTTTTTATAACAGCTTATGGGCTGTTAAAGCTGAAATTAAATTACTAGACTCCTAACTAAGATCTCCTTGTATTAAGAAGGAAGATTCTCTAGGGACATTAAACTTAATCACCTTCAGGTGACAGTCTAGAATGGCATGACATGATGACAACCAATCCATTCCTAGTATAACATCAAAGTCTACCATATCTAGAACTATCAAATCTACAAAAGTCTCCTTATCTTCTATCAAAATCTTGCATGATTTATACACATCATTTACTAATAGGAATTCTTCCATTGGAGTAGCAACCATGAAAGAACAATGTAAACTAGCAGGATCTCTATCCAATTTATTAACAAAGCATGGTGATATATAATAATAAGTAGAACCAAGATCGAACATGACATATGCATTATGGGAACATACTAATAATGTACCTGTCATAACTATATTTGAGGCCTGAGCATCCTGTCATGTCAAGGCAAAAACTCGAGCTTATTCTCGGCCTCGACTTCCTAATCCTCTACCAGTACCACCACTACTTGCTTAAACTGAAATTGCTCTATTTGGTCATACTGGCACAGATGCAGGGGGTGAAGCTAGTTCTACCGATGCTTGACTAAAACTCCATAGTTGTGGGTAATTCCTCATTAAATGACCCATTTGTTCACACTTAAAATATGCACCAATTTCTTTGTGACACTGTCCAGTATGAGGCCTGCCACAAATAGGACATGGTGGAATTGATCTTGAATCTTATTGGCTAACAGGTCTCATATCTTTTTGGTTCATTCTTTGCTTGTTGATATTCACTAATGTATGGTTAGAGCTACCAATTTCTGTTTGAGTGAAGTGCTGTGAATTTTGAAATCTTGATCCTCTGACATTAGGATTATAACTTGTCTGAACATTACTATCTCGCTCTCTTTTTTCTTCATTTTAGACCTTCTATGTTTGATTGCTCTCAAGTTTCCATCATTCTAGCATAGTCCACAGCTACTGAATAAGTTGAAAAATGATTCATCTAAGGACCCACCGACTTAAACAATGGGCGTATCAATCCCGAGACAAACCTCTTTATCCTATCCTTTTCAATAGGAACCAGATATGCTGCATATCTGGACAACCGGGTAAAACGGATGTCATATTAAAAAACTGTCATGTTTGATGTCTGTCTTAATTCTTCAAATTTTGTGGCCCTTTTGTCTCTTTCACTCATTGGCAGGAAGCGATTCATAAATGCTTCCTTAAATTCGTCCCACTCTATTGGTGGTAAAATAACTGCCCGTCCTTGTACAAGTGTCTCAAACCAAACTTGGGCCACATCAGATAGTTGGAAATATATCAGTTCAACAGATCTTCTACTAAAGCACCCCAAAGCTCTTGGGACTCGTTCCACAGCATTAATAAATATATGTGGGTCTTCCTAAACATCTGACCCAGAAAAGTCAGAGGTTTCAACTTAAGGAATTGCGGTAATGACACCTCAATCCCTGTAAGCTTGTCCTCTTGCTCAGTTGTGTCTTCCTAATTCATGTGCTTCTGGAACATTTTCTGGTGGCTGGCCTTTCCTTCTGCGCTGTTCCACTATAAATCTAGTCAATGTCTCTAGACTTTTATGTATATCAGCAATCATATAAGCTGTTCTATCATGTGGCTCCTGAGGGGGTTCTACTTTTTCCTCAGGAACTCTATCAGATACATGGGCCTGTTCATCTTGTCTTGGGGTTCTCATTCCCTGTGCACGCCCTCGACCTCGACCTCTTCCTCTTCCTCTGGGTTGGCCTCTACCACAGTCTCTTTGTATTGAAATTGTAGATTGTGCAGACTCTTCTATAGAGGGTGCATAATCTACAGCTTCTCTAGTAACCGCTCTAGTTCTTGGCGGCATCATCGACTATACAAAACAAAATACCTTTTTAGGGTACCATACTATTTAATCAAATTTTACACTAGGAACTTAAGCAAACTTGAAATAAAAAGGAAGTTAATATTCTATAGAATCCTTCAGCAGTACCTGAAGTATAAATATGTCCGACTCATATCCATACTAAAGGTTCTACTAAAGAATCCTTTCCTCTGATAGCCACAGGAAAACTTAATACTCTGATACCAACTTGTCATGCTCTAATTTAATTAAATGTGAAAACACCATTAAAAGATAAATTTGCCCTTATATAATTGAATACGGCTTCACCTTACCACATATTCGGAAAATATCATACGATACAAATTTTCAGCATAGCTAATTATACATGCTAAAGTTACACTTAACAATATTACAACGTAAGCAAAGATCCTGCCTGTGGCATTCAGAGCACACTCTAGATTACAATGATATAACATTTAAACATTTCGAGCGTTGGAAACAACGAAGGATCACCCAGATAATATAACACTTAGCTGATCACGTATTTGTAGGGTCAACCTCTATATCTTTATCTATAACATGTGAAAATATTGTGTAATGAGTTTGACAACTCAGTGAGCAAATAAAACCCCTTATGACCTCTCAGATCAACATATGGACGTACTCATTAGTTAAAATTTATCATATCAGAAAATTACGGTTCAAAAGTGCATCCATATGGGACCCGCATTTTCAAATATTCTCAATTCAAATTAGTACAAATATCTGTATCCATATATGATACAATATGATCATTAATCAAACAGTATTATGCATTAAATACATTTCTTATAAAATTGTTAGGAGGACCTCATATCAGAACTACCATATCAGAGTTTACCTCTTCCGTACTTTGCTGGTGTAGGATTTGCCTATACTTAGCATCTCAGCCAAGGTTTGCCCTACCACTATTTAAGAGGACACGCGAAGGGACTCTAATATGGGCTATTCCCCAAGCACAAAGCAAGGGAAGGAAAATCACATCTCATATGGCATCTTGCTTAAATAGGAGGCATCCCGCTCTCCATCACATATCATATCCCGTGTGTTGGCCCTCACACAATGCTAGCACTACCCCTTGCTAGCTGGGTTATCAAGGTGCACTAGGGATAACATTACCTGCTGTTAGCAGACAGTGTTTCTAATAGGATTCCTCCACAAAGTTGTCATATGCGCATATTCTATATTATTCAAAACAGAGCTTTCAGAATAATTCAGAATCTCAATTTCAAGACAGCTCATTTGTCATAAATTACCCATTCAGGGTTTGTCACATATGCAAGCTCTTTTTTTCAAGGCAATCATATAACTTTATAGATCAATTCCATATGCATAAGTATTCATTTCAATGTTCAATGAAAAATATATGAGAAATCAGCTACACTATGGTTTCAGAAAACTAGTTTCAAAGCTATACTGTTCTTGAACTATATTTCAAATTGTAGATAATTTCAAATAAATTCAATGCATTTCAGAAACATATAAAAGTATAAATATCTCATAAACATAATCATATACATGCTCAAAGATCAAGAAGAGTATAAGATAAGTCATAGGAAGAATTATCTACTCACAAAATTAGGATACCAAGTTGGACAACCCCAAAATCCATGTTTCTTATCCGAATTTGACAAAATAAACCCCAAAATTGACTTCGGAAGGTCCAAAAACTTTGAAAATGACTCCAGATTTGCAAAATTTTGCATTCGGGAGCTCGGTCAAAGCAGGTCAACACAAACAGGTGCGGGATCACGCACTGCTAGGGGGAGTTGCGTGTGGGAGTCACTCGCTAGGAGAGTTTCGGCGGGTGGGGGCATGTTCGGTGGTGGATGGTCCTGAAATTTGAGATCCTAAGGTTTCGACACCTTTTGGATCGATCTATGGTGTTAGTTTTTGCGTTTGAGAACCATAGATATGAGTTTCGGATATTATGTTTTTAGGCGTTTTTTCCTTCAATTTTTCGACAAATCTCTAGCCAATTCTCCATAAACCAATCAGATGGATTTGTAGAACTCTTTGTCTTGAGTCCGTTGATGGTGGTGGTGTCGAAATTTGAGGTCCGGAAGCAGAGAAATCTTAGAGAGAAGTTTGAGGGTTTCGGAAGAGAAAATTCCGAAGAGAGAGAAAATTTCATATTTTTCCTCCTTTGAGTGGCTGAGGCTCTTATAATATCCTGGGGGACCTTTCTGCAAAAATTTAATTTTAGAAAGAGGTCCTTGCTAATTTTTCTTATTTACATTTTGACCCCGAAACTTTTAAAAAATTATATTTTGGCCCCAAAATGTAAATTCTCATATTTTCTTTGTAATTCTTTAACCCATGTAGTAAATAAACATATTTTCAATGGTTCTCATATCTATTTCCAAAATTCTCTATTTAATTTCAAAGTTTTTCTTAATTAGAATTTCCTTAAATTTACGGTTATTACACTATTTATACTATTCATCAGTTACGGAAATCAGGATTTTCTGAACCTTCTGTCTCCTCCTCCCCTTTTTTTATTTAATAATTAAATATTTAAAATTTATTATTATTATTTTTATTATATACATATAAATACTATTTTTTATCCTAAAATATCCCAAAAGTTTTTAAAAATTTACATTCTTATTAAACTTTAGTTGAACTCTTAAATCATGACTTTTCTTGATAAAAAATTTAATAAAACAAATCACAAAATAAATATATTTATACATAATAAAAGAAAGAATATTTCTAAAAGTAACATAACAATTTATTAGAGCACAATATAATTATTTTAAGTAAAACAAAAATCATTTTAATTAAAATTATATTTTCTTTTAACAAAACATAATCATTTAAAATAAAAATATATTTTTTATTGTAAAACATTATTATTTAAAAATTACAAGATATTACATTCTTCTCTCCTTAAGAAATTCGGTCCTTAAATTTCAAACCATTCTTCTACATGTAGGGAATGAAGTCAAGACATAATTCGGAGTTACCAACCTTATTACTCAAATAAGTGGGGATATCTCATCTGCATGTCATCTTGTACTTCCCAGGTGGCTTCCTGACTTGAGTGATTTTTCCATATACACTTAATCATAGGGATTTCCTTTGACCACAACTTTTTTTTTTCACTTGTCGATGAACAATGAACATTCGTCTTTCCTTAAAAGCTAAATTTTTATCCAATTGAATTTCTTGGGGTTGAATAAAGTGAGAAGAATCTGGTAGGCATTTTCTTAATATTGATACATGAAAACAAGATGAACATCACTCAATTATGGTGGCAAGGCTATGCGATATACTACAACACCTACCCTATCGAAGATTTAAAAAGGGTCTATATATCGAGGATTCAACTTCCCTTTCTTTCCAAATCTCATGACTCCTTTCATAGGAAAAACTCTTGAGAATATAAGTTAGCCCACTACAAATTTAGGTCTTGACTTTTACCATCAACACAATATTTATGCTTGCTTTAGCTGCCAACAACTTGTCTTTATTGCTTATACTCTTTCTATTGTATGTCATTTCAAATTAGATCCCAAAAGTTTAACTTCACTTGTATATTCTTTTTACTATTATACTAGTACAAATTTTTTTCATATGTTAGTATATCCTTATTGCCTTGGGGTTATCAACATAATTCACATCCTCGATACATCCTAAATACTAGACTCAACTTAGCATGGTATAAACCCTTAACACAAATACCTTGATCACTTTACATTATTTTCGAACATGGTTCTCAAATTATTCTCCTTTCCTTTCTCAACCTCATTAAGTAAATTTAGATGTTCTTCATACCTTAATACTCAATCAGTATATACTGTAAACTCATTATTCTTTTTAATTTGCACATAATCTGTCAACTTACACAGTTATACATACTTGATATAAAGATTTTTTTTAAATGCGTTCTTTATTAGATAAATTCTTTCAAAATCTTCATAGTTTAACCTATTAACCACTTGGACACCATAATAGTTGAGTTTAAAAAAAATTAATTTTTCTTGTAATGAGGGAAAAGAACTTTGCATTTAATGCCAAACATTAATAAGGAAGAATGCAGTAAAACAGAAGAAAAGCATAATAAAGAACCGTGACAAAATAGAAAGTCAAAAATTTGGACCAAGTATTGAAAGAAAATTAAAATCGGTAGCTGTAATTCTTGAAAATCTATAAAACAAAATCTAACTGTTATTTTGACAAAAATCGATGGCTGCAAGTTTTGAATATATGTGCCAAAATCTACTTTAAAGCTGTTGGTATTCAGTGGAAAAGAAACATTTCTGAACTTATAAAAGTCTGTGAAAAACAAAGAATACATAGTTAACCAGTTGATTGCTTCAAAATAGATGTAATCAATCAACTGTAAAATAAATCAGTCCAAATTATAAAATTTTCAAAATAGCTAGTCGACTTAATAATATCGGTAGTTGACTGGTAACAAGGAAAATATAAATTTCTAGTGATATCTTAACCTTATTCTCTTTATGTACTTAAAATGAACCACGATCAAAACTATTGTACATATATATGCTTGCCGTCATTTTTGAAATTTGACATCTTCAGTTTAGCTAATATCCACCAATCACTCACATAGCTGTTGTAATTATGTTTGACCTATTTGCATAGCTATTGTAAGTATGCCCTTCTCTTAGTTCTATAAATGCTCACATTAGTATCTTTATCTTCATACGCAAAGTTAGGGTGTGCGTAGCTATGGAGGGAATCACATTCTGTCAGTTTCAAAATATTTATGTCTTTTGTGGTTCTAGTCTTGGAAAAGATAGAGAGTATGTGAAAGCTGCACAACACTTAGGTATAGTACTGGCCAGAAGACAAATTTATTTAGTGTATGGTGGAGGTAACTGTGGGTTAATGGAGTGTGTGTCTATAGCTGCACATGTAGGAGGATGTCAAGTTCTCGGTATTATTCCTACAGCTCTAGCTGCATCCAACAATATAGGGAAGACAATTGGAGAAGAATTTAGGGTAGCTTGCATGCATGAGCGCATGGTTTGAATGATGAGCAATGCTGATACTTTTATTGCCTTACCAGGAGGTTTTAGTACTTTAGAACAGATTTTTCAGGTAGTCTCTTGGGCACAACTAAATATCCATCACAAACCAATAGGTTTGTTAAATGTTAACCATTTCTTTGATGGTCTGTTGTCTTTTCTTGATCAAGCTGTGAAGCAAAGGTTCATCTCACATTCAGCACGACGAATTCTCATCTCAACTTCAAATGCTGAGGAGTTGATTGATGCTTTACAAGCATATGTTCTTGTACCTGATCCAACTATGGCTTGAATAGATTGGAAGACAGAAAACCGTGGAAAGCGCAAGTTAGATTTGAATCTTCATTTGTAACTGTAGTAGGATATGCCATTGTTGTACTGCTTCTACTTTCTTAGGGTCAACTTGGATACCATCCTTACCAATTATACTCTCTTAAAGTTGGTAAAACTATCTTTAAATGTTGCTTATGATCCTCTGTACTCTCGAAACATATTAGTATTTTGTTAATAAAGGTAATAATAAATTTATCTAAGAATAGTTTAAATACTCTATTCATTAAGTCCATGAATGCATCTGGGCATTTGTCAAACTAAATGACATCACCAAGAACTCATAATCCCCATAATGAGTTCTTAAAAAAAATTTCGATTATCCTCTTCCCTTAGCCTTAATTGATGATAACCAGATTTTAAATCAATTCAATTTTTGAAAAACGTTCAGCACCATGTAGCTGGTCAAACAAATCATCTATATGAGGTAATGAGTTTTTATTCCACACTGTTACCTTATTCAACTGTCTATAATCTATGCATAGTCATAGTTATCCATCTTTCTTTTTCACAAATAGGTCTAGAGCACCTCAAGGAGAGTACTAGGGCATATAAATCTCTTATCTAACAAGTCTTACAACTAATTCTTCAATTCCTTGAGTTCAATCGTTGCCATTCTATATGGGGGTATAGATACTGGTTGGGTTTTAGGAAGTAAATGAATACCAAATTCTATTTTACGTTTCGAGGTAATCCTAGCAATTCCTCAGGAATTACATCAGAAGATTCTCTAACCATTAGAACTTGATTTACACTAGTATATTTTATATCAACATCTCCCACCACTGCCAAATATCCTTGGCATCTTTTTGTAATAACTTATAGGCTGCTAAAACAGAGATTAGATTTTTGGGTACCTCACTACAGTCTCTGTATCAAGAAAGAAGATTCTCTAAGAATATTGAATTTAATCATCTTTGGATAACATTCTAAAATGGTCTGACATGTTGCCAACCAATCAATTACTAATATCATATCAAAGTCTACCACATTTAGTCATTCAGGTAAAACAGATATTATATTCAGAAATGATCATATTTGACCTTTGTCTCAATTCTTTAAATTCTCTGGGACACCTATCCCTTTTACTTTCAGGCAGTAATTGACCCATAGATACCTCTTAAGATGTCACAATATTCAATCAACTTTATACTAGGAAATTTAATAACTTGGAACAGAAAGAAAATTGAAACCCTATAGAATCCCTTAGCAGCACTTGAAGTATAAATATGTCTAGCTCATACCTATACTAAAGGTCCTACTAAAAAATCCTTTGCTCCGATAGCCACAGGGAAACCTAATCCTCTGATACCAACTTATAACGCCCCCAATTTAATAGCAGGTAAAACAAACATTTTTTTTCCGCAATCAGATATTTTTCATAACACGCATAACACTATTCTTTGTCAAAGAAATAGATACATATAGGTTCTCTCATGTATATAAATTATACATATCAAGTTATAAATGTCAAAGTAACAACAGAAGTAGGGATCCTGCCTATGGAGTTCAGAGCACACTCTAGAATACAAACATAGTATATTCAAAACTGTGAGCCTTAAAAGCAACGTAGACTCACCCAGAGAATATGTCACCTAACTGATAACCTATTTGTAGGATCAAACTCTGTATTCTAATCTGAAAAATGTAAAAATATCGTGTAGTGAGTTTGACAACTCAGTGAGCAGATAATACTTCCTATGACCTCTTAGGTCAGCATATGGATGTACTTATATTTTAAAATTTGTCAAATAGAAAATGCAGTTCAGAAGTACATCCATATAGGACCTGTATTTTAAATATTCTCAAATAAAATGATATTCAGATATCCAAACCATATTTAACACGGTATGATTATTAAACAAATGTTGTTATGCTCAGCTGTATAAACTATAGTAAAATATTAAGCTTTTTAGATAAAGTTATAACTTTTAATACACCTGTCTTACTCAGCGATTTGACACACTCAATTTAAAATGACCTGCCTCACTCGGCAATCTGGTCAACCCATGCACTCAATTCACTCATTTGCTATACGAATAGTGACTGATCGACTACAGTCATAATAGTGATCAGGAAATGTGAGTTCATCACCCATCTGCCTCCTTACATTATCATTGTCACTCGGTTGGAGAGGCCCTCCCTTTGCTCACTTAGCCTAATAGGGTGTCCCCTACTCAGTACTGTCACAAGCCATACAACCCTCTATATTTATCCATATATATAAATACATATATATAAATGCATCTTCATCAAATGCAATATATAATTATCAAGCAACTCACCATGAGCATTACACTTGCCATTCAATCATAATCAGTAACTTTATAGTTTTACAAATCAATGCCTCATGCACATAATATTCCCTTTACCAAATAATGATAAATACATTTAGAACCATATATTCAATGAGTTTCAAAACCTATTTGTAAAACTATACTCTTTTTGAAATATGTACCAGTTCGTAAGAAAAACATATATTTTAATACATTTCAGAAACTTATGATAGCATAAATAATTTGTAAACATAACCAATTATACATTTTAAGTTCAAGAAGAGCATGGGGTAAGTCATAGAATGAATTATCTACTCACAGGTCAAGGCTCCAGGTTAGACAGCCCCAAATATAATTTTCCAAGTAAGATCTAATCAAATGGATCTCAAAAACGAGTTCGGAGGGTCCAAAAATCTATGAAAGAAACCCGGGAGCTTGGTCAACGCTAGTACTATTCACGGGTGCAGAAAACACTATTCACCACCGGAATCACTATTCATACCTGTCGAATTTACTGTTCATGATGCACAAAAAGTTGTCAGATGGCCGAAAAAATTTATACCCTATGGTTTATCTAGCTCCTGAATCTATCTACGGTGTCAGATTTGTAATTTGAGGTCTCTAAGTAAGAGTTTTAGAGTTTACCTTTTTATGAGATTTTCTACTTTCGATTTGCGACAATTCTACGATTGATTTGAAAATTGTTCGGTCAAAATCGTAGTATTCTCCGTCCTGAATCTAGTGGTACCCTTAGTTTTGAGATCAGAAGCCAATAGGCACTCCAGATCTAAAGAGAAAAATGAAGGTTACTATTTATACTATTCATACTATTCATCGGTTACGGAAATTGGAATTTTCTGAACCTTCCGTCTCCCCCTCCCCTTTTCTTTCTTTGTTTTATTATTTAATAATTAAATATTTAAAATTTATTATTATTATTTTTATTATATACATATAAATACTATTTTTCATCCTAAAATATCCCAATTTTTTTTAAAAGTTTGCATTCTTATAAAACTTTAGTTGAACTCTTAAATCATGACTTTTCTTGATAAAATTTTTAATAAAACATATCACAAAATAAATATCTTTATACATAATAAAAGAAAGAATATTTCTAAAAATAACATAACAATTTATTAGAGGACAATATAATTATTTTAAGTAAAACAAGAATCATTTTAATTAAAAATATATTTGCTTTTAGCAAAACATAATCATTTAAAATAAAAATATATTTTTTATTGTAAAACATTATTATTTAAAAATTACGGGATATTATATTTCCTGTCATGTGACTATCCTCTTGGATTGCTTGAAGGAGCAGGCCTAGATAGTCATCAATGCTAGATTGTCCATGTCTCATGGCATGCTTTCTCCTCTGGATGAAATCTCTTTAACATTTATCCGATCTCTCTGTGTAATTCTTTTCTTTGATTTTTCTTTGTTGGGATGAGTCTAGATGATGGCAGTGGATTATCAATAAACCATAAGAATTATGAGGAATAACCAATATCTCTGTATGGTCACTGCTTTCATTGTAAAGTGTAATGAATAATAAAGGAATTTTCATGCGATTGTTGTATCTATTTTATAATTAACCGCAATCACACGACGTAGCTGTAGCTAGTTCAGCGAGTACGGGTCGTATCCCACAGAGAATAATGTCAATTACTAGAATAATACAAAATATGCTATCTAAATCGATGTAATTCAATGAAGAATTTGTCACAATTAAGAAAATTAAGAATTCAATTAACAAAAGCCTAGGGTTAGGGTTCACCACACTTATGATATTCAACATTCTACTTGTACCTCTAATTGCAATTATCTAGTAATTGGGGATGGTTTAGCCTTAATTAGTTAGCAACATCTTTCAAGCATTACTAATCGTACCTAAGTTGATCCAATTGCCTACTTTCGTGGTTCTTAGTTCAACCTAGGTTCATTGAGCTCTATGCCAACCATGGAAGTCAATTAATCGGTTTTTTCTTGCCCACTAATTGATTCATTCCTAGAGAATCTTAAACTACTTTCATGATTAAGATATCCCTAATTAACTATTAAGTTTGGGTTTTAACTTTCACCTTTCGGTTCATTAATGAAATACTTAAGACGTGATAGATTGGTGATAAGGCATTCTATCAACTCTTATTCATGCATATAATAGTTAATCCTAATTAATCCAGAAGTGATCACAATTAGGGTTCCAACATTTAACTCCACAACATAGTATCATCATATCACAAGTGGGTTTACCGAAACCCTAGATCAAATCTACTCACACATCATATAAACAGAAACCAAATTCATATCTATTAAGTAAACTATTCAAGTTTAGTACAATCTAAAGAGAAGGAGTAGAAGTAGAAGTAGAGAATTAAAGTAGAAAGTTGTAACCTGGTTTGCAGAAAAGTAAAGATGAAATACAACCTTCAAATGTTGTAAATTTTACTCTAAAACATAAAATCAACAATGATTCAAGTAAAAACTTAATCTAAGAGTATTTTTTAAGCCTAAAAACTGAGTCTAAGATGTCTCTCCAAGTTTGAATGTGTCCCTCTGTGTTTCCCTATGCATATCCCTCAACTTGGTTGCTCAAAATCCTAAAAAACATGTGCTGTACAGATAAGAAGCACGACCGTGCTTCAGGATGGATTCTGGGAATTTCCTACTTCTTTCGTACATAGCACGACCTTGCCGTGCTTCAAGCTACCAGTCTCAGAATTTGTCAATTTCTTCAGGGTTTCCTCCTTGCTTCCTCCTCAGCATGTTCCAAGTTCATATGGCTCCTCTCATAAGTGTTTTCCCTTACTTCTTGACCTCTTTTACTCACCTACAAGCATAAAATAAACCAAAGTAGTATCCAAAGCAAAGTATAACCAAAAATAGGAGAATAATCACAAGTTTATTTTAAATTAGGGGATAAAATATAGCCATTAAGTACTTAAATTTCCCTTTTATCAACTCCCCCATGCTTAAACCTTTGCTTGTCCTCAAACAAATAACATGTCAAATGAAAAGGAAGAGAGATGATGCATACAAATTTGAAATAACAGATAAATGCAATACAGGAAATTCTTCACTCAATCAATGTGCACACAATAGATATATGAATAGACATTTATCAGATAGTCTTTGTTCTTCTAAAACTAAACCAAAATTCCCTTATTATATATATGCTTTTATTGGTACCATTGAATGTATGCATCTAATTGATTTTCAGACACTCAAGTAGGCCACCTCATCCTTTAGATCTCCCTATGTTGCCTTATCCTTATTTCTATTTTTCTCACTCAATTTCTTTTATTTCTCATCATTCATCAATTTTTTTTTTCTATTTCATTCATCAATTTTTTTTATAGAAATATGCCGTGAGTGCATTTTATGCTCCATCTCACTAGGGTAAAGGCAGCTAGGTACTCATACTAAGGCCTTTTTGGTGCCTTGAAGGGGTACTTAGAGTAAAAACTTTTTGGGTGTTATATTCCCTCATTTTTCACCTCTCCCAACCTTCACTGTCTTATAGTTTTAAAAATCAATAAAGGCATACAATTCATAGCACTATAGGAGAGATATTTTTCAAAAAATTAAAGGTTTAATGCTAAAAGAGAGAGACTAAAATTTAAACTGCCTAATTCATATCCTATTGTGCATCACATGTTCATGAGCTAAAATTAGCCTATATTACATTAATCTATTTCCAAAACTGTAAACTATGTGATTATGCAATAAAACAAGAGGGATGTGATATGTACAGTATATACATGCAAAATACAACTAAATCAACTAGTGAAAATAGCCAATGCAAATCAAAAGTTCATCTAATGCAAACCAAAAAGTTAAAGTCTACTCCCCCATGCTTAAGCTTGACATTGTCCCTAATGTCAATAATAATGAAAGAATAGGCAAAGAGATAAGTGACTTACTTGTTCACTGGTCGTCTGGAGGAGGTGGAGGTGGGTTCTGACGCAAGTGCCAGGTGTACCATGCTTGCATCATTCCCTGCATGCTTTGGATGGAATCGTGCATGGCATGTAGGGTAGCTCTCTATGATAGTTGCTTTGCCTCAATGCGGCTGAGCCTCGAAGAGATAGAGTCCTAATCCTTTGGGGCAACATATGATGTACCTTCACGGTTAGTAAAATGGTTAGGGGTGGGGGTGGGAGAGCCAAAAGTGGCTCAAGGGGGGAAATTATTATCCACTGGTAGAATTTCATCACCCTCCTCTAATGGGTATATCCAGTTCTCCTCACTGGTAACTACAATCCTAGTAGGCTTAAGGAGGCAGAAGATTCTATGTCCTCTGAGATACAACCAATAGTCAGCATTTTTCTTAACAATGAATTTCATATGCAGACAGGATTCTAAATTAGTCCTGCTGCTGCCAACTACTGGTTGCATTCCCTGGAGATTTGGCTCAAATCCTAACCCTCTAAATATGGCAGTAACCAGGCCTCCTATGACCACTTTACCATTCATTGCACTACCTACCCAGGCCATCTGCTGAGCCATGAAGGCTCAAATATCCACCTTAGTATCGTGTACCATAGCATAAAGAAAGTAAAGCTCCCTTTGATTTGCAACCCCATCACTCTCAGCCCTACCAAAAATAGTATGGGCCATCAGGCGCTGTAAATATCTAAAAGTAGGGTTATAAATAAAAGAGGCTTTTGAACTTGATGCACTATATTGCCCCTCAACAAAAATTGAGTTCCAAAAAGGTTGGTCAAGAAAACTTAAGGGGACTAATCTAGTTTCCCCGGGAGGCAGTCTACATAATGCATTAAATTCAGTTATGTTAAGCTAAAAGTACGGTCAAACAATCTAAAATTAACGCGGCCCTGATTGACGTTGGGACCCTGAAATAGGACTACATTAACTAAGCTGAAAAAATTTAAGGTGGTCCTAGTATAGGCCGGGTATCATAGTATGATCAATGTATTCCACGCAATCCTATCAACTAAGTAGTGGACGTCATTTAAAAGACCTAACCGGTCCAAACATTCCTCATCCATGTAGCAGGTACTCAGCATTCTCCGTTTAATTAGAGTATCATATCGTGTCTATTGGCTATCATCAACAAACACAATGTTGTGTTTATTTTACTAATTACCACAAGCATATGACGTAGCTGTAGCTAGTCTGGCGAGTACGGGTCGTATCCCACAGAGAACAATGTCAATTACTAGAATTTCACAAAATATGCTATCTAAATTGATGTAATCCGATGAAAGTTTGTTACAATTAAATAAGTAAAGAAAATCAATTAAACAAAGCCTAGGGTTACGGTTCACCACACTTATGATACTCAACAACTAATATGTATCTCTAATTGCCATTATCTAGGTTATAGGGGATGGTTTAGCCTTAATTAATTAGCAATCTCTTTCAAGCATTACCAATCATACTAAGGTTGATCCAATTGCCTACTTTTGTGGTTCTTAGTTCAACCTAGGTCCATTAAGCTTTATGCCAACCATGAAATACAATTAATCGATTTTCTTGTGCCTACTAATTGATTCAATCCTAGAGAATGTTAAACTACTTTCGTGATTAAGATATCCCTAATTAACCATTAAGTTCAGGTTTTAATCTTCAACTTTCAGTTCATCAATTAAATACCTAAGACATGATAGATTGGTGATCAGGCATTCTACCAACTCATTCATGCATATAATAGTTAATCCTAATCAATCTAGAAGTGATCATAATTAGAGTTCCAACATTCAATTCATCAACCTAGTATCATCATATCACAAGTGGGTTTACCGAAACCCTAGATCAAATTTACTCACACTTCATGTAAACAGAAATCAAATTCATATTCATTAAGTAAACCATTATAGTTCAGTACAATCCAAAGAGAATGAGTAGAGATAGAATTAGAGAATTCTAGTAGAAAGATATAACCTGGTCTTCGGAAAAGTAAGATGAAAATACAACCTTCGAATGCAGTAAATACTACTCTAGAACATCAAATCCACAATGATTCAAGTAAAAACCTAATCTAAGAGTGTTTTCTAAGCCTAAAAATTGAGTCTAAAATGTCTCTCTCAGTCTGAATGTGTGCCTCTGCGTTTTCCCCCGCCTATGTATCACGTTGGCAGCCAAAAACTCTAAAAATCACGTGCAGTACGGACCCAAAGCACGGCTGTGCTTCGGGCTGGTTTCTGGAGGTTCTCAGCATCATCTACCCAGAGCACAGCCGGGCTGTGTTGGTGGCTGCTGTGCTGCTTTCTTGCCAATTTTTGGTGTGTTTCCTCCTTGTTTCCTTCTTAGCATATCCCAGGTCCTTTTGGCTCTTCCCATGATTGTTTTCTCTTGCTTCTTGGCCTCTTTTGTTCTTCTACAAACACAAAACAAACCACAGCAGTATCCAGAACAAAGTATAACCAAAAGCAGAGAAATAACCACAAGTTACTATGAATTAAGGGATAAAATATTTCCATTAAGTACTCAAAATTACCCTTTATCAAACTTCCCCATGCTTAAACCTTTTCTTGTCTTTAAGCAAATAACATATCATATCAGAAGGAAGGGGGAATATGCAATCAAATTCCAGAAGGTAGAAAAATGCAGTACAGGTAATTTTTCACTCAATCAGTGTGCACACAATAGATATATGAATAGATATTTATCAAATAGTCTCTATGCTTCTAAAACCAAACCAAAAAATCTTCTATTATATATCTGCTTCTACTGTTACCATTGGTTGTATGCACCAGACTGATTTTCAGACACTCAAGTAGGCTATCTCATCCTTTAGATCTCCCTATTTTGCCTTACCCTTATTTTTATTTTTCTCACTCCATTTCTTTTATTTCTCATCATTATATATATATATATATATATATATATATATATATATATATATATATATATATATATATATATAGAAATATGCCGTGAGTATATTTTATGCTCCATCTCACTAGGGTAAAAGCATCTAGGTACTCATACTAAGGCCTTTTTGGTGCCTTTAAGGGGTACTCAGAGTGAAAACTTTTTGGGTTTCACATACCCTCATTTTTCACCTCTCCCTACCTTCACATTCTCATATTGTTAAAATAAGCCATAGCATACAATTCACAACACAATAGAGAGATATTTTTCAAAAAAAAATTAGAGGTTTAACACTAGAAGAGAGAGACTAAAATAATAACTACCTATTTCATATCCTATTGTGCATCACATGTTCATGAGCTAAAATTAGCCTATACAACACTAATCTATCATGGAAACAGCAACTATGTGATTATGTAACAAGACAAAAGGAATGTGATATGTACAATATATACATGCAAAGAAAAACTAAATCAGCAAATAAAAGTAGCCAGTGTAGATCATAAACTCAGCCAGTAAAAATCAAATACGAAAGTCTACTCCCCCATGCTTAAACTAGACAGTGTCCTCAATGTCAGGAATAACAGAAAATACAGGCAAAGGGGAGAAGGAACTTACGTGCTCACTGGTCATCTGGTGGTGGTGGAGGGGGTGCTGACCCAGGTGTCAAGTATACCGAGACTGCATCATACCCTGCATGCTTTGGATAGTCTTGCATGGCATGCAGGGTGGCTCTCTGAGATAATTTCTCAGCCTCAATATAGCGGAGCCTGGAAGAGATGGAGTCTTGGTCCTCCGGCAGAGCAGATGAGGTACCTGCACAGTCAGTGAACTGGGAATGGGGTAGGGGTGGAAGAGCCAAAAGTGGCTCATGGGAGAATTCATACTCCTCTGGTGGAATGTTAGCATCCTCTCTATCCTCCTCTAATAGATATATCCAGTTCTACCTATTGGTAACTGCAGTCCTAGTAGGGTTAGGGAGGCAGAAGAGTGTATGTCCTCAGAGATACAACCAGTATTTAGCATTTTGCTTGACAACGAATTTCATATGCAAGCAAGATTCTAAATCAATCCTGTTGCTGCCAACTACTAGTTGCATCCCCTGGAGATTGGCCTCAAATCCCAGCCTTCTAGCGATGGCAGTAACCAGGCCCCCTATGACTACCTTTCCATTCATGGCACCACCTACCCGGGCCATCTGATGAGCCATGAAGGCTCCTGTATCCACCTTTGTACCATTAACCATAGCATAAAGAAAGTAAAGCTCTCTTTGATTTGTAACCCCATCACTCTCAGCCCAACCGAAAACTGTATGGGCCATAAGACGCTGCAAATATCGGAAGGTAGGGTTGTAAATGAAAGATGCTTTGGAACTTGATGCACTATACTGTTCCTCAATAGCAATTGAGTTCCAAAAAATGTTGGCAAGAAAACTGGAGAGTACTGATCTCGTTCCCCTTGGAGGTAGGCTAAATAATGCATTAAATTCAACTGAAGTTAAGCTAAAAGTATGGTTAAATAGTCTAAAATTAACGTGGCCCTGACTGACGTCGGGGTCCCGAAACAAGACTACATTAATAGAGCTGAGAATCTCTAAGGTGGGTCTAGGGTAGGCCGGGTATCGTAGTGAGATGAATGTGTTCTACCCAATCCGATCAACTAAGTATTGGACGTCATTTAAAAGACCAAACCTATCCAAAAAATCCTCATCCATGTACCGGGTACTCAGCATTCCCCGTCTAACTAGAGTATCGTATCGAGTCTGTTGACTATAATCAACGAACACAATACCATACTCATTAATCTGATGAGGAAGTTGGGGTGGTTGTTGATTTCATCCTCTATGGAGTTGGTGGGATTGGGTGGATGATTGGCCTGTTTGGGCTCTTTTGGGACCTATAGATTGCAAAACAAATCAGAATGCAGGGTATTCAACCTAGGAATATAAGAGTAGACAAACCTAGGCAATGTCAAGTCCAATGCAAACCAATGCAAAAAAATTTAGCCACCTAACTAGAAATATTTTTGAATGCAGAGTTCAGTTCGTTAAGCACACAAGTATCCAGAATTTGGCAAGAAGGCCAAAGATTTAAAATCAAAGGCAATGCAGTGTACCAAGCAACCAGAAAATGCAAGAATGAAGTAACCAAGTTCTGTAGAAATTTTCAAAATTATTCAAGTAAAGTGTTAGAAGGTTGAGCTTTAAGCAGGCATAGCATGGATTCTAAATGCATTCATTCAGGCAGAGAAAGGCCATAAACCAGATAAACCAACCAGCAAGTCTAAATAGTGAGAAGTAAAAGTCTAATGCAGCATGTCAATCAAGGCCAGAGATTCAAGGCAGTAACTCAGCAATGGGAGGCTCAAAAACTAGATAGAAAAACAGAGTAATGCATGACAACTACCAATTGCAGAAATCAACAAACATAAACCAGCTGTGAGACTAATTCCAGAAAGCTAAAACCATTCCTATTCAGATGCATAAACCAGTGTAAACAGCAACAACCAGCGATTTTAAATCAGAAAATTAAAACAAAGTTAGAGATAAAAAGTACCTGATGGAAGCGCAGCAAGATGATGAACGCAAAAATGCAGCAATGGTTTGGTGGAAACACTGGTATGGGTGAGAGAGTATACGGGTGAGGGAGAATGGTGACGGGCCATGATGGGGAGCGGGAATTTCTGGGTGTGGGTACAGGTTGCTATGGAGATCAGAGAATGGGAGAAAGAGGGAATGGGTTAGGGCACAAATTAGGGAAGGGAAAGGCCGAGGAAGGAGGGAGAGTAGGGGTAGAGGTCTCGGTTAGGGAGAATGTCAGTGGGTATGGCAATGGAGACGGAGGGGAGAAGGGAGATGGGGAAAAGGATGAAGTTGAATGGCCGAAGATAGGGAAGACAACACGGGTTAGGCACGGCATGGGTAGGGGAAACACAGGAGAAGAAAAGAGGGAAAAAGGGGGTTAAAATTGTGAGCAAGCCCGAAGCACGGCTAGAAACTGCAGCCTTCAGCCTTTTTTTTCACTTACCTGGAGCATGGGTTGGGGGTCAGGCTGTGTGCCTCAGCATGGAAAGGGATTGTGGCTATGGACTTGTGGCACGATCGTGTCCTGGGACACGGCCTGCCCATGTTGCTGGCGGGTGTCACCATTTTTTTCACAATTTGGCCTGTGCTTGCATTTATGGACACGGCAGACTCCAAGCATTTATGGCAATCCATAAATGCTTGGAGTCTGCCCGTGTTAGGCAACACGGGAAAGGGATTGTGGCTCTGGACCTGTGGCACGGTCGTGTCCTGGGACACGGCCTGCCCGTGTTGCTGGCGGGTGTCACCATTTTTTTCACAATTTGGCCTGTGCTTGCAGCACAGGCGTGGTGGAGGACACGGGCTACCCGTGTTGTTGGCTGGAACCCTTGATTCTTCGAATTTTACCTCAGCTTTTGATTCTCCTTGAGTTCCTTTGATTTTAACCCTTTTATATTACCTTGGAAACATGGGAATGTACCTAAAAATCAAATGAAAACATTAATTAAACTTTAACCTAAGAAAGTAACTAAATTAAAGATGAAAAAAAAATCTTGAAGCTAGAAATCAAACAAAAGGAAACTTAAAAATTAAAATGTGGGTTGCCTCCCACAAAGCGCTTATTTTAAATCATTAGCTTGACTCCCTTGCACTTTATTGGATTGATGAGAGCTCTAAGAGAGCTTGGGTGACTCTCTTTTCAACTGGTTGTCCCGTGACAAAGTGCTTGAGGCGCTGGCCGTTAACCTTGAAGGATCTGGTAGCTTCACTCCTAACTTCCACTGCTCCATATGGAAAAACTTGGGTTACTTGGAATGGACCGGACCAACAGGAACGAAGCTTTCCGAGAAAAAGCTTTAGTCTTGAATTAAATAGCAGGACCCATTCTCCTACTTGAAATTGACGCCTCAGAATGTGCTTATCGTGCCACCTTTTTGTTCTTTCTTTGTATAACTTAACACTATCATAAGCATCAAGTCTCAGCTCATCTAGCTCATTCAATTATAGGCATCTCCTTTTTTCAGCAGCTGTCAAGTCAAAATTAATTGTCTTGATTGCCCAATACGCCTTATGCTCAAGCTCTACTGGCAAGTGACAAGGTTTTTCATATATTAATCGAAAGGGTGTGGTGCCTATCGGTGTCTTATATACAGTTCTATAAGCCCATAGTGCATCATCAAGCTTGAGAGACCAATCTTTTCTTGCCTTCGATACGGTCTTCTCCAAGATTGCTTTGATTTCCCTATTTGATATTTTCACTTGTCCACTTGTTTGATGGTGATAAGCTAGAGCCATTTTGTGAGTGACTTTATATTTCTTCAAGAGATTCTGAAATTGTTGCTCAGTGAAGTGGGAACCTCCATCACTTATCACAGCTCGGGGTACTCCAAATCTTGGAAAATCACCCTCTTGAAGAGCTTGGTAACCACTCTAGCATCATTAGTGGGAGATGCCACTATTTCTACCCACTTAGACACATAGTCCACAGCTACTAGTATATACTTGTTCCCACATGAGGACGGGAAGGGGCCCATAAAGTTAATACCCTAATCGTTAAATATTTCTACTTCTAAAATACTATTCAGGGGCATCTCATTCCTTCTTGATATATTGTCAACTCGTTGACACCGATCACATGCTTTTACAAAGGTGTGCATATCTTTGAAAAGTGTAGCCCAATAAAAACCAGCTTGGAGAATTTTAGCTGCAGTCTTAGAAGTGCTAGTATGGCCTCCACAAGGTGAATTATGGTAATGGAATATGACACTATATACTTCTTCCTCCGGAATACACCTTCGGAAGATGTCATCTGCACACTATTTGTATAAGCATGGATCATCCCAATAGTAAGACTTGATATCAGAGAAAAATTTCTTTCTCTGATGGTAGGTCAACCCTTCAGGTAATATTCTGCATGCAAGATAGTTCACAAAGTCTGCATACCAAGGAGCATCGGCATAAGTGACTACAAGGAGTTGGTTATCGGGGAAAGAATCGTCTATAGGCAACTCATCTTTATCATTTCTCATTAACTCGTGCCTAAGTCTTGAAAGATGATCTGCAACCACATTCTCCGTTCCTTTCTTATCTCGGATCACAAGGTCAAAGTCCTACAATAAGAGGATCCATCTAATCAGTCTTGGCTTGGCATCCTTCTTACTTAGCAAGTACTTGATTGCAACATGATCCGTGAATACTATGACTTCGGATCCCAACAAATATTGTCAGAATTTGTCAATCACAAACACTACTGCCAGGAGTTCCTTTTCAATGGTGGAATAGTTGACTTGGGCTTCATCTAGGGTCTTGCTAGCGTAGTAGATGACATAGGGCTTTTTATCTCTCCTTTGCCCAAGTATAGCTTCCACAACATAGTCACTTGCATCACACATGATCTCGAAGGGAAGGCTCCAATCAGGAGGTTGGATGATCAGTGCAGATATTGGTGCCTCCTTCAACCTGCAAAAAGCACGTAAGTAGTCATTATCAAATAAGAATGGGATATCTTTAATAAGCAAGTTAGTTAAGGGTTTAGAAATTTTAGAGAAGTTTTGGATGAATCTTCTGTAGAAGCCCGCATGCCCAAGAAAACTCCTCACTTTCTTAACATTTGATGGTGGTGGCATTGTCTAGATTGCCTCTATTTTTACTTTATCCACCTTTATCCCTCTTTCAGACACCAAGTGTCCGAGTACTATTCCTTCCCTTACCATAAAATGGCATTTTTCCCAGTTTAGTACTAGGTTGACTTCCTCACATCTCTTAAGTACCTGTGTCAAATTATTTAAACAGCTATCAAATGAGGTACCATAGACAGAAAAATCATCCATAAATACTTCCATTATATCCTCAATAAAGTCAGAGAAAATAGCCATCATACATCTTTGGAAAGTGGCTGGTGCGTTACACAATTCGAATGGCATCCTTCTATATGCAAAGGTGCCATAGGGACATATGAACGTTGTCTTTTCTTGGTCGTCTAGATGGATAGGGATCTGAAAGAATCTTGAGTATCCATCCGGATAAAAAAAGTGTGAATGTTTAGCCAGCCTTTCCAACAATTAATCAATAAAGGGCAAAGGAAAGTGATCCTTACGGGTGGCCTTATTTAATTTTCTATAATCAATACACATACGCCAACCCGTAACAGCTCTAGTAGGGATTAATTCATCATTATCATTTTTAATAATAGTCATACCTCCCTTCTTAGGAACCACATGAATAGGGCTTACCCATTCACTATCTGACATAGGATATATAATACCTGCATCAAGCAATTTAAGTACTTCCTTCTTGACTACCTCTTTCATGTTTGGATTGAGTCTCCTTTGGTGCTCCCTGGAAGGTTTATGATCATCATCAACTTAATATGATGCATGCAAACAGATGGAATAATCCCTTTTATATCATCGATACTATATCCAATCAATTCTTAAACTCTCTAAGAACATCCAACAACTTACCAGTTTCTTCAGCATTCAGATCAGCATTCACAATGACTGGATATGAAGAGTTAGGGTCCAAAAATTCATACCTTATATTAGATGGAAGAGTTTTGAGTTCTACCTTAGGTGCTTTGCTTTCCTCAATAGCTGCTGATTTTTTATTATGGTCTAACTCCAACTTTTCAACTTTTACTTTTAAGGTGAGCATGGGACACTCATCAAGCAATTTAGCATATGCATCAGCTTCCACCTGTTCAGCACAAGGAACAGAACTATCCACAAGGAAAAGTTCAAGTGGGTTAGTAGAACAAAAGCTTACTGCATTATCAACAATGTTTTGCTCAATAATATCAACCATGCAACAAGTATCACCTAAAGATGGGCATTTCATTGCATCATTTAGATTGAACTCAATCTTTTCATCCCCCGCATTCAAGGATAGCTTTCCATCTTTAACATTTATAATGGCACCTGCAGTGACTAGGAAAGGCCTTCCCAGAATGATGGGGATTTGGCTATCTTTCTCCATCTCTAAAACAACAAAATCAATAGGAATGAAAAATGTACCTACCTTTAGAGGAACATCCTCTAATATACCTACCGGATGAGTAACGGATCGGTCCGCTAACTACAGGGAAATAATGGTAGGCTTCAAATGACCCATCTAGAGTTTCTTGTATATGGACAATGGCTTAAGACTCACACTTGCTCCAAGATCACATAAGGCTCTAGTGATTTGCACATCTCTAATGGAGCAAGGTATAGAGAAGCTTTCAGGGTCTTTGAGCTTAGGAGGAAATTTGTTCTGGATCAGTTCACTGCACTTTTCAGTTAATGCCACTGTGGCATACTCCTCAATCTTCCTCTTATTAGAGAGGATTTCCTTCAAAAATTTAGCATAAGAAGGCATCTGTGAGACAGCTTCTAAGAATGGAATATTAATGTACAGCTTTTTCAGCACATCAAGAAAATTTCCATATTTGCTTTTCTAACTTGGCATTAGCTAGTCTCTAAGGGAAAGGAATTGGTGGCTTGTATGGTTCAGGAGCCACATATTTAGGCACTTCTTATTCTTTCCTTCCACTAACTTTCTCTTCTTCTTCAGTTGCTCTTTCAGGCTCATCTCTCTTCTCTTCCTCCTTATCTTCTTCCTTTTCCACTGACTCACCCAATTGCTTACCACTTTTCAAAGTGATAACTTTACAGTGTTCTCTTGGATTTTTAGGCTGGCCAGGAAATTTACCAAAATTTCTATTTGAAGAACTCGCTTGCTATGCTATTTGAGTCTCTAGCATCTTATTATGTGTAGCAAGTGAGTCAACTTTAGAAGCTAAGTCCTTTATGGCTTCATTCATTGAATGATTCTGGGCTCTAAACTCTTCATTTTGTTTACTCTATGTGGAGATGAAATTCTCCATTAGAGCCTCCAAATTTGACTTTGGTTGAGGAGGAGGAGGATTGAATGGCCTCTAATTCTGAAAGTCAGGAGGTTGCTTGAAATTATTCTGAGGCTGCTGATTAGCATTCGGCTTGTAAGAGAGGTTCAGGTGATTTCTCCAGCCTGGGTTATAGGTATTGCTGTAGGGATTGTTTCTTTGGTTGTTCATAAAATTTACCTACTCACAATCCTGAAGTATAGAGTTTCCAAAATGACATTCATTGGCCACATGACCAACACCTCCACAAATCTCACAAGATGAAGATGAAGAAGGAAAACCAACATCATTGATGCTTAGCTTGTCTAATTTCTGAAATAAGGCATCAACTTTAGAAGTTAGATGATTAAATGCATCTACTTCATACATCCCTGATGGTTTTCTTGGCTGCCTCTCACTAGACCAGGAGTAGTGATTTTGAGCCATATCATCAATTAGCTCATAAGCCTCATCAACTATTTTGTTCATAATTGCTCCTCCAGCTGCAGCATCTACAGACATATGGGTACTGTAAATTAGTCCATTGTAGAAAGTATGGACTATTAGCCACTTCTCCAACCCATGGTGTAGGCATACTCTGAGGAGCTCTTTAACTCGCTCCCAAGCTTCATATAGTGACTCCCTATCTTTCTGAGCAAAAGTAGTTATTTGATTCCTAAGGTGAGCCGTCTTACTCGGTGGGAAGTATTCGGCCAGAAAAGCTTGAGAAAGCTGCTGCCATGTGGTAATGGACCTTGATGGAAGAGAATACAACCATGCACAGGCCTTGTCCTTTAGAGAAAAAGGGAACAGTCTTAGTCTGATGGCATCAAAAGAGACTCCATTCAGCTTCAGTGTGTCACAGTACTCTAAAAACACTGAAAGATGGAGATTAGGGTCTTCAGTAGGTGACTCTCCAAATTGGTTCTGCTGAACCATCTGCAAAAGAGAAGGCTTCAGCTCGAAATTTTTGGCCTCAACAATAGGTCTTACAATGCTGAGATTCAGGCCATGAGTATCCTGGGCGGTAAAATCCTTAAGAGATCGGTTATCTCTCTCCGCCATGGTAGGTGCAGAATTCTCTTGTTGCTGTATTCTTCTTCTCATCCGTAGGGTACGCTCAATCTCCGGGTCAAATTCAGCAATGAATTTGTGGCCTCTTCGCATAAAATAGCTACACACCTATGAAGGAAGAAAAAGGAACAAAAATTAGCAAAAGAAAATTATATAGAAAAATAAAAAGAAAGTGATCTAGTCTAGCTATTTCGAAAAATATCTAATATTGACAACTGGTCCTTGGCAACGACACCAAAAACTTGTATTTATTTTACTAATTATTGAAAGCGCACGACGTAGCTGTAGCTAGTTCGGCGAGTACGGGTCGTATTCTACAGAGAACAATGTCAATTACTAAAATTTCACAAAATATGCTATCTAAATTGATGTAATCTGATGAAAGTTTGTCACAATTAAATAAAGTAAAGATAATCAATTAAATAAAGCCTAGGGTTACGGTTCACCACACTTATGATACTCAACAACTAATATGTATCTCTAATTGCAATTATCTAGGTTATAGGGGATGGTTTAACCTTAATTAATTAGCAATCTCTTTCAAGCATTACCAATCGTACCAAGGTTGATCCAATTGCCTACTTTTGTGGTTCTTAGTTCAACCTAGGTCCATTAAGCTTTATGCCAACCATGAAATACAATTAATCGATTTTCTCGTGCCTACTAATTGATTCAATCCTAGACAATCTTAAACTACTTTCGTGATTAAGATATCCCTAATTAACCATTAAGTTCAGGTTTTAATCTTCACCTTTCAGTTCATCAATTAAATACCTAAGACGTGATAGATTGGTGATCAGGCATTCTACCAACTCATTCATGCATATAATAGTTAATCCTAATCAATCTAGAAGTAATCACAATTAGGGTTCCAACATTCAATTCATCAACCTAATATCATCATATCACAAGTGAGTTTACCAAAACCCTAGATCAAATTTACTCACACATCATGTAAACAGAAATCAAATTCATATTCATTAAGTAAACCATGATAGTTCAGTACAATCCAAAGAGAATGAGTAAATATAGAATTAGAGAATTCAAGTAGAAAGATATAACCTGGTCTTCGGAAAAGTAAGATGAAAATACAACCTTCGAATGTAGTAAATCCTACTCTAGAACATCAAATCCACAATGATTCAAGTAAAAACCTAATCTAAGAGTGTTTTCGAAGCCTAAAAATTGAGTCTAAAGTGTCTCTCAGTCTGAATGTGTGCCTCTGCATTTTCCGCCGCCTATGTATCAAGTTAGGAGCCAAAAACCCTAAAAATCACGTGCAGTACGAACTCGAAGCATGGCCGTGCTTGGAGCTAGTTTTTGGAGGTTCTCTACATCATCTGCCCAGAGCACAGCCTAGTCGTGCTCCATGCCACCAAGCACGCTGGCCGTGTTGGGGGCTGCCGTGCTGCTTTCTTGCCAATTTTTAGTGTGTTGCCTCTTTATTTCCTTCTTAGCATATCCCAAGTCCTTTTGGCTCTTCCCATGATTGTTTTCTCTTGCTTCTTGGCCTCTCTTGCTCTCTTAGAAACACAAAACAAACCACAGCAGTATCTAGAACAAAGTATAACCAAAAGCAGAGAAATAACCACAAGTTACTATGAATTAGGGGATAAAATATAGCCATTAAGTACTCAAAATTCCCCTTTATCACACAATACCATGCTTATTTATTTGGCGAGGAAGTTGGGGTGGATGTTGAGTTTGTCCTCTACGTGGTTATTGGGATTGGGAGGATGATTGGACAGTACTAACTCTTTTGGGACCCATATGTGATGATATGCAATGTAAGATATAAGAGGTAGTGGGGTGACCAGGTCCAAAACCAAATGAACAGACGAATGAGATCAGAATGTAAAGCAAAATAAAATGCAAATTATTCAATGTTTGGAGGTTGAATCACAGAGAATTTTGATTATGCGGCCAATTAATTCTAGCTTAAGTTCAAGTTCAAGTTAAATAGAAGGTCCCATGCAAACCAATGAAGAAAAGATTAGGCACCTAACTAGAAATATTCTCTAATGCAAAATTCAAAAATTTATGCACACAAGCATCCAAAAATTTTGGTAGAAATTCCAAGGATTAGCAAGCAGAGGCAATAAACTAGCAAATTGAGGCTCAAAATTTAGACAGTAAAACAGAGCAATTCAGTACAACCACCAAGTCCAGAAATTTCAATGCATAAACCAGTTGTGAAACCAATTACAGAAAGCAAAAACAAGCCCAATTCAGAAACTTAAACCAGTACAATCACCAATTCAGAATGCCCAATCCATAAATTTAAACAAATGGCAAGAAATTAGAAAGTACCTGGATGGAAGAATGATGGAGAGGAAAAAAAGAGCATCCAACAGCCAGCAATGTAATGCACCAGGGGTAATGTAGGGGGAAAGGGGGCATCGGGTAGGCTGGTGCAGGGAAATACGGGTATGGGTAATGGATGAAGATAGGTTGGGGAAGAATGGTGAGTGGGCTTCGATTTTGGTGTCCTAGATGGGGCGTGCGTAATGCTTGGAGCAGGTGGGTACGGTTGAAGTGGAATGGCTGGATAAGGGAGTGTGGTAAGGACTTCGGTTTGGGTGCAGATATGAGGGCTGGAGGCACGCGATGGATCGGAGAGTGTTAGTGCAGGGAAATTTTTTTTGGGTTTGGGGGAATGTGTGAAGACGCAGAACAGGGGCGAAATTTTTGGGATTGGGAACGGGTAGCAGAAGAGATAGAGGGATTCGGGTTTTCTGGCTAGGGCACGATTTAGGAATGGGGGAGATGAAGGGTTGAATTAGAGAATGGCAAGGAAATTGGAGGGAAGAGGGGAGAAAAGAGAATGGGATGCAGGGGAAGGAGACACGGGCAAGGGCATGGTGAGATTAGGGGGGACACGGGAGAAGAAAAGAAGAAAAAGAGGGAAAAAACTTACCTGAGCCTGAAGCATGGCCCACTTGTGCTTTGGGCTGAAATACCCTTGGCTCTTGGATTTGGCCCCTGTTGGCTAACATGGGCCAGGTGTGCTTTGGATGGGCTTGGGCATGCCCGTGTTGGGTGGTGGTCCTTCTATCTTCTTCCTCCTTTTTTTTCGAACCTTACTTAGAGCACGGGTTGGGCCAGGCCGTGTTTCACAGCACGGCCAACCCGTGTTTGGCCCTGGAAATCCAATTTCTTTGGATTTTGCCCGTGTTAGCCAACACGGGGAGGGGGTGGTGTAATTAGGGATGGTTTAGCCTTAATTAGTTAGCAACCTCTTTCAAGCATTGCTAATCGTACTAGGTTGATCCAATTGCCTACTTTCGTGGTTCTTAGTTCAACCTAGGTCCATTAAGCTCTATGTCAACCATGGAAGTCAATTAATTGGTTTTCTCTTGCTCATTAATTGATTCATTCCTAGAGAATCTTAAACTACTTTCGTGATTAAGATATCCCTAATTAACTATTAAGTTCGAGTTTTAACTTTCACCTTTCAGTTCATCAATTAAATACCTAAGACGTGATAGATTGGTGATCAGGCATTCTACCAACTCTTATTCATGCATATAATAGTTAATTCTAATTAATCCAGAAGTGATCACAATTAGGGTTCCAACATTTAACTCAACAATATAGTATCATCATATCATAAGTGGGTTTACCGAAACCCTAGATCAAATCTACTCACACATCATATAAACAGAAACCAAATTCATATCTATTAAGTAAACCATTCAAGTTTAGCACAATCTAAAGAGAAGGAGTAGAAGTAGAAGTAGAGAATTAAAGTAGAAAGATGTAACTTGGTTTGCAAACTGTTGTGCTTCAAGCTGCCAGTCTCAGAATTTGTCAATTTCTTCAGGGTTCCTCCTTGCTTCCTCCTCAGCGTGTTCCAAGTCCATATGGCCCCTCTCATAAGTGTTTTCCCTTACTTCTTAGCCTCTTTTGCTCACCTACAAGCATAAAACAAATCAAAACAATATTCAAAGCAAAGTATAATAAAAAATAGGGGAATAATCACACGTTTACTTTAAATTAAGGGATAAAATATAGCCATTAAGTACTCAAATTTCCCTTTTATCAGCGATGTTGGCATGTGCATACGATTCAAACTTCTGACTCACTTTCACTACAAAAGAAATAAACGAAACGAAAATGGTGTTGAACCTGAAACCAAGAAGATATAAGGTCTTCATGGCTTCAATAACTAAGATCATGAGCTCTCTCTGAAGTTCAAAAATGCACTTCCCTTCTTCATGGTTACAACCAAATATTGCCCGAGAAATAGTCTGAGTAATAAGCTTTTGAAGCTCAAGCCAAATATCAATGTCACATTTTCCTTCAAGTTTAGTCATGTTCTACCATCTTCCTATCATCTTGCTCAACTGGTTGAGAATACTGGTAATATTTCCTTTCAAGTGAAAGCCCAAATAAAAAACACATTTCATGTAACAACATTTTTTTTCTTACATATATACATATATATAAATTTTTTTAAAGTCCCATCAAGTCATTACCTTTATTTAACTCATAATAACATTCAATTAATTTAACCAAGCATAATTAGATTTACACATCATTAATTAACAACATCCGTACACAAATCAAACACATATATGTCTACATCTTATTCATCCATATTGACCAATTCTGGGGATATGGGTGGTGGTGGTTACACCTTCACCGGAACACCTTATTAATTTCTGGGATCTGCCCAACATAGAGTAACTCGATCCAACATACACTAAGAGCCAGAGCCAAAGAAAAATCTGCCAAACTAGTTTTCTAAATATGATATGAAAATATAGTGAGAAATAAATTCCAGTAGGTTCAATAATAAATCACAACTATCATCAATATAGATCATTATATCATGTTCATCTATATGAGCTACAACAAATATTTTAGGTCACATAAATGCACTTTATCTATGCACATGAAAATCATACAGTAATGACATATATGGCATGAATAACTATTTTTAGATTACTATATGATGGCTATCGACTTATTTTCATATCAAGCTACTCCAGTCAAGGTGAGTACTTTCTACTCTCTGGTACGGGCTTTTCTCGCTCCGTCCGACATGTCACACTTTCGCTTTCTTTTCTCATTAACATAACCATAGCCGCTGGTAAGGTGTCCCCTACTGGTGCACCACACGGACCGCCATGTGAGCATGCTCATTTCTTTTCTTTTATTTTCTTTTCTCATTAATAGCCAAAAATATGATTTCAATAACAAGTATGTTTATTATAATCATATGCCATAATTTTTTATCAAAACATAATCATTACCAAAAAAACATTGGTAATCATGACATGAACATAATCGTTTCAAATATCACTTTATAAAATATTTCCATGTCAAAATTACACACTTAAGATGGTAAGGAGTTCATGCAATAACAATGACTATGGCATACACTAGTAATTTATTTTCATTTATAAGATTCTTCTTCTTTTTTAAATATTATTTTGATGCGTTCCTCTAAACGAAGAAACGGAGTGTTTGGCGAAAGCAAGGATCGTCTTGAAAATTCAACGGATGTTTGATCGCCACGAGTTGCCTCGATAAGATCAGATTCAGTTCTTTGCCCAAGAACTAAGGGAAGCTCTCACTTTAGGAGAAAACTCAATCTTTATTAATCATCAAAATCTGTTTCAATACATGAACCTAACGAACTCTTATATAGACAATCAAACCTAACCCTAGTAGAAAAGCCAGAAGGCCTTAAACTCCTAATTGGACTTCTAATAGAATTTGGCCCAAATAACACTAGTTATCTGGACCAACTAAACTAACAAAAAAATAAACTCATAATTAAACTACTATTTGGGCTGCATAAAGAATGGGCCCAAATACTAATAATATCCAAAACAAAACATTTAAACTAAAGCCCATAATACATCTTTAAATCAATGCAGATTTGAGCTAGTTATCTTCAAGATCTAATAAACTTTATTGGGCCTCCGAATTGCCGTCTTTAATGCAATCCTCAAGGCTGCAAAATGTGGCCCACTTGATGTCTGGACTTGGCCCAATAACTTCCTCTTTAGACTGCACATCCAAGATCAAGCCAAGTAAAGCTTCTTTGGCCCGCTTCGCCCTGCTCCTAGTCATTGGACCGACTATCCCTTGCAAAGGATCTTGGGAACGGTTTATAGTAGCTTTGACAGCACCTTGATCTCCATCATTCCCTCCCTCCTCGAATCAAAAGCATCACCTACATCAAATAAAGACAAGTCAACAACATTGAATGTAGCACTAATATTGCCATACTCACTAGGTAAATCAATCTTATAGGCATTGTCATTGATTCGCTCCAGGACTTGAAAAGGTCCGTCTCCCCTAGCATGTAACTTAGACTTTCTTTGAACCAGGAACCTCTGTTTGCACATATGTACCCAAACCCAATCACCAGGTTCAAATACAATTTTTGTTCGGCTCTTGTTGGCTTGCGTTGCATATTGCTTATTCTTCCTATCAATGTTAGCTCGAACTTTAGCATGCAAATCCTTTACATATTCAGCCTTTTGCTTACCATCCAAGTTAACAAACTCATTAGTAGACAAAGGTAAAATATCCAAAGGTGTTAAAGGATTAAAGCCATAAACAATTTTAAAAGGACTATAAGCAGTAGTAGAATGTACAGATCTATTGTAAGCAAACTCAACATGTGGTAATGGAATATAAAGACCATGTGGCATAACCTTAGACTTAGCTTGTTTATATGTCATGCACTTAGCACAAAATGAAATGACATCATGTTTCATGCGAGGCCAATAAAAATGTTCATCTAGAATTTCTAAGGTTGTAGTCACTCCAAAATATCTCATTAAACCTCCACTATGACTCTCCTTAATTAACAAGTTGCGTATAGAACACTTAGGCACAAAAAGTTTATTCTTTTTAAACAAGTAACCTTTATGTCTATAGAAACCATCAATAGCATGCTTATCACACAAATTTCAAGTAGATCCAAAATCAACATCATTAACATACATGTCTCTAATATATTGAAAACCAAGCAACTTAGCATGTAAGGATGTGAATAACGTATATCTTCTAGAAAATGCATAAGCTACCACATTTTTCTTCCCATTTTTACACTTAATCACATAATTTAATGTCTCAATGAATTTTAACCATTTAACATGCCTTTTATGCAACTTACCTTGGGACTTCAAGAATTTCAAACTCTCATGATCTGAATGGTTAATGAATTCTCTTGGCCATAGATAATGCTGCCAAGTTTGCAAAGTCCTCATCAATGCATATAACTCCTTATCATAAGTAGGATATTTCAATGCTATGAATTCCTGTATCAAAGACACAACCATACTAGGCAAAGAAAGGTTATGAGTGTTAGTAAAATAAATATCCTTGTACATAAGCACAAGGAGGTTTGGCTTGCATACCAAAGCACTCTTCACCTCACTTTTTAATGCAAAAGTACTCAATCTTTTATTTTTCTCTTTCTCCGGCACACAATTCTCTTTCTTTTTCTGCTCACATATCTCAATTTTTGGCTTACTCTCTTTCTTCTTTTACTCACATACCTCAGCAGCTCTCTCTTTTCTCTCACTCTCAATTTTGACTTTACTATCTTTCTTCTCTTTTTCTTGCTCACATATCTCAACATCTCTCTCTTTTATCTCACTCTCAATTTTGGCCATACTCTCTTTTTTCTCACATATCTTAATCTCTCTCTCTTTTCTCTCACTCTCAATTTTGGACATACTTTCTTTTTACTTTTGCTCACATATCTCAACCTCTCTTTCTTTTCTCTCACTCTCAATTTTGGCCATACTATCTTTTTTCTCTTTTTCTTGTGTTTCTCTCAACTTACACTCTTTTGTAATCCTTACTTGATCAGCAAAAGCCTCAGCTGGCTTTAGGGGTGTTAGAACAAAAGTTCGATTATGCATGGTCAATGTATATCGATTCTTGTAGCCATCATAATAAACCCTTCTATCAAATTGCCATAAACGTCCCAACAACAAGTGTGTAACATGCATTGGTATTACATCACAAAGCACCTCATCTTTGTAGTTACCAATAGAAAAAGATATGCGAACCTGATTGGTTACCCATATATCTCCCCTATCATTCAACCATCTTAGCCTATATGGCTTAGGATGTTTCAATGTGGGTAGACCCAATTTACCAACCATCAAGGTACTAGCTACATTAGTGCAACTCCCACTATCAATAATCGAGCTACATAACTTGTTATTCACGTGGCACCTGGTTTGGAAGATGTGTTCACACTGTTCATCATTAATATCATCATTGGATTGCATATTAAGAGCACGTCTAATAACCAATATTTCTCTATTCACTAGCTTACTAATCTCCACATTATTACAATCCTCCATTAGTGGCATGTCATCCTCACTAGAATGCTTACTTTTCATACGTCCCCTTTCTTCCTCACGAAAACCAAACTATTTGGAAGGCTTAGGTTTTGATAATGACTCAAAATTATCTAACTTCATATGTATCAACTTAAATTGCTCCTGAACTGCCTTCATGTAAAATTTAAGATCAACTTTAGGTTGATTTATTTTAGTGCTCATGTTTGTCTCACAAACCTCACGTGTTTGCACTCAATTTACTCTCTTTCCCTTAAAGCTCTTAAACAAGAACCTGATCAACAAACTTATCAAAGAAAACAAGTGAATTAAGAATGATAAGAATAAATTTTTAGACAATGACAACCCTAGGAACTGAATTTTGAAAAATATGCGGGATACAAATATCAGTATGCTATTTTTTTAATGAATTTATCTTCTTTTTTTGAGCGAAATTCCTTTTTTTTGACGAATTTTTTTTTGAATTTTGAATTTTTGAACAAGAAACCAAATTGAAATAGGAATAGAACCCTTTTTTTTCGAAATTCAAATTTTTTTGGAAGAAGAAAACTAAATTGACTAGTATTAGGAGTTAGAATAAAAGTAGGTAAAGAAAATTGACTAGAACTAGAACTTTTTTTTTAGGAGAACTAGAATATCATTAACTAGAACTAGAACTAGAACCCTAATTTGACCTAAAGAAAGGTAGAAGAAGAAGAAAGACTCTAGAAAATATAAAAAGAAAAGATAGGACACCAACCAAATCTCAAGGAGCCAAAACTCTGATACCAAATGATGCGTTCCTCTAAACGAAGAAACGGAGTGTTTGGCGAAAGAAAGGATCGTCTTGAAAATTCAACGGATGTTTGATCGCCACGAGTTTCCTCGATAAGATCGGATTCAGTTCTTTGCCCAAGAACTAAGGGAAGCTCTCACTTTAGGAGAAAACTCAATCTTTATTAATCATCAAAATCTGTTTCAATACATGAACCTAACGAACTCTTATATAGACAATCAAACCTAACCCTAGTAGGAAAGTCAGAAGGCCTTAAACTCCTAATTGGACTTCTACTATTAAATCAATGCAGATTCCACTAACCCTACATAAAGAATGGGCTCAAATACTAATAATATCCACACAAAAAATATTTAAACTAAATCCCATAATACATCTTTAAATCAATGCAGATTTGAGCTAGTTATCTTCAAGATCCAATAAACTTTATTGGGCCTCCGAATTGCCCTCTTTAATGCAATCCTCAAGGCTACAAAATGTGGCCTACTTGATGTCTGGACTTGGCCCAATAACTTCCTCTTTAGATTGCAAATCCAAGATCAAGCCCAGTAAAGCTTCTTTGGCCCGCTTCGCCCTGCTCCTAGTCATTGGACTGACTATCCCTTGTAAATGATCTTGGGAACGGTTTATAGTAGCTTTGACAACACCTTGATCTCCATCATATTTTTATCACTTCATTTTCTTTATGATTGGCCTCTAGTCACTTTCCTCCTACTTATATCATTTCCAACACATGTTCTCACAAATTTAATATGGCATTCTTCTTCAATTTGGTTTCTATTAATATCCTATAGTTAATAAGGTTAATTTAGGGTAGAAAAATGTTGAAAATAAGATTTACTAGCTTCCAACACAGCCTAAACGCATCCTATAACATGACTTGGCCATTTCTTGTAAAATGACCATGCTTTAGGCTTCAAAATGCCCTTCCCAGCACAGAACACGGCCTGGCCATGCCTTGAAACACGGCCATGCTCTATGTTGTGTTATTCCCTAATGCAGGTTTTTGTCCTGCTTGACATTTTCTCATTAATCAGAGTATAACTCCCTCTTTTTAACTCCGAATTAGGTGATCTTGGTGTTCGTTTAAAGATAAAACAATTATATAAAACTATGATGTTGAACATTGCAGTGAAATCTTAAGGAATATTGGTGATATTACTCCCTCAAATTAAACATTATTTCTTCTCTGGTAGGTTCTGACATTTACTTATTAATCTGACCTTATCTCCCTCATATGAACTCTAAATTGAGTGATTTTAATTGCTAAATTTCCGTGAGACATATATATATATATATATATATATATATATATATATATATATATATATATATTATGTTAACCAATTATTTTAATTCCATACATAATTTTCCATAAATTCAAACACAGAAGCTTTCCTAACAGATTCTTCCTTGGTTAACCATTTTCTGACCACTACTTACAAATCTGACCATATCTTCCTCATATGGACTCCAAATTGAATGATTCCAGTGGCTAAAAATTTGTGAGGAATATATATATATATATATATATATATATATATATATATATATATATATATATATATATATATTTCATATTGACCATTTCTTTTAATTACTAACCAATCCTTCCTAGAATTTGAAAAATAGAAGCTTTCCTTGTTACTCTGAAATCCAATTTCCTAACCAAACCTTTTCTAAGGTTTAGTTCATCATTTTATTATGTCATCTTCCATTTTCTTCTTAATTTACATCTAATCATACTTCATCAATTCTTCACCACATTTAAATATATAAATTATCAACATAAAAATCTTAAAATTTTGTCACCCACAGCCATACCTATGCAGAACTTTCCACATCAATTTAAGTATTCAAGCATACATCACTTGCAAGATCAACATATAACATGATATAGCAACATCCATGGCCAATCATCTAGGTAACAAATATAGTAAATTTCTTCAAAGTTCTAGGATCATAATCCCATATAAATGTTTCTAATTCCAAAGCTTTTCTAAAATTAATATTGTTAAACCTACCTAAAGATCTCCCTAGCCCACCTAGTGAATTTTTTTTTCTTGTTTCCTCTTGAAGGAAGTAGCAAGATTCCTCCCTTCCCTTAGCTTTTCTAATAACTTAAATAAGAGAAGGAGAGTGATTTTTTGAACCCCAAGAATGAAGAAGAAAGATAGATTCAATTGGATTTTAAGCTAACTTACCTTGAGTATTTAGTCCTCTATACTTTTCCTTCCTCTCTTCTCCTCTTTTTCTTTCCTTCCCTCACTCTACCTTGCTTACGTTTTTCCTCTCCCTCACTTGGATGAAATTATAATGCTATAAGGGCGAGTTTTGTTTAAATAAACTATCATGTGGTTCACCTTTGATAACTATGGGTTTACCTTATCACAATTAGGATGCACTTGGTTGTTTTGTGGGGAAAAATAACTCATGTTCTTGTCTTCCTCTCCCTTAGTCAAGATATGCATAGCAAAAGGAGATTTTTATTTTGAAAATCATGTTAAAATGTTTTTAAGACAAGGGACAAGGTCCCTTTGATTTAGGGATTCATTTCCTTTTTCTTTTGTCTTAATCAAGTATGATAGGTTTACCTTTTTAGGTGGTAAATTTCTAGCCCTTGAATCTCCCTTACTTGGCTAAAATTATTTGTGTAGGATATAGATGTTTTGTCCTAAAACCATGTATTATTACCCACTTGTTGAAATTATGAATGTAGGATATAGATGTTTTGTCCTAAAGCCATGTATTATTACCTACTTGTTGAAATTATGAATGTAGGATATAAATGTTTTGTCTTAACGCCATGTGACCTAATCTTGATTATTATTACACTACTATTTCCTTACATGATTCTTATTTTTTTTTTCTTGGATTTGGGTTCATTATTACCCATTTCCTTTGCTTTGGCTGAAATTCTACCTTTCATGAAGGGCTTGATCACATTTTCATAATTTTTGGGCTATTGGTCCAACTTCTGTATCCTAGTTCAAGTCTACGTTTTATTTCTTGCTTGGGCTATCCTATTGGTTCGCCAGAAATTCATGAGAAGTGGAAAAACTCTATATGAAGTGTGGATAGGTGAAAGCCCAATTTATGTGTGGAGATGTTAAACTTAGTAACTCTAGCTCTTGAATTAGGAAAAATTACCCTCATCCAATCTTCTTGAAATTTTAAGACCTTTACTTACTTCACAAAAATTTATCTTCCTTACCCAAGGATTTCACCTCTCTTTAGTATGTTATTTCTAATTTTTTCTATTAGGTTTTCTCTCTTTACGTATTTCCTTAATGTTAGAAACATTTTCTATGCATACACATAAGGTGAATAATTTCTAAGGATTATATTTCCTAGATATCTAAAAATTGTCTAATAAATTTTCTTTCCTTAATTAATTATTTATGTACCTTTATTAATAAAAAAACGTAATTATAGATGTTACATTAAATATTTATGTACCTTTATTAATAAATGAAACAAAATTAGGGATGTTACATTTCTTTCCCCCTAAAAGAAATTTTGTCCTAAAAATTTCAGAAATTACCTATTAAGAACAATTGCGGATATTTCTTCCTCATGACTTCTTCCAGCTCCCAAGTTGCTTCTTCTGAAGTCAAACCTTCCCATATCACCTTAACCAAGGGAATGATCTTATTCCTCAATTGCTTCACGTCGGTGTCTAATAGGGATGCCGGTACTAGCTGGTATGTCATGTTCTCCTTTATTTGGATTGGTTCATCCTGTATTACATGTGATGAATTTGAAAAATACTTCCAGAGCTGTGATACATGGAAAAAATTATACAGGTTAGACAAATTAGGTGGGAAGGCAACTTGATATGCTGATGTCCCCACTTTCTTCAAAATTTGGTAGGGTTCCAAAAATTGCATACTTAACTTTTGGGTTTTGAGAGACCTACCAACTCTAGTAGTTGGAGAAAGTTTTAGAAATACATGATCTCCTTCCTCAAACTCCAGAGGTCTATGTCTCTTATCATAGTAACTCTTTTGTGGACTCTGAGCTATCATATTTTGTCTCTTATCATCCTAATTTGTTCAGTGGTTTGTTGAACTAGATCAGGACCCAACAAGTTTTTTTCTCCTACCTCAAACCAACATAATGGAGATCGGCACTTCCTACCGTATAAAGATTTATAGGGGGCCATCTTAATACTAGAGTGATAACTATTATTATAAGTAAACTCCACTAAAGCTAGGTACTTATCCCATCCTTTACCTTGCTCTATCACACAGGCCCTTAACATATCTTTTAGGGTTTGAATGGTCTGTTCTGTCTACCTGTCAGTCTAAGGATGATAGGTAGTACTGAACCACAACTGGGTTCCAAAAGCTTCCTACAATGCCTTCCAAAATCTCAAAGTGAACCTTGGATCTCTATCAAAAACGATATTTAAGGGAATTTCATGTAGTCTAACTATTTCCTAGACGTACAATTAGGCCAATTTTTCCAATGAAAATTTAATTTTTATGGATAAAAAGTGAGTAGATTTGATTAATCTGCCAACTATTACCCATAAAGAGTTATGTCCAACTGAAGTCTTAGGTAAACCCACTATAAAGTCCATCGAAATACTATCCCATTTCCATTTAGGGATCTCAAGAGGTTGTAGAAATCCCGCTAGCTTTTGATGCTCTACCTTCACCTTTTAACAAGTTAGACATTTTGCCACAAACTCAGTAATGTCCTGTTTCATCCCTAGCCACTAATACATCCTCTTTAAATCCTAGTACATTTTAGTGGATCTAGGATGGACTGTGTATTTACTTTGATGCTCTTCCTGTAGGATCTTAATCCTCAACTCTTGTTCTTGAGGAATATAGACCATTCCTTTATACATGATTACTCCATCTTTAGAGACAAAAAAATCATCTTGATCATTATGATCCCGTAAGTATTGGTCGTGAACTTGAGCCTCTTTAATCTGAGCTCTAAGGTCACACTCTATACTCAACCCATTGATTAGCTTCTTTGAGGTAAAAGTAGTGTCTAGCTTCAAATTTTGAAACTCTTTTAGCATATGCATCTCATCCATCATCATCCGACCTATGTGTAGAGATTTTCGACTTAAGCCATTAGCTACAACATTCTCCTTTCCTGGATGATACTTTATCTCAAACTTGTAGTCATTGAGAAATTCTACCCATCTTCGTTGCCTCATATTTAACTCCTTCTGGTAAAAAAGGTACTTAAGACTCTTATGATCAAAGTATACTTCAAATGTCGCTTCGTATAAATAGTGTCACCAAATCTTGAAGTCAAACACCATCGCCGCCAATTCAAGATCATAGGTTTGATAGTTTTCTTCGTAGGGTCTCAATTTCCTAGAGACATAAGCAACTACTATCTTATTTTGCATCAGCACACACCCTAGTCCTTTCTTTGAAGCTTCACTATACACTTCAAAATGTCCTGTGGGGTATGGAATAATTAAAACAGGAGGAGTGGTCAATCTTGTCTTAAGCTCCTGGAAACTAGCTTCATATTAGTAAATCCATTTGAAATGAGTTCCCTTCCTGGTCAATTTAGTCAATGGCAAGGCTATACGAGAGAAGTTTTGTATAAACCTCCTGTAGTATCCTACCAAACCTAAGAAACTTCTTACTTCTGTAATCTTCTTTGACCTTTTCCACTGAATTACTACTTGCATCTTGCTAGGGTCTATGGCTACCCCTTTATTGGAAATGACATGTCTGGGAAATTTTACCTCTGACAGTCAAAATTCATACTTGTCCAATTTGGCATACAATTTTTTCTCTTTAAGCACGATTCGGAGATGTTGTTCATGTTCTTTCTCACTCTTAGAAAATATCAAGATTCCATAAATGAACACCACCACAAATTGATCTAGGTAGGGTCAAAAAATACAATTCATGTAGTCCATGAAAATTATAGGTGCATTTGTCAACCCGAAGGGCATTACGAGAAACTCATAGTGCCCATACCTAGTCCTGAAAGCTGTTTTTGGTATATCCTCCTCTTTAATCCAAATATGATGGTATCCTAATCTTAAGTCAATTTTAGAAAAGATGGAGGCTCCTTTCAGTTGATCTAATAAGTCATCTATCTTAGAAAGAGGATACTTATTTTTGATAGTCATCTTATTTAGCTGTCTGTAATCTATACATAGTCTCAAGCTCCCATCTTTCTTCTTAACAAACAACACTGGTGCTCCCCAAGTTGATACACTTAATCTAATGAATTGCTTGTTTAATAGTTCCTCCAACTGTTTATTGAGTTCCTATAGTTCCTTCGAGGCCATTCTATAAGGTGTAATAGAGATAGGCCTTGTCCCAAGTAGGAGATCAATAGAGAACTCTATCTCTCTCTTAAGAGGTAAGTTTGGAATATCTTATGGAAATACTTTAGGAAATTCGTTGGCTATTGGGATTTCATCAAGCTTCGGTTTGACTTCTAGGTTTGATAAATACAAGAGAATGTATCCAAGTATTCCATTCTTCAACTCTCTATTGACTTGATTGTCATTAAGCATTAATAACTGCATCTCTTCTTCTGAAGTAGGAGGTAGAAATTCAACGGTCTTGTTGCAATAATTTAGTAAGACCCAATTTCTAAACATCCAGTCTAACCCTAGAATGATATCAATACCTTTTAAAGGTAGACAGACAAGGTCTACAGAAAAAGTTTTCTCTAGAATAGTGACCTGACAGTCTTTACATACATAGGAAGTTAAGACCTTTTCCCCGTGGGAGTTACTATAGATAGCTTATAGGGGGTTTCAGAAATAGGATACTGAAACTCCCTAATACATTCTTTTGATATAAATGAATGACTAGAACCAGAGTCAAACAACACCATGAGAGCAAATCCATAGATAAAGCATGTACCTTGAATCATTTGAGGGGATTGAGCTACCCTTTGGCCGCTTAGGGTGAAAACCATTTCTTTCACTTGAGGACACTGTTCTGGTTGTTTCCCCAAATTCTATAGGTAGTTCTTTGCAAAATGGCCCTTCTATCCACAATTAAAACAAACATTTGATACCATGTAGCATGGCCAGTTACCATGCATATGTCTGCACTTAGTACACTTTGTAACAACTCCATTTATGTAAATTTTTTTTTTTAAATACCATGAAGTTATTACCTCGTTACAACTTAACTCAATATAACATTTATTTAATTTATACAATACTGAGTTTCCATACACACTATTATTTTACAAACTACACACCATTATTTTACAAACATTTGTACAAAGATACATATTAGTTCTAATCATCTATATCGACTACTTCTGGGGACACTGGTTCGGGTGGCACGTCCACCGGAATCTCAGTTACATCTACGACAGTTACATCAGAAATAACTGGAAGTTGCCCAAGGTAGGGCACCTCGATCCAACGTACAGAGATAATAAGTGTCATAGAGAATATCTGCATATTTATTCTTCTGAACATGATATGGAAATATAGTGAGAATTAAATCCCAGTAAGTTCAACAATAAATCATAATTTACCATCAATATAGTTCATCACGTCATGTTCAGCTGTATAAACTACAGAAAATATCTTTAGGTCACATGAATGCACTTTATCATGCACATGAAAATTATACAGTTATGACATGTATGGCATGAATAACTATTTTTCGAATTTCATATGATGGCTATCCACTTATTCTTACTTCAAGCTACCCCGGTCAGGGTGAGTATTCTTTACTTTTCGGTACGGGCTTATCTCGCTCCGTTCGACATGGCACACTTTATCTTTCTTTTCTTATTAACATGATCATAACCGTTGGTAGGGCGTCCCCTACTGGTGCACCACACAGATTGCCATGTGCCCGTGCTCATTTCTTTTCTTTTCACAATGATAGCCAAAAATATGCTTTCAATAACAAGTATGTTCATCAAAATATAACTATTACCATAAATCATTGGTAATCATGCCATGAACATAACCATTTAAAATATCACTTTATAAAACATTTCCATGTCAAAATTCCATACTAATACCTTGGTAACTGGATAGTAATTGTAGTCTGTAAACAGCGCACCAGAAAAGTTCCCAGGAAAGAGAGGTGGGTCACTAATGGACACACTTAAGTACCATGTCTTTCCTTGCCAGAGCTTTCCTTAGACATGCACTTTTCACAAATCACAATTTTGTTTTCCAGTAACTAGAATAATTCTTTTCTGATGTGAAAATACTGCAACCACGGAGCATACTAAGATTTTTCAAATAAAACCGGCACTTTCAAAACTTCTTGTAAATTTATATGAGTACTAGGGTAAATTCCATGTTAAAAATTACACACTTAAAATGGTAGTAAGTTCATGCAATGGCAATGGCTATGGCTATACTAGTCATTTGTTAAGATTCATCTTCTTTTTAAAATACTAATTTTATTTCTTTATTTTCTTGATGCAGGTTTTCATCCTATCTAACCTTCTCTTACTAATCAGAGCATAACTCCCTCAATTTAACTCTGATGTAGGTGATCTTAGTGTCAATTTCAAGATAAAACAATTATCTAAAACTATTATGTTGAACATTGTAGCGAAATATTAAGAAATCAAGGTGATATTACTCCCTAAATGTACAGATTATTTCTTCTCGTGTAAGTTCTGACCTTTACTGACTAATTAGACCATATCTCCCAAATTTGAACTCCAAATTGAGTTATTCCAGTTGGTAAAAATCCATGAGCCCTATATTTATAATTGTTATCTTGGCGTATGATTTTAACTCCCTACAGAATATTTTCCAGAAATTCAAAAACTAAAGCTTTAATAACATATTCTGAATAAACATTTTCTGACCTCTGCTAACTAATCAGCTTATATCTACCTCAAATGGACTTCAAATTGAATGATTCCAGTGCCTAAAAATCCATGACACATTTATCTTTAATTCTTATGTTAATAATTTATTTTAATTCCTTACAGATACTTCTCAGAAATTAAAATACCGAAGCTATCCTAACATATTTTTCCCTGATGACCCATTTTCTGAACTTTGTCTACTAATCGGCTCATATCTCCCTCATATGGACTCCAAATTGAATGATTCCAGTGGCTAAAAATCCATCACATACATATCTTTAATTCTTATTTTAACCATTTATTTTAATTCCCTACCAATAATTCCCAGAAATTAAATTACCGAAGCTATCCTAACATATTCTTCCCTGATGATTCATTTTCTGACCTTTGACAACTAATCAGACCATAGCTACCTCATATGGACTCCAAATGGAATGATTCCAGTGGCTAAAAATCCATGACACATTTATCTTTAATTCTTATGTTAACCATTTATTTTAATTCCCTACCAATAATTCCCAGAAATTAAATTACCGAAGCTATCCTAACATATTCTTCCCTGATGATTCATTTTCTGACCTTTGACTACTAATCAGACCATAGCTACCTCATATGGACTCAAAATGGAATGATTCCAGTGGCTAAAACTCCATGACACATTTATCTTTAATTCTTATGTTAACCATTTATTTTAATTCCTTATAGATTGTTCCCAAAAATTAAAATACCGAAGCTTAAAATTCTGCCACCCATAGCCATAACCATGCAGAACTATCTACACCAACCTAAGTATTCAAACATACATCACATGTAAGATCAATATGTAACATGATATAGCAACATCATGACCAATCATAAAAGTTCTAAGATCAAAATCTCATACAAATATTATAAGTTTCAAAAGTTTTCTTCAAAAAGAAATATTGTTAAACTTACTTGGAGCACTTAGTCTTCTAGACTTCTCCTTCCTCTTTCTTCCTTTCTTCCTCTCCTTTCCTCACTCTACCTTGCTTCTATTTTTTTCTCTCCCTCACTTGGACGAAATTATAATGTTGTAAGGGTGGGTTTTCTTATATAGACCACCAAATAATTCACCTTTCATGATCATGGGTCTACCTTATCACAATTAGGATACACTTTGTTGAATTTTTGGAAAACAAACAACTTATGTTCTTGTTTTCCTCTTCCTTAGTCAAGATATGCATAGGAAAAGGAGATTTGTATTTTGAAAATTATGATAATATGTTCTTAAGATATGGGACAAGGTCCCTTTGATTTAGGGATTCATTTCCATTTTCTTTTGTCTTAAACAAGTATGATAGGTTTGCCTTTTTAGGTGGCAAATTTCTAGCCCTTGAATCTTCATTATTTGGTTGATATTATTTGTGTGGGCTATGAATGTTTTGTCCTAATACCATGTATTATCATACCACTTGCTAAAATTATGAGTGTAGGATATAGATGTTTTTGTCCTAAAGCCTTGTATTATCATGCCACTTGCTTAAGTGATGAATGTAGAATCACACCACTTGCTAAATTTTTTGTCTTAATGCCATGTAACCTAATCTTTATTCTTATTATTATATCATCATCTAATTTATTTTATTTTAGTTTTCCTCTTGGATTTGGGCTTATTCCTACCCATTATGGGCTTGTCCTACCCATTTTCCTTGCTTTGGATAAAATTCTTCCTTTCTTGGTGGGCTTGGTCACATTTTCATAATTTTTGGGCTATTTGTGAAATTACTATATCCTAGTCCAAGTCTATGTTTAATTTCTTGTTTAGGTTATCCAATGGGCTTGCTAGAAACTTATGTGAAGTGGAAAAAACTCTATATGAAGTGTCCATAGGTAAAAGCCCAATGTATGGGTAAAGATTTTAAACTTAGTAACTATAGTTCTTGAATTAGGAAAAATTACCCTAATTCAATGTTCTTTGAAATTTTAAGACCTTTACTTGTTTCTAAAAATTTATCTTCCTTATCCAAGAATTTTGCATCTCTTTAGTATGTTATTTCTAATTTCTTTCCTATTAGATTTTCCTTCTTTATTTGTTCCCTTAATGTTAGAAACATTTTCTATGCATATACCTAAGGTGAAGAATTTCTAAGGATTATATTTCCTTAGATATCTAAAATATTGTCTAATAAATTTTATTTCCTTAATTAAATTTTTTATGTACCTTTATCAATAAAAGAAACGAAATTAAGGATGTTACATTTCTCTCCCCCTAAAAGAAATTTTGTCCTCAAAATTTCAGAAATTACCTTATAAGAACAATTGCGGATATTTCTTCCTCATGACTTCTTCCAGCTCCCAAGTTGCTTCTTCCGGAGTCAAACCTTCCCATAACACCTTAACTAGGGGAATGGTTTTATTTCTCAGTTGCTTCACGTCAGTGTCCAATATGGATGCAGGTACTAGCTGGTATGTCATATTCTCCTTTATTTGGATTGGTTCATCCAGTATTATATGTGATGAATCTGAAAGATACTTCCGCAGCTGTGATACGTGGAAAACATTATGCAGGTTGGACAAATTAGGTGGGAGAGCAACTTGATATGCTGATGTCCCAACTTTCTTTAGAATTTGGTAGGGTCCTAAAAATCGCGGACTTAGCTTTCTTGTTTTGAGAGACCTACCAACTCCAGTAGTCGGGGAAAGTTTCAGAAATACATGGTCTCCTTCCTCAAACTCTAGAGGTCTATGTCTCTTATCGTAGTAACTCTTTTGCCGACTCTGAGCTGTAAGTATTTTGTTTCGTATCATCCTGATTTGTTCAGTGGTTTGTTGAACTAGATCAGGACCTAACAAGTTCTTTTCTCCTACCTCGAACCAACATAGTGGAGATCGGCACTTTCTACCGTATAAAGCGTCATAGGGGGCCATCTTAATGCTAGAGTGATAGCTATTATTATAAGCAAACTCTACTAAAGGTAGGTACTTATCCCATCCTTTACCTTGCTCTATCACACAGGCCCTCAACATATCTTCTAGGGTTTGAATGGTTCGTTCTGTCTGCCCGTCAGTTTGAGGATGGTAGGCAGTACTGAACCGCAACTGAGTACCAAAAGCTTCTTGCAACGCCTTCCAAAACCTCGACGTGAACCTCGGATCTCTATCAGAAACAATATTTAAGGGAATCCCATGGAGTCTAACTATTTCCTGAACGTACAATTGGGCCAATTTATCTAGTGAAAAGTTAATTTTTATGGGCAAAAAGTGAGCAGATTTGGTTAATCTGTCAACTATTACCCAGATAGAGTCATGTCCCACTGAGGTCTTAGGTAAACCTACAACAAAGTCCATCGAAATACTATCCCATTTCCATTTAGGGATCTCAAGAGGTTGTAGAAATCCCGCTGGCTTTTGGTGCTCCACCTTCACCTTTTGACAAATGAGACATTTCGCCACAAACTCAGCAATGTCATTTTTCATCCCTGGCCACCAATACATCCTTTTTAAATCCTGGTACATTTTAGTGCATCCAGGATGGATTGTGTATTTACTTTGATGCGCTTCCTGCAGTATCTTAGTCCTCAACTCTTGTTCTTGAGGGACACAAATCCTTCCCTGATACATGATTGCTCCATCTTTCATTACAGAAAAATTACCTTGGTCTTTATGATCTTGTAAGTATTGATCGTGAGCTTGAGCTTCTTTGATCTGGGCTCTAAGGTCAGACCCTATACTTAAACCATTAATGACTAGATTCTTTGGAGTAAGAGTAGGGGCTAGCTTCAAATTTCGAAACTCCTCTAGCATCTGCATCTCATACACCATCATCTGACCCATATGCAGAGATTTTCGACTCAAGGCATCTGCTACAACATTCGCCTTTCCGGGATGATACTTTATCTCAAACTTGTAGTCATTGAGGAATTTTACCCATCTTCGTTGCCTCATATTTAACTCCTTCTGATCAAAGAGGTATTTAAGACTCTTATGATCACAATATACTTCAAAGGTTGCCCCGTACAAATAGTGTCGCCAAATCTTTAAGGCAAACACTACTACCGCTAATTCAAGATCATGGGTTGGATAGTTTCCTTCGTGAGGTCTCAGTTTCCTAGAGGCGTAAGCAACTACTCTCTTATCTTGCATCAGCACACATCCTAACCCTTTCTTTGAAGCGTCACTATACACTTCAAAATATCCTGTGGGGTCTGGAATAATTAAAACAGGAGGAGTGGTCAGTCTTGTTTTCAGCTCCTGAAAACTAGCATCACATTGATCAGTCCATTTGAAAGGACTTCCCTTCCTGGTCAATTTAGTCAATGGCAAGGCTATACGAGAGAAGTTTTGTATAAATCTCCTGTAGTATCCTGCCAAACCAAGGAAACTTCTGATTTCCGTAACCGTCTTTGGTGTCTCCCACTTAATCACTGCTTCCGTCTTGCTAGGATCTACGGCTACCCCTCTATTAGAGATGACATGTCCAAGAAACTTCACCTCTGACAGCCAAAATTCACACTTCTCCAATTTAGCATATAACTTTTTCTCTTTCAGCACTTGCAGCACGATTCAGAGATGTTGTTCATGTTCTTTCTCACTCTTAGAATATATCAAGATGTCATCAATGAACACTACAACAAATTGATCTAGGTAGGGTCGAAAAATGCGATTCATGTAATCCATGAAAATTGCAGGTGCATTAGTCAACCCAAAGGGCATTACGAGAAACTCATAGTGCCCATACCTAGTCCTGAAGGCAGTTTTTGGTACGTCCTCCTCCTTAATCCTAATCTGATGATATCCTGACCGCAAGTCAATTTTTGAAAAGATGGAGGCACCCTTTAATTGATCCAATAAGTCATCTATCCTAGGGAGAGGGTACTTATTTTTGATAGTCACCTTATTCAGCTGTCTGTAATCTATGCATAGTCTCAAACTCCCATCTTTCTTCTTAACAAACAATACAGGAGCTCCCCAAGGTGATACACTCAGTCTAATGAATTGCTTGTCTAATAGTTCCTCCAACTGCTTCTTTAGTTCTTGTAGTTCCTTCGAGGCCATTCGATATGGTGCAATAGAGATAGGCCCTGTCCCAGGTAGGAGATCAATAGAGAACTCTATCTCTCTCTTGGGAGGTAAGCCTGGAATATCTGATGAAAACACCTCAGGAAACTCGTTGGCTATTGGAATTTCATCAAGCTTCGATTCGACTTCTAGGTTTGATAAATACAAGAGAATGTATCCAAGTACTCCATTCTTCAACTCCCTATTAACTTGATTGGCATTTAACATCAATAACTGGACCTCCTCTTTCGGAGTAGAAGGTAGAAATTCAACGGTCTTATTACAACAATTCAACAAGACTCGATTCCTAGACATCCAGTCTAACCCTAGAATGACCTCAATACCTCTTAAAGGTAAAATGATGAGGTCTACAGAAAAAGTTTTCTCCTGGATGGTGACTTGACAGTCCTTACATACAGAGGAAGTTAATACCCGTTCCCCTGTAGGGGTTACTACAGATAGCTCATAGGGAGTTTCAGAAATAGGGAACTGAAACTTCCTAATACATTCTTCTGATATAAATGAATGACTAGCACCAGAGTCAAATAACACCATAAGAGCAAATCCATAAATATAGCATGTACCTTGAATCATTTCAAAAGATTGAGCTGCCTCTTGGCCGCTCAGGGTGAAAACCCTTCCTTTCACCTGAGGCCTCTGTTCTGGCTGCTTTCCTACATTCTGTGGGCAGTTTTTCGCAAAATGTCCCTTCTGTCCGCAATTGAAGCAGACATCTTGTCCCATGTAGCATGGCCGGTTACCATGCATGCGTCCGCATTTAGCGCACTTGACTGAGACGAGGTCTTGTTGAAAAGGCCTAGGACCCGCAATCAATAGCCTCTTACCAGCTCCATATCCACTTCTTCTCACGTTCTTTCTAGGGTTGGGAAAATTTTTCTTCCTTTTCCATAGGTATTGTAGAATTTGGTTAGTGGTCGTGACTTGGTCTCGAATTGCCATGGCTAGGTTGTGCAGGGTTTCCTCCGCATTATTTGCCAGATTTCTCCTCGGTGGTGCCATTTCTTACTGTGGTAAAAACAAAGTTATGCTGCTATTAAGGTGATTAAGCTCAATAATTAGTTTCAAAAATATTTAACAGCAGTCATAACACCACCTCGGCATATAGATAGGAAACACTAGTAATTTCTTACCTATATAAAATCATTGATCCCCTACACAGCACAACCATAACATACTCAAGACACTATAAGATCGACTCAGATAACCATCCACCCACTGGCCATCTAGGATCAACCTGCTCTGATACCAATTATGTAACAACTCCATTTTTTTACATATATATATATATATATATAAATTTTTTTTAAAGTCCTATGAAATCATTACCTTTATTTAACTCATAATAACATTCAATTAATTTAACCAAGTAATTTAAGGTTTACACATCATTAATTTACAACATACGTACACAAATCAAACACATATATGTCTATATCTTATTCATCCATATTGACCAGTTTCAGGGATACGGGTGCGAGTAGTTGCACCTTCAACAAGATCTTAGCCAACTCGACCACAAACACCTTATTAATTTCTAGGATCTGCCCAACATAGAGAAACTTGACCCAACGTACACTAAGAGCCAGAGCCAAAGAAAAATCTGCTAAACTAATTTTTTGAATATGATATGGAAATATAGTGAGAATTAAATTCTAGTAGGTTCAAAAATAAATCACAATTATCATCAACATAGATCATCATGTCATGTTCATCTATATAAGTTACAACAAATATCTTAGGTCACATGAATGCATTTTATCTATGCATATGAAAATCATACAGTAATGACATATATGGCATGAATAACAATTTTTAGATTACTATATGATAGCTATCAACTTATTTTCATATCAAGCTACCCCAGTCAGCGTGAGTACTTTACTCTCCAATACGGGCTTTTCTCGCTCCGTCCGACACGGCACACTTTTTCTTTCTTTTCACATTAACATAACCATAGCCGTTGGTAGAACATCCCCTACTGGTGCACCACACGGACCGCCATGTGACCGTGCTCATTTCTTTTCTTTTCTTTTCTCATTAATAGCCAAAAATAAGATTTCAATAACAAGTATGTTTATTATACTCACATGCCATAATTTTTTTTATCAAAACATAATCATTACAAAAAAAACATTAGTAATCATGACATGAACATAATCGTTTTAAATATGACTTTATAAAATATTTCCATGTCAAAATTACACACTTAAGATGGTATGGAGTTCATGCAATGGCAATGGCTATGACATACACTAGTCATTTATTTTCATTTATAAGATTCTTCTTCTTTTTAAAAAATTATTTTTATCTCTTCATTTTCTTTATGCTTGGCCTCTAGTCACTTTCCTCCTACTTATATAATTTCCACCACATGTTCTCACAAATTTAATATGGCATTCTTCTTCAATTTGGTTTCTATTAATATCCTATAGTTAATAAGGTTCATTTAGGGTAGAAAAATGTTGAAAATAAGTTTTATCAGCATCCAACACGGCCTAAATGTATCCTATAACATGACTTGACCATTTCTTGTAAAACAGCCATGCTTTAGGCTTCAAAATGCCCTTTCTAACACAAAAAATGGCCTGGCCGTGCCTTGGAACACGGCCATGCTCTATGTTGTGTTATTCTCTGATGCAGGTTTTCATCCTACTTGGCATTTTCTCACTAATCAGAGCATAACTCCCTCTTTTTAACTCTGACTTAGGTGATCTTGGTGTCCATTTAAAGATAAAACTATTATATAAAACTATTATGTTGAACATTGTAGCGAAATCTTAAGGAATATTGGTGATATTACTCCCTCAAATTAAACGTTATTTCTTCTCGGGTAGGTTCTGACTTTTACTTACTAATCTGACCATATCTCCCTCATATGAACTATAAATTGAGTGATTCCAATGGTGAGACATATATCTATATTTTTTATGTTAACCAGTTATTTTAATTCTTTACATAATTTTTCTAAAAATTCAAACACAGAAACTTTCCTAATAGATTCTTTCCAGGTTAACCATTTTCTGACCACTGCTTACTAATCTGACCATATTTACCTCATATGGACTCCAAATTTAGTGATTCTAGTGGATAAAATTCCATGATACATATATCTATATTTCTCATATTGACAATTTCTTTTAATTACTAACCAATGTTTCCCAAAATATGAAAAATAAAAGCTTTCCTCATTACTCCGAAATCCAGTTTCCTAACCAAACATTTTCTAAGGTTTTATTTTATCATTTTATTATGTCCTCTTCCATTTTCTTAATTTAAATCTAATCATATTTCATCAATTCTTCACCACATTTAAATATATAAAATAACAGCATAAAAATTTTAAAATTTTGTCAGCCATAGCCATACCTATGCAGAACTTTTCACACCAACCTAAGTATTCAAACATACATCACTTGCAAGATCAACATGTAACATGATATAGTAACATCCATGGCCAATCATCCAGGTAAAAAATATAGTAAATTTCATCAAATTTCTAGGATCAAAATCCCATATAAATGTTTCTAATTTCAAAGCTTTTCTAAAAAAAATATTGTTAAACCTACCTAAAGATCTTTCTAGCTCACTTAGTGAATTCTTTTTTCTTGTTTTCTTTTGAAGGAACTAGCAAGATTCCTCCCTTCCCTTAGCTTTTCTAGCAGCTTAAATACGAGAAGGAGGGTGAGTTTTTGAACCCCAAGAATGAAGAAGAAAGATAGATTCAAGTAGAGTTTAAACTAACTTACCTTGAGTACTTAGTTTTCTAGACTTCTCCTTCCTCTTTCTTCCTCTCTTCTCTTCTCTTTCTCTCTTTTCCTCAATTTACCTTGATTATGTTTTTCCTCTCCCTCACTTGGACAAAATTATAATGTTATAAGGGTGGATTTTACTTAAATAAACTATCATGTGGTTTACCTTTCATAACCATAGGTCTACCTTATCACAATTAGGATGCACTTGGTTGTTTTTTTGGAAAAAAAAACTCGTGTTCTTGTCTTTCTCTCCCTTAGTCAAGATATGCATAGCAAAACGAGATTTGTATTTTAAAAATCATGTTAAAATGTTCTTAAGACAAGGGACAAGGTCCCTTTGATTTAGGGATTCATTTCATTTTTCTTTTGTCTTAACCAAGTATGATAGGTTTGCCGTTTTAGGTGGTAAATTTCCAGCCCTTGAATCTCCCTTACTTGGCTAAAATTATTTGTGTAGGATAAGGATGTTTTGTCATAATGCTATGTATTATTACTCACTTGTTGAAATTATGAATGTAGAATATAGATGTTTTGTCCTAAAGCCATGTATTATTACCTACTTGTTGAAATTATGAATGTAGGATATAGATGTTTTGTCTTAATATCATGTGACCTAATCTTGATTATTATTACACTACTATTTTCTCACTTAATTCTTATTTTTTCCTTCTTGGATTTGGGCTCATTCTTACCCATTTTCTTTGCTTTGGTTGAAATTCTACCTTACATGAAGGGCTTGGTCACATTTTCATATTTTTTGGATATTGGTCCAACTTTTATATCCTTGTCCAAATCTATGTTTTATTTCTTGCTTGGGCTATCCTATTGGCTTGCTATAAATTCATGTGAAGTGGAAAAATGCTATATGAAGTGTCCATAGGTGAAAACGCAATTTATGTGTGGAGATGTTAAACTTAGTAACTCTAGCTCTTGAATTAGGAAAATTACCCTAATCCAATCTTCTTGAAATTTTAAGACCTTTACTTATTTCACAAAAATTTATCTTCCTTACCCAAGAATTTCGACTCTCTTTAGTATGTTATTTCTAATTTTTTTCTATTAGATTTTCTCTCTTTACCTATTTCCTTAATGTTAGAAACATTTTCTATGCATACACATAAGGTGAAGAATTTTTAAGGATTATATTTCTTAGATATCTAAAAATTGTCTAATAAATTTTCTTTCCTTAATTAATTATTTATGTACCTTTATTAATAAAAGAAACGAAGTTATGGATGTTAAATATTTATGTACCTTTATTAATAAATGAAACAAAATTAGGGATGTTACATTTCAAGTCAGGAAAATTTTTTTATGGGAAGAAGATGTGTTTAAGTTTGGCAAAAGAAAATGAAAGTTCAGGTATCATCAAAATGGTACCTTCAACCGCTCTAAGTGGAATGCAAGATTAGAGTTCTACCTTCTGCTCAGTTCTCAACTTCCAAAGTTGTTAGCCCCCGTTAGAATGAGAATGTGGGGATTCAACGATGGCTTTGGAAAGTGACCTAGCATACTAGATAGCGCTTCTCTCATTAGCTCTAGATCCTTGACGATCAACCTTGGACCTGTCCCAAACCAACACATTGATGTCTGATGTGATCTTAATTAAGCATGATATTAATACCTTTAAACTTACTTTTTGTTTGATTTAAGTAAAATATAATTCAGAATTAGCTTAATTTTATATTTTGTGTTGTAGGAACAAAGAAAGAAGAAAAGAGAAGAAAAATATAATAAATTCATGGAAAAATGCTACATTACAAGGATTCCAGACCTTTCAGCACTGTTTTGAGCATATCTCCCTCTTATGAAGTCCAATCAAAGTTATTCAAGTGGCTGTGAAAATATAACACAATCATCTACAACTTTTATCTTCAACACTTGGTCAAATTTGGGATATTTCATGGTGTTACAGAGCTTGCAAATCAGCATCACAGTGCAGCAAGATGAATTCTGACCTTTGGTCACTAATTGTAGCATATCTCCTTCAATTTAGATTGGATTAAGGTGATTCCAGCGGCTATGGAAAGACGAGACATAGAGCTACAACTTCCATGTTTGGTACTTTCGCAAATGCTGGCATTTTCTGGGTACCATAGCGCTCACAAGAGAGCACCACGACGCTGAACAACCCAGCAAGCTTCGCAGCAAGTGAGCGCCGCGGCGCCCCGTGGCTTTGTCTCCGTAGCGCCGCGGCGCCTGCCGTTGCACCAGAATGATGATTTTTACAATTTTAGGTCTTTTTCACTCCAATTGAAGCCTGATGGACTGCGATTTGACCTAAATACAATCCTACTTCGATTAGGAGGAGTTAATCTATAAAAATGGAGCAAAACAAGCAGAGAATTCATTCAATTCTTGATCCAATCTTTCATCTAAGTTCTGAGTTATATTCTTCAATTCTTCTTTTGATTTTCTTATGGCCCTGCATGGCTAGTTCTTTTTAGTTGGTTGAGGTAGATTGAAACCTCAAGGGATTTTCATACATTGTGAGATTTGGATTTGATTTTATTGTTTCAATTTGAATTGAGTATTGATTATTCATCTGCTCTTCTTTTCAATGATTATTCATATGATTGCTAGGAGGCCTACTAGTATATTGTCTGTCTTAATCTACCGCTGAATTATGTTTTGAACAAAGTCTTCAATTCTGTGATTCATGAGGAAAATAGGTTTAAGGATTTTGGATTATAAATCATTGAACCTATGATGAGTAATTAACTAAATTAGATATAACCGATGTGTTTATATTTTTTTAGCTCTATCAGTTTCTCTAATTCTTCATGCGGTTAATACGTTATGCTTTACCGATGTGCTAAAGGATTGCTTGTTAATTAGGATTTAATTAGTGCGATTGTCATTAATTTACTAGACTTAAGGAGGAACAAGTTAGAAACCCAATGATAGATGTTCAATTACAGATTGATTATGTTGTCAATGATCAATGCAATCCCTTGACGGTGGATATCAACCGAAACCAACGTCTTTATCATTAATCACTTTCTCTTAATTACTTTCGTTATTGTTTACTTGATTTTAGTTGCAACTATTAATCCCCCATTTTTCTAATCACATAAGGTACTACCAGTCTTTGTGGGATTGACCCTTACTCCCACTACTACAGGTTAGTTTTGAGGTAAAGTATCAATTTGGGTGTACCTGCAACAGTACGCACCAAATTTTGGCTCCGTTGCCAGGGAACTGCGTTATTACTTTTTGTGATTTTTTTTATTTATGCTTGTAACTCGTTCTTCTAATTCTCAAGATTTACAGTTCAATTCAGATATTGGAAAATCTGTATACAGAACAGAAGATAAATTCAAGAAGACGTTGATCAGGATAAGGAGGAAGTGATCATGGCCAGACACCCCACTCTGAAGGAGCTTGCAGCTCCTGATTTGCATCAGCAACCCTTATCCATTACTTTTCCTAATCTTGATGACAATGTTAATTTTGAGTTGAAATCTGGATTAATTCATCTCTTACCAAGTTTTCATGGTCTTGTAGGTGAAGACCTGCATAAACATCTGAAGGAGTTCCATGTGGTATGTACCAGTATGAAGCCCCTTGGAGTAACTGAGGAACAAATAAAACTCAGGGCTTTTCCTTTTTCCTTAAAAGATTCAGCAAAAGATTGGTTGTATTATTTGCCCTATGGTATTATCACTACCTGGAATGAGATGAAGAGAATGTTTTTAGAACGTTATTTTCCTGCATTTAGAGCCGCTACTATTAGGAGAGAAATGTGCGGCATTAGGCAATTGCATGGTGAAACGCTTTATGAATATTGGGAGAGGTTTAAGAAACTTTGTGCAAGCTGTCCACATCATCAGATTAGTGAGCAGCTACTAATCCAATATTTTTATAAACGTCTTTTGCAGGGAGATAGGAGCATGATAGATGCAGTTTGTGGAGGAGCACTAGTAGATAAAACTCCTGAAGCAACCAGAATCCTGATATCAAATATGGCTGCTAATTCATAACAATTTGGCATTAGGCATGATCCTCCTATTTGGCATTAGGCATGATCCTCCTATTAGGCATGCCCATGAGGTAAGTACCACTTCTCTACAGAATCAAATATCTGAACTTACTTCTCTTGTGCGCCAAATGGCTACAGGTACACTTCAGCAAGTTAAAGTCTGTGGAATATGTTCAGTGACAGGGCACCCTACTGATATGTACCCTACACTTCAAGAGGAATCCATAGAACAAGCTAACGCTGCAGGAGGTTTTCCTAGCCAACTAAATAGGTATGATCCTTATTCTAATACATACAATTCTAGATGGAAGGATCATCCAAATTTCAGGTATGGGAATGCACAAAATAGGTCTGTAGGACAAAATTTTCAACAAAACCAACAGGCCTATTATCCTAGACAAAATGCATCCCAGGATCACCAGGTAAGTAATCCATTGGAAGACATTGTGAAAACTCTTGTACATAACTCTCATCAATTTTAGCAAGAGACAAGAGCTAGCATTCAAAACCTGACAACTCAAGTAGGTCAGTTAGCAATCATAGTGAGTCGATTGGATGCTCAAAACTCAGGTAAGTTACCTTCACAAACTGTGGTAAACCCAAGGGAAAATGTGAGTGCAATCATGCTACAAGGTGATGAAGAAGTTGAGACCCCAATGCAAGAGTTACATGCACCAACTGAGCAAGAGGAAGACAAGAATGATGCAACCATGGTAGGTAAGCATCCAAAAGGTAAGTCTGAACCTTTCTCTGAATATAAATCTAAACCTCCCTTTCTTAAAGATTTGAAGGAAAATAGGATGAATGAGAGAACTTCTGAACTATATGATACCTTTAGAAAGTGCGAAGTAAATCTTCCTCTTTTGGATGCAATCAGTCAGGAACCTCACCATGCCAATTTCTTAAGGGAATTACACACCCATTAGAGGAAGCAGAAGTTGAAAGGAGCTGAGAAAGTAAAAGAAGGTGAGCATGTTTTTGCAATTATTCAGAGAAAACTCCCTACAAAATGTAAGGACCCAAGTATGTTTTCTATTCTCTGCTCTATAGGCTACAATACATTTGATAAGGCCATGCTAGATCTAGGAGCATCTATTAATGTCATGCCATACTCTATCTATGCATCTTTAGCACTAGGACCTCTGAAAGAAACTAGTGTTATAATACAATTGGCTGACAAATCTAACACCCTCCCTGAGGGTGTAGTTGAGGATGTTTTAGTACAAGTTGGTGTTGGTGATCTGATTTTTCCTGCTGATTTTTATGTACTTAACATGGAGAGTAGTGATCAAACAACTCCAATTTTTTTAGGGAGACCATTCTTAAAAACATCCAAGGCCATAATAGATGTTCATAGTGGCACACTGACAATGGAATTTGAAGGAAAAATTATGAAATTCAGTAAATGTAGTGGCATGAAAGATCTCACTGCCTATGCTATTAATATGGTAAATTCTATAGCACAGGATGTTGAGCCTTTAGAGACAAAGGTTGAGAAATCAGCCTTGAGTGTTCACTTGCAAGAGAATAATGTAGAAGCTCCAAAAGTGCAGCAAACAGGTAAGGATCCCTTTACCTCAGCACCAAATTCTAATGCAAATGCACCTTCTATTTTGCAGGATCCTGGGTTAAATCTGTCACCTCTTCCCAATCACTTGAAATACTTGGAAGTAGGAGATGTATCACCTATTTTAGTTGCCAAGAATTTGGGTGTTAAAAAAGAAGAGAAATTGATGCACATTCTTCAGAAAAAAAAAAGAAATGCCATTATAAAAACAATTACAAACCTTAAAGGCATAGACCCGACTGTAGAGTTGCATCAAGTTCTAGAAATCAAAGGGGTTAGACCCCTTAAAGGTAAGAAATCTCTCTCTTGGTTAGGACCACTTGTTATTACTAATGTGGCTTCTGGTTATGTAGTTGAATTTCAAGGAATGAATCAGTCCCAAAAATTTAAAGTGAACATCAAAGAGTCTCCATGAATAGAGATAAGGAGCTAGGTCGAGCCAACGACATTAAACAAAGGCGCTTATTGGGAGGCAACCTGTAACAGCTCCATTTATGTAACAATTTTTTTTTATTTAACATCATGAAGTTATTACTTCATCTTAACTCACAATAACATTTATTTAATTATACAATACTAAGTTTACACTCACGTCATTAATACAAACATTTGTACAAGACATACATACACATATAAGCCCTAATCATCCACATAGACTATTTCCGGGGCCACTGGTGCGGGTGGCGGCACCTCCGCCGAAATCTCAGTCACTTCAACAACTGATATGTCCGCAATAATAGGTATTTGCCCAAGATAGGGCACCTCGATCATACGTACGGCAATAACAAGTCTCATTGAAAACAACTGCATAGCTAATTTTCTGAACATGATATGGAAATATAGTGAGAATTAAATCCCAGTATGTTCAACAATAATTCATCATCAATATAGTTCATCATGTCATGTTCAGCTGTATAAACTACAGAAAATATCTTTAGGTCACATGAATGCACTTTATCATGCACATGAAAATTGTACAGTTATGACATGTATGGCATGAATAACTATTTTTCGAATTTCATATGATGGCTATCAACTTATTCTTCCTTCCAGCTACCTTGGTCAGGGTGAGTATTCTCTACTTTTCGGTACGGGCTTATCTCGCTCCGTCCGACATGGCACACTTTCTCTTTCTTTTCTCATGAACATAATCATAACCGTTGGTAGGGCGTCCCCTACTGGTGCACCACACGGATTGCCATGTGACCGTGCTCATTTCTTTTCTTTTCATATTAATAGCCGAAAATATGATTCCAATAACAAATATGTTCATTATATTCTCATGCCATAATTTATCAAAACATAATCATTCTCAAAATTCATTGGTAAACTGAAATTATGCCATGAATATAATCATTTTCTAATTTTTACTTTATAAAATATGTCAATGTCAAAATTCCACACTAATACCTCGATAACTGGATAGTAATTGTAGTCTGTAAACAATGCACCAGGAAAGTTCCCAGGAAAGAGAGGTGGGTCACTAATGGACACGCTTAAGTACCAAGTCTTTCCTTACCAGAGCTTTCTTTAGACATGCACTTTTCACAAATCACAAATTTTTTTCCCACTAACTAGAATAATACTTTTCTAATGTGGAAATACTTCAACCATGGAGCATACTAAGATTTTTCAAATAAAACCGGCACTTTCAAAACTTCTTGGAAATTTTATATGAGTACTAGGGTAAATTCCATGTTAAAAATTACACACTTAAAATGGTAGTAAGTTCATACAATGGCAATAGCTAGGGCATACACTAGGCATTTATTATTTTTATTTATAAAATTCCTCTTCTTTCTTGAATATTATTTTCATCTTTTCATTTTCTTTATGTCTAGGCATTTAGTCATTTTATTTTTACTTATATCATTTCCAACACATGTTCTTACAAATTTTATAGAGCATTTTTCCTCAAATTGATTTCTACTATTACCCTATAGTTTAAAAAATTCATCTAGGGTAGAAAAAATATTGAAAATAGGTTTTACTAACTTTTAACACAGCCTTTGCTTACAAATCAGAGCATAACTCTCTCATTTTAACTCCGATTAAGATGATCTTAGTGTCTATGAAAAGCTAAGACAATTATCTAAAACTATTATGTTAATCATATCAACAAAATAGTAAGATATCATGGTGTTATTACTCCTTTAACTTTAGTATTATTTCTTCTCGTGTAGGTTCTGACCTTTACTGTCTAATTAGACCATATCTCCCAAATTTGAACTCCAAATTGAGTTATTCCAGTTGGTAAAAATCCATGAGCCATATATCTATAATTGTTATGTTGGCGCACTATTTTAATTCCCTACAGAATATTCCCAGAAATTCAAAAACTAAAGTTTAATAACATATTATTTCTTCTCGTGTAGGTTCTGACCTTTACTGACTAATTAGACCATATCTCCCAAATTTGAACTCCAAATTGAGTTATTCCAGTTGGTAAAAATCCATGAGCCATATATCTATAATTGTTATGTTGGTGCGCTATTTTAATTCCCTACAGAATATTCCCAGATATTCAAAAACTAAAGTTTAATAACATACTCTTCCCTGAATAAACATTTTCTGATCTCTGCGTACTAATCGGATCATATCTACCTCATATGAACTCCAAATTTCATAATTCCAGTGGCTAAATTTCCATGAGACATAAATCTATAACTTTCATGTTAACCATTTATTTTAATTCCTTACCGATTTTTTCCAGCATCTTAAAAATAGAAGCTAAAAGTTTTACCGCCCATAGCCATACCTATGCAGAACTATCTAAACCAGCCTAAGTATTCAAACATACATCACATGCATGATCAATATGTAACATGATGAAGCAACATTCATGACCAATAATCAAAGTGCTAAGATCAAAATCCCATATAAATATTACAAATTTAAAAACTTTTCTTCAAAAAGAAATATTGTTAAACTTACCTAAAAATCTCCCTAGCTCACTTAGTGAATTGGTTTTCTTGTTTGCTCTTGAAAGAAGTAGCAAGACTCCTCCCTTCCCTTAGCTTTTCTAGTAGCTTAGGTAAGAGAAGGAGGGTGAGTTTTTGATCCTCAATGATAAAGAAGAAAAAATGGATTCAAGTGGGGATTAAGGTAACTTACCTTGAGTATTTAGCCTTATAAACTTCTCCTTCTTTTTCCTTCCTTTCTTCTCCTCTCTTTCTCTCCTTTCCTCACTCTACCTTGCTTCTATTTCTCTCTCTTCCTCACTTGGACAAAATTAAGATGTTATGGGGTGGGTTTTGCTTATATAGACCACCAAATAATTCACCTTTCATGATCATGGATATACCTTATCACAATTAAGATACACTTTGTTGAATTTTTGAAAAACAAACAACTTATGTTCTTGTCTTCCTCTTCCTTAGTCAAGATATGCATAGGAAAAGGAGATTTACAATTTGAAATTTATGATGATATGTTCTTAAGATAAGGGACAAGGTCCCTTTGATTTAGGGATTCATTTCCATTTTCTTTTGTCTTAAACAAGTATGATAGGTTTTCCTTTTTAGATGGCAAATTTCTAACCCTTGAATTTCCATTGTTTGGTTGATATTTTTTGTGTGGGATAGGAATGTTTTGTCTTAATGCCAAGTATTATCATACCACTTGCTAAAATTATGAGTGTAGGGTATAGATGTTTTTTTCCTAAAGCCTTGTATTATCATGCCACTTGGCAAAATTATGAATGTAGAATCATACCACTTACTAAATTTTTGTCTTAATGCCATGTAACCTAATCTTTATTATTATTACATTATTATATCATCACCTAATTTATTTTATTTTATTTTATTTTTCCTCTTGGGTTTGGGCTTATTCCTACCCATTATGGGCTTATTCCTACCCATTTTCTTTGCTTTGAATAAAATTTTACCTTTCTTGGAGGGCTTGAACACATTATCATAATTTTTTGGGCTATTGGTCCAATTTCTATATCCTAATCCAAGTCTATGTTTTATTTCTTGTTTAGGTTATCCAATGGGCTTGCTAGAAACTTATGTGAAGTGGAAAAATTCTATATGAAGTGTCTATAGGTAAAAGCCCAATGTATGGGTGAAGATGTTAAACTTAATAATTCTAATTCTTGAATTAGGAAAAATTACCCTAATCCAATGTTCTTGAAATTTTAAGACCTTTACTTGTTTCTAAAAATTTATCTTCCTTATCCAAGAATTTTACATCTCTTTAATATGTTATTTCTAATTTTTTTCCTATTAGCTTTTTCCTCTTTATTTGTTTTCTTAATGTTAGAAACATTTTCTATGCATATACATAAGGTGAAAAATTTCTAAGGATTATATTTTCCTTAGATATCTAAAATATTGTCTAATAAATTTTATTTCGTTAATGTACTTTTAACGAAATTAGGGATGTTACACAACCCAACATTAAAAAAAAGTGAAAATTGGAGAAATTCAAGGTCTAATAATGCAACACGCTCATGCCACCCCAAACAAATTCAGGGAAGTTCACTTGACCTATATGTTTTCCTATATCCTTCCCTAATTCTTATCTTTCTTTTACATTGAGGACAATGTAAAGTTTGAGTGTGGGGGTCGAAGTATATTTTTATGAATTATTGTGACCCTATTATGAGCATTAATTTTCTGATTTTCACTATCAATGCACTTTTATTGTGTTTAGCAAGTTGAGTGATTGTGTGAGTATTCAATTTATGTTTTGGGATGTTAGGCACAACCAACAGTCAATGATATGACTATCCAATTTTTTTTTTAGCTCTTGAAAAATGTAGAAACTTCATGGTTGTATGCAATTTTATCCCTTCTGCAATTTATTACTTTTGACTTTAGAATCCTGAAATATTTTGCACAATAAATTTGGGCATTCGATTTATCTTTTACTTAGAGAAGGTTTATATAATTAAAAAATATTTCGTGATCTCAACAGGATTCTAGAACTTATTTGAATGCTACTTGAGGCAAAATCCTAGGTTAATACTATTATTTAGGAGATGATTTAGGCATTATTTGATAGATTGAGCCTTTCAAGCCTAACCTAAGCAATGAAATATCTCTAGTTCCTCTATTTTGAGCTTAATGAACTTTTCCTTCTAAAAACCACAAATGAGCCTAAAGCAAAATTTTGTATGAATATCCTTATTTTTCTTTACCCTATTCACTCACTCCATAATTATTTTAATGAATGCTTGTTTTGTAGAGTTTAAATTGACAAAAGGGTGGAAGGGTGGAGCAAGAAAAAAAAAAGAATTATGCAAAAGGAACAAAAGAAAATTCCAAAGAGAATAAAAGCATATGTTGTGGGAAAAAAATTTTGAGAATCAAGGAAAAGGATGGATCAAACTCAATTGAAGTAAGAAAATGAATGTGGGGGAAAGTCCTCCAAACTTGAAAAAACTCACTAGATCATATTTAGTCATGTGGTGTTGGGTGATTGAGCCTAAATTTGTATCATTTATCCCACCTTATACCCTAGCCACATTACAAGCCAAATAAAGTCATATTGATCCTAGAGGTAGTTTTGGCCTACATTAGTGGAGAGTGGCATGAAGAATAAGCATATGGAAATCCTAAACTATTTAGAGATCTACAAACAAAATTTTGGGACATATAAATTCATCCGGGTAAAAGAAAATTTAATAGCCCAAAATACACACACACTCGGGATTCAAGAGAATAAAATAATGGATTGCGTTCAGGTTAATCTTGTGCATGACTATGATCTTTCAAAAAGTTTCTTGAATATATTTTAAAGATATGAGGCAAAAAATTTGGTAAGCCTAACACTCACTACATATATTGATTTTTTTTTTAGTCTTTAGGGATTATTTTGCTTGAGGATAAGCAAAAGGTTGAGTGTGGGGGTATTTGATGTGATCTTAATTAAGCATGATATTAATACCTTTAAACTTACTTTTTGTTTGATTTAAGTAAAATATAATTAGGAATTAGCTTAATTTTATATTTTTTGTTGTAGGAACAAAGAAAGAAGAAAAGAGAAGAAAAAGATAAGAAATTCATGGAAAAATGCTACATTGTAGGAATTCAAGACTTTTCAGCACTGTTTTGAGCATATCTCCCTCTTATGAAGTCCAATAAAAGTTATTCAAGTGGCTGTGAAAAGATAACAGAATCATCTACAACGTTTATGTTGAACACTTGGTCAAATTCGGGATATTTCATGGCATTACAGAGCTTGCAAATCAGCATCACAGTGCAGCAAGATGAATTCTGATCTTTGGTCACCAATGTTAGCATATATCCTTCAATTTAGATTGGATTAAGGTAATTCTAGTGGCTATGGAAAGAAGAGACATAGAGCTACAACTTTCGTGTTCGCCACTTTTGCCAATTCTAGCGTTTTCTGGGCGCCGCAGTGCTCACAAGAGAGCGCCATGGCGCCTCGTGGCTTTGTCTCCATAGCGCAGCGGCGCCCGCCATCGCACCAGAATGATGATTTTTGTGATTTTAGGTCTTTTCACTCCAATTGAAGCCCGATGGACTGAGATTTGACCTAAATACAATCCTACTTCGATTAGGAGGAGTTAATCTATAAAAAGGGAGCGGAACAAGCAGAGAATTCATTCAATTCTTGATCCAATCTTTCATCTAAGTTCTGTGTTACATTCTTCAATTCTTCTTTTTATTTTCTTATGGCCCTGCATGGCTAGTTCTTTTTAGTTGGTTGAGGTAGATTGAAACCTCAAGGGATTTTCATACATTGTGAGATTTGGATTTGATTTTATTGTTTCAATTTGAATTGAGTATTGATTATTCATCTGCTCTTCTTCTCAATGATTATTCATATGATTGCTAGGAGGCCTACTAGTATATTGTCTATCTTAATCTACCGCTGAATTATGTTTTGAACAAAGTCTTCAATTCTGTGATTCATGAGGCAAATAGGTTTGAGGATTTTGGATTATAAATCATTGAACCTATGATGAGTAATTAACTAAATTAGATATAACCGATGTGTTTATATTTGCTTAGCTCTGTCAGTTTCTCTAGTTCTTCATGCGGTTAATACGTTATGCTTTACCGATGTGCTAAAGGATTGTGTGTTAATTAGGATTTAATTAGTGTGATTGTCATTAATTTACTAGACTTAAGGAGGAACAGGGTTAGAAATCCAATGATAGATGTTCAATTACAGATTGATTATGTTGTCAATGATCAATGCAATCCCTTGACGGTGGATATCAACTAAAACCAACGTCTTTATCATTAATCACTTTCTCTTAATTACTTTCATTATTGTTTACTTGATTTTAGTTGCAACTATCAATCTCCCCTTTTTCTAATCACATAAGGTACTACCAGTCTCTGTGGGATCGACCCTTACTGCCACTACTACAGGTTAGTTTTGAGGTAAGGTATCAATTTGGGTGTACCTGCGACAGTACGCACCAATGTCTTCCCTGTGAGTAATTTGAATTGTATCACAGAATGGTAAAAGCATGAGGATTTGAAAAATGCATGCATGGTTCCACAAGCAATAACGAAGTTATATTTAAAAATATTTTTATCACATATAGTCCTATAGCTAGATAAACTAAGTTAATAAGAAAAAATATTTTATTTTTTTATTTTGTTCAGTACTTCTTTATCAATATTTCAATTTCAAAGAATTTTTCTTTTACTCTTCGAGTGTATTATTTTTTTGCTTATTCTTTGCATCAGGTAGTATCAAAAAGCAGTTCCTATTGTGGCGACTAGGGAACTAAGGCTTCGAGATTTCCAATTGCAAATCAGAGGATAGCATTGAGGGCAATTGAGCAATGGTTATATAACAAAATTTAGCATTTAATATTGAAGATTTTCTAGATTTGCTTGCAAACATATTTCTTTGTGTACATGGAGATACTAGAGGAGAAAAAGGAAAGACTTATAACCTATCAATTAAAGTTGGAGTTTTTGCTTGGTATGAGTGATTACAAACTATATGGTACCATGAAGGTAAAGCACCAATTAGAACATGGTACAAAATGAAAAAGTTACTACAAAAAGAGTTCCTTCCCCTTGATTATGAGCAAATCCATTTCCATCAATACTAGATATGTCACTAAAGGTAGAAATCTATCCATGATTATATTATATAATTTTATGAGATTACCTGAGAGAAACAATTTGCGAGAGATTGAAGGAAAATAGGTTGCTAAATACTTGAAGGGCCATAAGCCAATTATCAGAGACAAAATAAGGGTACAAGTATAATGTACTTTATCTTAAGCATGTAATATTGCTTTAAAGGATAAACCAACATTGTAGGAGAAAAATAAAGTAGAGTATCCTCATAAGAATTATGGAGGAGAAAATTCTATGACACATGGTGATAAAAATAAAATAGTTGTTGAAAATCTTACACGCAGTAGCCAATACTAAGAGGATAAATCTGTTGGAAAACAAAAGGTTGGTGACATGAAGAAAGGCCAAAAAGCTGCCAATTTGTATGCTAGGCCAGTCGTAATAAAGTGCTTTGAGTGTAACCAGCCTAGCTATAGATCTAGTGATTGTCCCCTCAGAAAAGCATTCCACATTGTCAACTGAGATGATGAGGAAGAAAAATTTATTACGGTCTAAGAAGAGATGATGATGAAAATGAAAAGGAGGAAAATGACAATCAAGATTAATTGATACGATGGATGATGTCCCCCAAGTCAAGAAGACAACTTGATGTAAGATGAAAAGATAAGTTGAGGCTTATTCTACTATTTAATATTGGTAAATTTGTCCTTAGAATTTATGATAATATAATTAATTATATTAAAATAATTTTAGGATTAGTAGAGTTATCATCAAGGTGTTTTGAGTTCAAAGAATTGTTATCCCTTATATTTATTTTATTAAAATTTAGTTAGTTAGATGTTTGGGTCATAATTATCCATATCTATAAATAAAATATTATCTTATTCATTTTAGTAATTTAGTTTGTTGAGAATTATGCATCCTATATGCCTATATATATATATGGGTTTGCTTGATTATTTTATTAGAATTTGAATATTGATTAGTAAAAATGAGTTAATTCTAAAGTAGATTCTTTGAATTAGGGTGGTGATTCTATAAGTGTCTTGTAGAGTGGTAATTCTCTATCATTGTTCTATTGGTTCTATCCCACAATTGTTAGTAGCATAAACTTTTTTGAACTAGGTGCACTCTTTTTGATAAATTATTAGATGTAATCATTGGAAATGGTAGTTGTAAAAATATTGTTGGCAAAGATGTTGTCAAGAAATTGGGGCTTTAGACTAAGAAGCAACCCCAAACCATACACCATTAGCTAGATCAAGGCAGCAAAGAAAACTTAGGCGACAAAACTTTGCAAATTACCTTTCTGCATTAACTAATGCACCAATTACTTTCATGAGATTAATATTTGTGCTAAAGGAATTAAGGTGGATAAAGAAAAGGTAAAGGCAATTCAAGATTTCCTAAGTCCTATAGGTGTGGGTAATATTAGAAGTTTTCATGGGATGACTAACTTATATAGGAGTTTCGTAAAATATTTTAGTAGCCTAGCTATACCTTTAACTGAAATTATAAAAAAGAATGTGAATTTTAAATGGAGTGAGTAGCAAGAAAAGGCGTTTAATTTGATCAAAAGAAATTTATTAATGCACATTTATTTGCTTTATCTAACTTCACAAAAACTTTTGGAATTGAATGTGATGCTTCAAGAATAAGATTAGAGTTATTCTAATGTAAGAAGGGCATTCCATTTCTTACATTAGTAAAAAGCTAAGGGGGTAGCCTTATACAAGGATATGTATGCATTGGTTAGGATATTGGAAACTTGGAAGCAATATATTTCGCTAAAAGAGTTTGTGATACACACTGATCATGAATCTTTGACGCATTTGAAGTGTCAACATAAGCTAAACAAGTGGCATGTCAAGTGGGTGGAGTTCATTAAAATGTTTCATAATGTGATTAAACACAATCAAGGTGAGGAAAACATTTTGATTAATGCATTATCTCAAAGATACGTTTTACTTTCTACCTTAGATGAAAAATTACTTGGTTTTGAATACATTAAAGACTTGTATGCTAATGGTTCTAATTTTGGTAATGTATTCAAAAGCATATGAGAAAGTGACATTTGATAAGTTCTTTAGGCATAATAGATTTTTGTTTAGAGAAAATAAACCATGTGTAGTTAAATATTCATTACTTGACTTGCTTATTAAAGAAGTTCATAAAGGTGGTTTTATAAGGCATTTTGGCAGATCTAAGACTTTAGATATTTTGCATGAACATTTCTTTTAGCCTCATGTGAAGCATAATGCAAAATGAATATGTGAGTAATTTATCACTTGTAGACAAATATAAGATTAAGCCTCATAGTTTATATACTCATTTTCCTATACATAGTGAACCTTGGATTGACATATCTATAGATTTTATGTGAAGTTTTCCTGGGTCAAAATATGGTAAAGATTCCATTTTTGTGGTTATGGATAGATTTTCTGAGATGACTCATTTTATTCTATGTCACAAAATTTATAATAATTCATGTGTTGCTAATTTTTTCTTTAGAGAGATTGTAAGATTAAATGGTACGCCTAGAATAATTGTTTTATATAGAGATGCTAAATTCTTGAGTTACTTTTGAAAAACTTTATGGTATAAGTTATGAACTAAGTTATTTTTTTCTACTACTTGTCACATACAAAATAATGGTCAAATCAAAGTAATGAATATGACTTTTTCTACTTTTTTGAGGGCTATTATTGAAAAGAACATTAAAACATGGGAAGAATATTTACCATACATTGAGTTTTCTTATAATTATACTGTTTATTCTTCCACTAGATTTTCACCATTTGAAATTGTTTATGGTTTAAAATCTTTAATTCCATTGGATTTAACACCTTTACATTTATCTAAATGTTCTAACTTAGAAAGAAGAAAGATGAATTTGTCAAAAAAATACTTGAAAAAGCAAAAATCAACATTGAGCGAAGAATGAGACAATATGTAAAACAAGCCAACAATGGTTGTCACAAGCTGGTATTTAAATCTAAAGATTGGATTTGGTTGCATATAAGTAAATAAATATTTCTAGCACAAAGGCATTTTAAGTTGCTTTAGAGAGGATGTGGACTTTTTTTAGTCCTTGAGCACATTAATGATAATGCATACAAACTAGATTTGTTTGGTAAGTACAATATTAGTGCCACTTTTAATGTATTTATTTAAGTCCTTTTGATGTATGTGATAATTTAAGGAAAAATGATTTTTAAGAGGTGGGAAATGATGAGAGCATGACTAAGACTAACAAATGAAACAAATTAAATATAAACTAGCTTCAAATTCCACTTGGACCTATTACAAAAAATTATGTTAAAAGATTTAAAGAAGTATTTAATGACTTAATTCGAAAAGCCAAACAAGGAGAGAAATGTGTTACTAATGAAGGTGAGCCAAGATTGGTCTACATCATTAAAGTTTATCCAAATATAGACCAAGACCTACAGTCAAAAGAACATAACTGTTTTAGTTGCCTTTTTTTTTCAATTTCCTTGTTAGGCTAGAAAAGTTAGTCTCTTAGTTTGACTAGGAGAGTTAGTTTCTTTGTTTGAATAGGGGAGTTTTTTATTTAAGTTTTTTAGTTTAAGTAGGAAAGTTAGTTTCTTTGTTTGAGTATAAGAGTTTCCTTTATTTTTTTACTTAGTTTGATTAAGATTAATTTACTTCACAAGTTTAGGATTAAATTACTTATTTTGATTATGGTTAAATTGTCTAGATTGTTTAAGATTAAATTACCTAGTTTGTTTAAGACTTTTTGATGTAACTGGGCCTATAAATATGCATAAATAATCAATAAAAGGAGAAAATTATTATTGATAAAAGTAAGAGTATTTTTCTTTGATTTTTTAAAGAACTATTGGAACTTATTAAAACAATTTTGTGGCATTCATTCTTGACTCATCAATCAAATTTTCCATAACCGATTATGTTATCTTTCTTATACCAAGGTTCTTGCTTCCATATAAGTAACAGGTCGCAGTTTCATAAAAGCCTGATTGTAGAAACAATCTTAGTGCTTTCTTAAATGATGGGTTTTTTCAATTCTTGGTAGGGTTCATATAATCTATAAACCATTTTCAGGATAGATAAATCTAATTATTTTCAAGATAAACCCCCTAAACTGGCGAGTAATTAAAGATAAATTAAAGGTAAGATTAAGCTCTTTTAGGTTACGCAAGGTATAAATGTATATAGCTATCCCATATATAAATTAACTCATTTGCTTCTAGGCTAATAGAGATTAAACTGGCACTACATCATTCAATGGTCTTAACAATCAATTCTCTTAATTCAAGAATAGTCAACTATCCCTACTATAAGAAAATCGATTTTCAATGGCAAATTTTGGATGTTGACCAACAGAGTTGCCACTAAAAATCCCTTTCAGTGAAGTACCTAATGTTCACCACTAAAAGGTTAACTTTCATTTGCAACCTCTTTGGAGTTGCCATAAAAAGTTCTAGGATATGTATTTTAAAGGATTTTCAATAGAAATTTTATAAAGTCATCATGGAATGTAAAATAAAAAAACACACAAAAAATATGAAACTTTCCCCCTTTCTCTCAAATTCCGCAAATCCACCAATTTTCATTTCCCCCTTCTTCTCACATTTCCCATATTTTCTTCTTTCTCAACACAGAAAAACAAACATAGGGGAAATTGTAGCTTTGACGAAATGAATTCTTTCATGCCAACATATTTTCCTTCTTCGACTCATTCATTATGCATGGACACAGAAAAACAAACATAGGGAAAATTGTTGCTTTGACGAAATGAATCCTTTCATGCCAACATATTTTCCTTCTTTTAAAGATCTCCCTAGCTTACTTTGTGAATTCTTTTTCTTGTTTCCTCTTGAAAGAAGTAGCAAGATTCCTTCCTTCCCTTAGCTTTTCTAGTAGCGTAAATAAAAGAAGGAGGGTGAGTTTTGAACTCAAAGGATGAAGAGAAAAGATGGATTCAAGTAGAGATTAAGTTAACTTACATTAAGTACTAAGTCCTCTAGACTTCTCCTTCCTTTTCCTTCCTCTCTTTTCCTCACCCTACCTTGCTTATATTTTTCCTCTCCCTCACTTGGACGAAATTATAATGTTATAAGGGTGGGTTTTGCTTACATAAACTATCAAGTGGTTCACCTTTCATAATCATGGGTCTACCTTATCACAATTAGGATGCACTTACTTTTTTTTTTGGGGAAAGACAACTCATATTCTTGTCTTCCTCTACCTTAGTCAAGATATGCATAGCAAAAGGAGATTTATATTTTGAAAATTATGATAATATATTCTTAAGACAATTGACAAGGTCTCTTTGATTTATGGATTCATGTCCTTTTTCTTTCGTCTTAATCAAGTATGATAAGTTTTCCTTTCTAAGTGGCAAATTTTCAGCCCTTGAATCTCCCTTACTTGGCTGAAATTATTTGTGTAGGATAAGGATGTTTTGTCATAATGCTATTTATTATTACCCACTTGTTGAAATTATAAATGTAGGATATAGATGTTTTGTCCTAATGCCATGTATTAATTCCTACTTGTTGAAATTATAAATGTAGGATATAGATGTTTTGACTTAATGCCATGTGATCTAATCTTGATTATTATTACACTACTATTTCCTCATATGATTCTTATTTTTTTTCTCTTGGATTTAGGCTCATTCTTATCCATTTTCTTTGCTTTGGCTGAAATTCTACCTTTTATAAAGGCTTTGGTCACATTTTTATGGTTTGTGGGTTATCGGTCTAATTTCTATATCCTAGTCCAAGTCTATGTTTTATTTCTTGCTTGGACTATCATATTGGCTTGCTAGAAACTTATATGAAGTGTTAAAACTCTATATGAAGTGTCCATAGGTGAAAGCCCAATGTATAGGTGGAACTCTAACTGTTGAATTAAGAAAAATTACTCTAATCCAATCTTGAAATTTTAAGACTTTTACTTACTTCACAAAAATTTATCTTCCTTACCACAAAATTTTGCCTCTCTTTAGTATGTTATTTCTAATTTTTTTTCTATTAGGTTTTCTCTCTTTACCTATTCCCTTAATGTTAGAAACATTTTCTATGCATACACATAAGGTGAAGAATTTCTAAGGATTATATTTCCTTAAATATCTAAAAATTGTCTAATAAATTTTATTTTCTTAATTAAATACTTATGTCCCTTTTATTAATAAATGAAACAAAATTAGAGACGTTATATTAAATATTTATGTACCTTTATTAATAAATGAAATGAAATTAGGGATCTTACAGGACGTACATTCATATGAGACCCCATTTAAAATATTCTTATTTCAATCCACATTCAGATATCTGAAACTATATGCTATACGTTATGATCATTAATGAAATATTGATAAGATCAAAACATTTCTCATGAAAAACTTTTGGAGGACCCTATAGTAGAACCATCATATCAGGGTTCAATCCCTTCCGTACTTTGATGGTGTGGGATTTACTTATACTTAGCATCCCAGCTAAGATTTGCCTTACCACCATTCAAGAGGACACACGAAGGGACTCTAATATGGGCAATTTCCCAAGCACACAATAAGGGAGGGAAAACCACATCTCATATAGTCAGCATCTAGCCCTGATAGGAGGCATTCCGCTCTCTTTCACATATCTATCCCGTGTGTTAGCTATTACACGAGGTTAGCACCACCCCTGCTAGCTGAGGTATCAAGGTGCACCAAGGCTAACATCACCTACTATTAGCAAACAATGTTTCCAAAAGGATTCCTCCACAAAAATAATATTTGCATATATGCCATATCGTTCAAAACAGAGGTTTTAGTATAATACAAAATTTTCAATCTCAGTACAATTCTTCTGTCAGAAACTTCCCAATCAGGGTAATCACATATACATGCTCGTTTCTAAGACAATCTTATATCTTTACATATCAATGCCACATGCAAAATATATTTTATTTACCATATAATGAGAAATACAACTTAAAATCACATATTCAATGAGTTCAAAAATCCATTTTCAAAACCACACTCTTCTTGAACTATATACCAGATTGTAAACAATTCAGATAATTTAATCCATTTCAGAGACATATAAAAGTATAAATAACTTGTAAACATAATCAATTATACGTTTAAAGTTCAAGAAGAACATAGGGTAAGTTATAGAAAGAATTATCTACTCACAGAGTAAGGCTCCAGGTTGGATAGCCCTAAAATACACTTTTTCAATTCCAATTTGATCAAATAGACCTCAAAAACGGGTTCGGAGGGTCCAAAAACTTAGGAAATGGCTTTAGAATCGTAAAATTTAGCCTCCGGGAGCTTAGTCAACATTGGTCAACTGATGGAGACTATTCACAGTCGAAATTACTATTCACCGCCGAAAATCACTATTCATACCGGTCGAATTTACTGTTCACGGTGCACAAAATGTTGTCAGATAATCGAAAAATTTCATATCCTAAGATTTATCAATCTCCTAAATCCATCTACGGTGTCAGATTTTCAATTTGAGATTTCTAAATAAAAGTTTCAGAGTTTACCTTTTTCTAAGATTTTCTACTTTCAATTTACTGTGATTATGTAACTAATCTGAAAAATTATTCAGCCAATATTGTAGTACTCTTCGTCTTGAATCAAGTGGTACCTTTAGTTTTGAGATCGGAGGCTCGAAAGTACTATAGATCTAGAAAGAAAAAAATGAGGAGAGAGAAAATACTATTTATCACTATTCATTCAATTTATGGAGAATTTGCAGATTTCTTGCATTTGCTCCCCTTTTTCTTTATTTTTTTACTATTTAAATATTATTTAATTATTGAATAGTTGAAATTTATTATTATTTTTTATATATACATAATAATGTTATTTTTCATCCTAAAGTATCCCATAAATTTTTAAAAATTTATATTCTTGCAAAACTTTAATTGAACTCTTAAATCATGATTTTTCTTAATAAAAATTGTAATAAAACAAATCATAATATTAAATAACTTCATGCATATTAAAAGAAAGAAATTTATAAAAATAAAACAAAAATTTATTTAAAGTCAAATATAATTATTTTAAGCAAAAAAAATTATTTTAATTAAAAGTGTATTTACTTTTAGCAAAACATTATCATTTAAAATAAAAATATATTTTTTTATAGTAAAAAATTATTATTTAAAAATTAGAGGATAATACATAGATGGCTTCCTCTCCCAAAAAATTCTCAAAGATTACTATTGTCCCTTTTAGTCCGTGGCTCTCTCTTTTAAAGAGCTATAAAGAACCCCACTTCTCTTAATCGGTTAAGGTTAGGAGAAAATCAAATGATTTTTTTTTATTTTCTTTCTTTTTTTATTTTTATTTTATTTTGACGTAATTTATTTTTCATTGTCCAAAATCTCTCAAGATATGTAATGGAAGCTAGGGTTTTTTTTTTTTAATTATGGGAGTTGGAGCTTCATGATTTATGATCCAAAAGAGATTGGATTGGATTCACTAAAAACCCAATAAACTTAATTCGAATTGCCAAAATAAGCTCATATTACTTTTAATGAGAAGCCAATGACATGAAATTAGATTACAAAAAGGAATTTAACATACCCCAAGACCCAAAAGAAAAATAAAAATAAAAATAGACAAAAGACACAAAAATAAATGAAAATAAAATAAAACACAAGATGCAAAGAAAACTAAAATAAAAGACTTGATAATGAGAGAACCAACAAAAATTCAAAGTGAAAATAAAGAACAAACTTGAAACACGAAAGTGTAAAAAAATTAACCTAAAGGGCAAAACACATATATTTTTTACATTTTCTAAAAAAAAATTGTAATTTTTAATCTTTTTATATATTTTTTTGAATTTTACGTTTCATTAAAAAAGGGCTATAAAAAATATGGTATCTTTAACTAGTTGTTGCACATTAGGAATACAACCATCTTTAATTAGTTACTGCGTATTAGGAATACACTTTTTCCATGGATTCATCATGAATCATGGTTATGGAACCATGAGAAACCACCTCTTTGAAGGTGTATCGCCACCTTCTTTCTAGGTTAGAGAGAGAAGCTTTCACCTTTGAGATGAAAATTCTCATATAATAGTATTTCGATTTTGAGTCAAATAAAAACATTAGGCCCATCCCTAAATTCATAGTTAGATGGGCTCTACAAGAAAGTGGGGGTTTAGCTACAAAGGTTTAACGACATTTAACTAAAACCATGGCTAAAAATATGTTTAATGATAGTTTTATAATTGTTATTATTTCAATGAATTTAACAATAGTTATGGCTTAACCATCATTATTTAACAACAATTAAGCCAGAACTGTTGTCACATAACGATGATTTGGCCAAACAGTCATTATGTTTTGACCGTTTTTAGGAGTTTGTGAAGTTTAACAATGGTTTTCACATTACCATTGTCATAAATTGACCGTTCCTAGGAGTTTGTGATTTTTAACAATGGTTTTTACAGAACCGTCGTTAAATCTATAGCATTTGGACCATTTGTTGTGGTTTGTGCCAACTTAATGACAGTTTTAAATGAATCATTGTTAAGTTCAATTTTAATGACTGTTCATTAAACAATCATCATTAAGTCCTTTTTATACCCCCTCCCCGCTCACTCGTCCTCCATTTTCTTCTTCTCTTTTGTACTCCTTCATATCCCCATGTTCTCTCACAAAAAATCTCTCATTTCTTCTCCTTTTGATTGATTCCCTTCCATTTTGCTTATGCTTTTTCTCTCTTGAAGTTATCTTGCATTTGTTCTCTACCATTTGGAGCTCATAACTCTTTGTTTTTACTGAAGGTATGTACCATATTTTTCCCACTTTTCTCCATTCATGTTGTTCATATTATGCTGCGTAAATGAGTTATGAGATGAATGGTATCATATAGCTTTAAATGGTTGCTTATACATTGTATATGCTGGATATATAGCTCTAAATTTGTATATTTTTTAGTATGATGTATTGCTTCAAACTTAAGATAGATATATTGTTTACTTATATAATTATAATTATATTGTTTTGTCATTATATACATAGTGCTTATGTTATATAGTTTAAAATGATGATATTATATATGTTAGATATATTGCATGCTTATAGTAAAATTATGAGAAAGAAATAGTCATTGTTCATAATTTTTATAATAAAATTAAAATAAAGAAAAGAAAACATATAATTCTTATTAGAAAAATAAAAAAATAAAAAAATTTCTATAAGAATTATTTAGTGTAGTTCTCATCCAATTTAAACAATTTTAGAATAAACTAATTAATTATTGAATTAATGTACATGAAAAATTAATAGAAAAAAGGGAGTAAATTAATTGTTATGCATAAAATATAATTATTATATAGGGATGAAAGGATTGAAATAATTATTAACTTGGTATGTAAATTGAAAAAGTTTTGAGTTAATAATTTTTGATTATGTAATATACATTGAGATTAGATATACTCACAGATAGATAAAATAGATGAGAATGTATAGAAATTTTAAAAAAGAGAGAGAAAAATGGGCACACGACAACAAGATATCAATTTTAACTTGTTAAATTTTAATTGAAAATTATAAAAAATAACATACTTTTATTTAAATTAATATGTTAGTAATTAAATTAGCACAATTTGACAAATTAGATTGTTCTAATTATTTGTTAAAAAAATATAAGAGCTAAAATTATAAATAGAAAGAAGGTGGGTTAGTGAACTATGAAATATAAATACAAAATACAAATATTACAAGTTATGAAGATATTAATTAGAATATAAATTCATGAAAAAAATTTCTCCAAATTAGTTAATCCCTGGAGAATGCCCAAGATGAATTAGTGAGTTTATTAGTGTATTAATTAGTTGATGTAATTCTAAATATTTTAATTTTATAATATTTTAGACATAGATAAGTCTTAAATTCATAAATCTCGACACACCCATGAATATTTAGATGGACTAAATAGATTTTTAAACTTTACAATTGCTAACTCGAGTGTGGAAGGTAAAATAATATGTCTATATTCTAAGTGTAGATTTAAAAAATTACAGACTAGAGAAGTTATGCGTTAGCACTTGATGGTCAAAAGATGCCACATACCACTGGCTTAAAAAGTTTTGCATATAAAAAGGCTGAGATGATAAGTTTGCATTTCTCAATAGTTTATTTGAAGTTTAATTTATACTAAACATACACTACATTATTTTTCTCAAATTTTTAGGAGGTTGAGGTTGGGGGCCTAGTGACACAAGAAAATGTATGGATTGCAGCCCATAAAAGGGTTGACGGATCATACACTAATGACAAAGTTCGAGCAATCTGTGTAAGTATTTAAATTCTATTGAAATAAAATATTATGATCTTATTTGGTTATAATAGTGCATTTTTAATAATTTATTTTTCTCTATTCGATTTTATAGGGAAAAATTGCTTCAATTTAGTATGAGAACTCTTCTTCTCAAGTGCTTTAAACTATTGATTCACTAGATAAAGCTCTAGGAACTAAAGAACACTCAAGTTGAGTTTAAGGACTTGGGTTGGGTGTTTTCCTGACTCAAGTCTTTAGCCATAGCTCTGTTGGGTTGAGTTCATAATATAGGCATTCTTACTAAGAGTTGTAGACTGAGGTGGCCCACTTTAAGGTAGTGATGAAGGAATGAGAGGTCAAACAACATCAATGAGAGGCTAAACGACCAGCATGTAAGGCTGAATGAGAGGCCAAGCGAGGAGCATGTGACATTGAAATAAATGCACGATAAGGACAAGTGGAAGTAGCTATAGCTTTCCTATTCTAGAATTTTTAGGATCAAGTACCGCTTGAGATTGTATTTGTATCGAGTCCAGGTCTAAGGTTAATTTTCTAAAATACTAGTTGAATTTTAAAAATGAATATTCATACAATTCATTTTGTATAAGTTAATAACATATATTTTTTCCAAGCTCTAAGTGATCATGCCAGTGTGGAACTAGGCCTTTCAAGATTCTTATGACCTCGAAAGTTAATTTATATGTATATTGTATATTTTATGTAATTATTATATGATATACATTTTAATTTTAATTTTCAATTAATATAATTTTTATTAAAAAATTTGATTTGTACTTGTTAATTTGATTTTCTTTTGAATATTTGTATTATATTATAATTGACGATAAAATTAAGGAGCAATTGAAGAGTAAAAAAATATTTATATACAAAAATATAAAATTATAAAAAAAAATATAAAATATAAAATATAAAAATAGATATACAATATATAGAAATATATAAATAAAAATTATATTAAAAAATTGGTTTAACGATGGTTATAGGAAGCCATTGTTATTTATATCCTAATGATGCTTTTACTAACCATCGTTAAAAAATTTCATGACGATTATGACCAAATCGTAGTTGAGTTATGACGTTTACATGATGGCTTTTAACGATGATTAATGAACTGTCATTAAGGCAAGCCTTAGTGGCTACTTTCCCATAGTTTAGTAAAATTGTTGCAATGTCATTTTGATATTATGCTTTCCCATAAGTGCTATGAAAGTTAGAAAAATATACTAATTAAAAGCTTGATATCTTGTTTATTAAGATCTCCATGTTGCTTTTGGAAGCAATTATGAATCCATCCCCTCTTATGAGTACTTGTTCATCCAATTTGAAGGTTTAGGTGTCTCCTGTCATTTTGCATAGATATAAGTTGATGAAAAAAAAAATATAAGATAAAAATATTATAATCCTTGATTTTCCACTACTTCCTCAAACAAATTTGCTTCACTTCATTTTTACTCCAAATAACAACAAAAACAATTGTCTTGTATTTTCCATGAATTCTTTTTCCAAAAAAAAATAAATGGTCAACCTACCATTTTGAAGAGTGAGGTTATCAACTTAGGCAATCTTTAAAAATCTTTTGTGATTCCAAAAGTTCTTGCAACATGGCTTTAATACAATTTAACACCTTATGATGATTCGGTTGCATCCCTTCATGAATGGTTTAGTTCTTGCAAAACCCTATATTCAAAAGAATCAAAGAAATTGTTAAGGTTCGTATGAAAATTCCTTTTGCCCGATCCTTTTTAATATTAAACCATTGATCCAGCCAATAGTCTATGGACAAATGGGAAATGAACTCTATTTTGATTGTAACATCACATCCAAACTATAGCACTCTAGCAAATGAATATTCAAAAAAATGTGATGTTTTGTTTCCCAGCCTTTCTTACAAAGGATACAAATATTATTATCCTTTATATGGTGTTTCTAAAGAGTATTTTTCAAAGGAAGAGGATCATTCCTTAATTTTTTGAGAAATATGACTTGCCAAGGTGGCAATTTAGCCCCCTAAGTCCTTGCCAATTAAAAACAGAAGAAAAAGTAGATCCACCTTTATTAGATGTGGTAGAAACTTGATGAACCCCTTCCTTAATAGTATAATTCCTTGTAGCACTCCTATTCCAGACCAAAAAGTAAAATGGCTTAAGTAGTGTAAAATTATAGATTTTTATTTCATAGTTAATCAACTCAGCAACATAATTATTATTCTCTACTTGGTTTATAATAGTGAAGCCCCAAATACAATTGTTTATAAGTATAGAGAGTCCTTTACCTATATTCCAGCCATGTTTATTTAAAATAATGTGCTTTGTCCTTTCAATTACCTTTCCACATCAAAGAACTTGCATAATGTTGATGTAGAACTCCATGGGTAAGATTTGGACCATCTTCAAGTCTAGACCATACATGTTTTCAACTAAAAAACTAAGCTACTTACCTTGTTAAATTAATTATATAAACCCAATGTGCAAAATGAGTGAAGTTATTTTCAAAACCTTAATGGAACCACCAACCAATAAGACAAAGACAAAGAAAGCCAACATGTCCATGATTGCATTATTGAATTAAGTAGTCAATTCATGAAAGAAAGTATGAAAAAAATGAAAGCAGTACTAAGCAAATTATCAAGGTAGGATTGAAGAATAATTCCATACATGAACAAGAATAATTTTTGTACATATTTCAAGACAACGATAGGAGATTTTTCATAATTTATCTATTTATTTGGCATGTAAAAAAATGACAATAGAATACATTTTCTATTGCTTCAGTAGTCTATTTAAAGTCAACACATCTTAAGATATTAGATTTAGCTAGAACTGCCATCGCTCCTTGAAAGATTACATAAGTATACTTCACATGATCTTCCCAGTTTATTAGGTTCTTCCTTGCTGGAAATGCCATCATTTACTAGGTCTACATATGCTTCTCCATTAATCCCTTTTTGTAACCACTACTTCTTTTTCCACCATCGCCAAAGCCGTGCAACCCCTAGTTTTCTTGCTTTTTTTAAGTAGGTTTAACAATATCTCTTTTTGAAGAAAAGTTTTGAAATTTGTAACATTTATATGGGATTTTGATCTTAGAACGTTGATGAAATTTATAATATTTGCTACTTTGATGATTGGTTATGGATGTTGCTATATCATGTTACATGTTATTTTGCATATGATGGATATTTTGAACATTTCGATTGTTGTGGAAAGTTTTGCATAAGTATGGCTATGGGTGGTAAAATTTATATGATTTTTATGCTGCTATTTTGTATATTTAAATGTGGTGAAAAATTGATGGAATATTATTATATGTAAATTAGGAAGAAAATGGAAGAGGATGTAATATAATGATGAACTAAAACCTTAGGAAAAGTTTGGTTAGGAAACTAGATTTCGGAGTAACCAAGGTAGCTTCTTTTTTTGAAATTCTGAGAAGAATTAGTTGGAAATTAAAAGAAATGGTTAACTTAAAAAATGTAGATCTATGTCTCACGGATTTTTAGTCACAAGAATCACTTAATTTGGAGTCCAAATGAGGGAGATATTTCCCAATTAGTAAGCAGAGGTCAAAAATTAGCTAACCAAGGAAGAATCTGTTAAGTATGCTTCTATGTTTGAATTTTTGGGCACACTCTGTAGGGAATGAAAGAAAATTGTTAACATAATAAATATAGATATATGTATCATGGATCTATTGGCTTTGAAAGTACTTAATTTGAAGTCCATATGAGGGAGATATGGCTGATTAATAAGTAGAGGTCATAATCAATCTAGAATCCATGGTGGTAAATGTAAGCGTTTTTGTTTTCAATTTTTAGGGAATAATTAGTAAGGAATCTGAAGAAATGATAAACGTAAAAGTTGTATATAAGTGTCTTAGATTTTTATAAGATTTGAAATCACCTCAATTGAAATTTGTATGAGAGAGATATGGTCAGATTAGTAAGTAGAGGTCTGAACCTACTCGAGAAGAAATAATATTGAAATTGAGGTAGTAGTAACACCATGATTACTTAAGATTTCACTAAAATGTTTAACATAACGGTTTTAGAGGATTGTCTTATCTTTTAATTGACATCAATATCACCTCAATCGGATTTCAAATGAGGGTGTTATTCTTTGTTTAGTGAGAGAGGAAAATAATATTTAAAAAAGAATAAAAATCTTATAAATGAAAATAATAAATTACTAGTGTATGTGATAGCCATTGCCATTGTATGTACTCCTTACCATCTTAAGTGTGTAATTTTGACATGAAAATATTTTAAAGTGATATTTGAAACGATTATGTTCATGGCATGATTACCAATGATTTTTGGTAATGATTATATTTTGATGAAAAATTATGGCATGTGAGTATAATGAAATACTTGTTATTGAAATCATTTATTTGGCTATTAATGTGAAAAGAAAAGAAAAGAAAGGAAATGAGTATGGTCACATGGCGGTCCGTGTAGTACCCCAGTAGGAGATGCCCTACTCACGGCTATGATTAAGTTAATAAAAAAAAGAGACAGTGTGCAATATCGGACGGAGCGAGAAAAGCCCGTACCAGATAGTAGAAAGTACTCAACTTGACCGGAGTAGTTTGATATGAAAATAAGTTAATAGTCATCATATGATATTCTGAAAATAGTTATTCTTGTCATACATGTTATTTATGTATGATTTTCATGTGCATAGATAAAGTGCATTCATGTGACTTAAGATATTTTCTGTAGCTTATACAGATGAACATGACATGATCTATATTAATAATAATTATGATTTATTGTTGAACCTATTGGGATTTAATGCTTACTATATTTCCATATCATGTTTAGAGGACTAGATATACAGATATTCTCTATGACTGGCTTTTAGCATATGTTAGGTTGAGTTGGCTAAGATCCCGATGGAGGTGCAACCACCCGCACCCGTATCCCCGGAACTGGTCCATATGGATGAATAAAATGTAGACATATATGTGTTTGATTTATGTACGAATGTTGTTAATTAATGATGTGTAAACTTTAATTGTGCTTGGTTAAATTAATTAAAAGTTATTATGAGTTAAATAGTTAGAAGTAATAAGGTAATAACTTTATGGGATTTAAGAATATATATATATATATATATATACATGTATATATATACATGTATATATATATGTAAAAAAAGGAGTTGTCACACTTTCGAACTGTAATTTTTTACGTGATAAATTTTAAAATATAAGTACATCCATATGTTGACCTAAGAGGTCATAGGAGTTATTATTTGCTCACTGAGTTGTCAAACCCACTACACAATATCTACATTTTTTTTAGATAAGAATACATAGTTTGGTCTTTTCCTTTCAGATAGTTGATCAACTAGACAACATATTTTCTAGTGAGTCTATTTTGTTTATAAGGCTCGTAGATTTTGATTTATAATGTACTTATAATCTAGAGTATTCTCTGAATGCCACAGACAGGATCCTTGCTTCTGTTGTTACTATGATATTTATAAACTTGATCTTTATATTATGTATACATGGGAACACCTATTTGTAAAGGAGCGTATTATACATGTTATGGAGAAAATATGTTCACAAAGTATGTGTTTCACGTGCCCTTAAAAGTAGGGGCGTGACAACTTGGTATCAGAGCATTAGGTTTCCTTGTGGCCATTAGAGCAAAGGATTCTTTAGTAGGACCTTTAGTATGGATATGAGCCAAACATATTTATACTTCAGGTGCTGTTGAAGGATTCTATATGGTTTCAATTTCCTTTCTATTCCAAGTTGCTAAATTTTCTAGTATAAGATTGATTGAATGTTGTGACATCTTAAAAAATATTTATGGGTCAATTATTGCTTGAAAGTGAAAAGGATAGGCATGCCAAAAGATCTAAAGGATTGAGATAGATACCAAATATAATGGTGTTTGAATGTTATATCCATTTTACCCCGTTGTCTAGATATGGTAGACTTTGATATGATACTGAGAATGGATTGATTGGCATCATGCCATGCCATTTTGGAATGTCATCTTAAGGTGATTAAATTCAATATTCTTGAAGAATCTCATTGTTTTGATACAAAGAGACTGTAGTGAGGTACTTAGTAATTTAATTTCAACTTTAATAGCACATAAGTTATTACAAAAAGGTGCCAAAGATATTTGGCAGTGATGAGAAATGTTGATATAAAGTATATCAGTGTAAATTAAGTTCCAGTGGTTAGGAAATTTCTTGATGTGTTCTTAGAAAAATTGTCAGGATTACCCCCGAAACGTAAAATAGAATTTGGTATCGATTAACTTCTTAAAACCCAACTGGTATTTATTTATTCATATAGAATGGCGCTCACTGAATTTAAGGAACTAAAAAAAATAGTTACAAGACTTGTGAGAGAAGAGGTTTGTACACTCTAGTACTCTCCTTTAGGTGCTCCAGTTCTATTTCTGAAAAAAAGATGAATCATTGCGATTGTGTATAGATTATAGACAGTTGAATAAGGTGGCAGTGCGTAATAAATACCCATTACCACGTATAGATGATTTGTTTGACCAACTATAGTGTGTTCAATATTTAAAAAAAAAATTGATTTGAGATCTAGATTTCATCAATTGAGGATAAAGGAAGGTGATATTTCAAAAAAAAATTGCTTTTAGGACTTGGTGTGGGCATTATAAGTTTTTAGCGATGAAATTTAGTTTGACAAATGCCCTAATTGTATTCATGGACTTGATAAATAGAATATTTAAACCATCCCTGGATCAATTTGTTATTATATTTATTAATGATATACTAGAATATTCCAAGAGTTTAGAGGATCATAAGCAACATTTAATGATTGTTTTACAAACTCTAAGGGAGTATGTTTGGCAAGGATGGTATCTAAATAGACCTTAAGAAAGTAAAAGTGATACAACAATGGCTACGTTCTACTACAATTAAAGATGAAGATCCAATTCCAATCTACGCTTTCTGCGGTTGTCTGTTATTCAATCTATTTAAGCTGTAATTGGATAACGTACATGAACATTTACTTGTAAAGTATCAATCAACTTCTCAGCATTCGAATCTGAAATAAGAATTCGTTGTGCTGAGTGTGAGATAAACCTTCGTTCCACAACATGATCAAGAAAAGGCAACAAACCATCAAAGAAGTGATTAACATTTAATAAATTTATCGATTTGTGATGTATATTTAGTTGTGCCCAAGAGACTATTTAAAAAATCTCTTCTAAAGTACTGAAACCACCTGGTAAGGCAATGAAGGTATCATCATTGTTCATCATTCTAGCCATGTGCTCATGCATGGAAGCTACCTTAAATTCTTCCACAATTGTTTTTCCTATGATGTTGGATGCAGTTAGAGCTGTAGGAATAATACCTAAAACTTGACATCCTCCTACATGTACAGCTGTAGACATGCACCCCATTAACTGTAACATCCCTAATTTCATTTCTTTTATTGATGAAAGTACATAAATATTTAATTAAGGAAATAAAATTTATTAGACAATACTTTAGATATCTAAGGAAATATAATCCTTAGAAATTCTTCACCTTCTGTATATGCATAGAAAATGTTTCTAACATTAAGAGAACAAATAAAGAGGGAAAACCTAATAGGAAAAAATTAGAAATAACATACTAAAGAGATGCAAAATTCTTGGATAAGGAAGATAAATTTTTAGAAACAAGTAAAGGTCTTAAAATTTCAAGAACATTGGATTAGGGTAATTTTTCCTAATTCAAGAACTAGAGTTACTAAGTTTAAAATCTTTACCCATACATTAGACTTTTACCTATGGACACTTCAAATAGAGTTTTTCCACTTCACATAAGTTTCTAGCAAGCCCATTGGATAACCTAAACAAGAAATAAAACATAGACTTGGACTAGGATATAGTAATTGGACCAATAGCCCAAAAATTATGAAAATGTGACCAAGCCCTCCAAGAAAGGTAGAATTTTATCCAAAGCAAAGAAAATAGGTAGGAATAAGCCCATAATGGGTAGGAATAAGCCCAAATCCAAGAGAAAAAAAATAAAATAAAATAAATTAGGTGATGATATAATAATGTAATAATAATAAAGATTAGGTTACGTGGCATTAAGACAAAAATTTAACAAGTGGTGTGATTCTACATTCATAAATTTGGCAAGTGGCACGATAATACAAGGCTTTAGGACAAAAACATCTATATCCTACACTCATAATTTTAGCAAGTGGTATGATAATACATGGCATTAGGACAAAACATTCCTATCCCACACAAATAATATCAACCAAATAATGGAGATTCAAGGGCTAGAAATTTGCCACCTAAAAAGGCAAACCTATCATACTTGTTTAAGACAAAAGAAAATGGAAATGAATCCCTAAATCAAAGGGACCTTGTCCCTTATCTTAAGAACATATCATCATAATTTTCAAAATACAAATCTCCTTTTCCTATGCATATCTTGACTAAGGAAGAGGAAGACAAGAACATAAGTTGTTTGTTTTCCAAAAATTCAACTAAGTGTATCCTAATTGTGATAAGGTAGACCCATGATCATGAAAGGTGTATTATTTGGTGGTCTATTTAAGCAAAACCCACCCCTACAACATTTTAATTTCGTCCAAGTGAGGAAGAGAGAGAAATAGAAGCAAGGTAGAGTGAGGAAAGGAGAGAAAGAGAGGAGAAGAAAGGAAGGAAGAAGAAGGAGAAGTTTAGAAGGCTAAGTACTCAAGGTAAGTTACCTTAATCTCCACTTGAATCAATTTTTTTTTCTTCATCCTTGAGGTTCAACAACTCACCCTCTTTCTCTTACCTAAGCTGCTAGAAAAGCTAAGGGAAGGGAGGAATCTTGCTACTTCTTTCAAAAGAAAACAAGAAAACCAATTCACTAAGTGAGCTAGGGAGATTTTTAGGTAAGTTTAACAATATTTTTTTTTGAAGAAAAGTTTTGAAACTTGTAATATTTATATGGGATTTTGATCTTAGAACTTTGATGATTGGTCATGTATGTTGCTATATCATGTTACATATTATGTATGTTTGAATACTTAGGTTGGTGTAGATAGTTCTACATGGGTATGGCTATGAGTGGCAGAATTTTAAGTTTATGTGTTTTAATTTCAGGGAACCTTTTATAGAGAATCTAAACAAATGGTTAACATAAAAAATGTAGATTTATGTCTCACGGATTTTTAACCACTGGAATCATTCAATTTAGAGCTCATATGAGGTAGATATGGTCCGATTAGTAAACAAAGGTCTGAAAATGGTTAATTAGGAAAGATTATGTTAGGATAGCTTCGGTGTTTTAATTTTTGGGAACAATCTATAAGGAATTAAAATAAATGGTTAACATATGAATTATAGATATATGTGTCACGAATGGTTGGACACTAGAATCATTCAATTTAGAGTTCATATGAGGTAGATATGTTCCGATTAGTGAAAAAAGATCAGAAAATGGTTAATCAGGGAAGAATATGTTAGGATAGTTTCAGTGTTTTAATTTCTGGGACAATTCTATAAGGAATTAAAATAAATGGTTAACATATGAATTATATGTTTATGTGTCACGGATGTTTAGGCACTGGAATCACTTAATTTGGAATTCTTATGAGGGAGATATGGACAGATTAGTAGGTAGAGGTCAGAACCTATTTTGAATTTCTACCTCCTACTCTGAAAGATGAGGTCCAGTTATTGATGCTTAATGCCAATCAAGTTAATAGGGAGTTGAAGAATGGAGTACTTGGATACATTCTCTTGTATTTATCAAACCTAGAAGTCGAATTGAAGCTTGATGAAATCCCAATAGCCAACGAGTTTCCTGAAGTATTTCCATAAGATATTCCAGGCTTACCTCCCAAGAGAGAGATAGAGTTCTCTATTTATCTCCTACCTGGGACAGGGCCTATCTCTATTGCATCATATCGAATGGCCTCGAAGGAACTACAGGAACTCAAGAAGCAGTTGAAAGCACTATTAGACAAGCAATTCATTAGATCGAGTGTATCACCTTAGGGAGCTCCTGTATTGTTTGTTAAGAAGAAAGACGGGAGCTTGAGACTATGCATAGATTACAGACAACTAAATAAGGTGACTATCAAAAACAAGTACCCTCTCCCTAGGATAGATGACTTATTGGATCAATTTAAGGGAGCCTCCATCTTTTCTAAAATTGACTTGAGGTCAGGATATCATCAGATTAGGATCAAGGAGCAGGATGTACCAAAAACTGCCTTCAGGACTAGGTATGGGCACTATGAGTTTCTCGTAATGCCCTTTGGGTTGACAAATGCACCTGCAATTTTCATGGATTACATGAATCACATTTTTAGACCCTACCTAGATCAATTTGTGGTAGTGTTCATTGATGACATTTTGATATATTCTAAGAGTGAGAAAGAACATGAGCAACATCTCTGAATCGTGCTGAAAGAGAAAAAGTTATATGCCAAATTGGAGAAGTGTGAATTTTGGCTTTCAGAGGTGAAGTTTCTCGGACATGTCATCTCTAATAGTGGGGCAGCCGTAGATCCTAGAAAGACAGAAGCCGTGATTCAGTGGAAGAGACCAAAGACGGTTACGGAAGTCAGAAGTTTTCTGGGTTTGGCAGGATACTACAGGAGGTTTATACAAAACTTCTCTCGTATAGCCTTGCCATTGACTAAATTGACCAGGAAGGGAAGTCCTTTCACATGGACTGATCAATGTGAAGCTAGTTTCCAAGAGCTTAAGATAAGACTGACCACCCCTCCTATTTTAATTATTCCAAACCCCACAGGACATTTTGAAGTGTATAGTGACACTTTAAAGAAAGGGCTAGAATGTGTGCTGATGCAAGATAAGAGAGTAGTTGCTTACGCCTCTAGGCAACTAAGACCCCACAAAGGAAACTATCCAATCCATGATCTTGAATTGGCGGTAGTGGTGTTTGCCTTAAAGATTTGGTGACACTATTTGTACGGGGCAATCTTTGAAGTATATTGTGATCATAAGAGTCTTAAATACCTCTTTGTTCAGAAGGAGTTAAATATGAGGCAATGAAGATGGGTAGAATTCCTCAATGACTACAAATTTGAGATAAAGTATCATCCTAGAAAGGCAAATGTTGTAGCAGATGCCTTGAGTCAAAAATCTCTACACATGGGTCAGATGATGGTGTATGAGATGCAGATGCTAGAGGAGTTTCAAAATTTGAAGCTAGCCACTACTCTTACTCCAAAGAAGCTAGTCATTAATGGTTTAAGTATAGGGTGTGACCTTAGAGCCCAGATCAAAGAGGCTCAAGCTCACGACCAATACTTACAGGATCATAAAGACCAAGGTAATTTTTCTGTCATGGAAGATGGAGCAATCATGTATTAGGGAAGGATTTGTGTCCCTCAAGAACGAGAGTTGAGGACTAAGATCCTGCAGGAAGCTCATCAAAGTAAATACACAGTCCATCCTGGATGCACTAAAATGTACCAGGATTTAAAAAGGATGTATTGGTGGCCAGGGATGAAAAATGACATTGCCGAGTTTGTGGCGAAATGTCTCATTTGTCAAAAGTTGAAGGTGGAGCATCAAAAGCCAGCAGGATTTCTACAACCTCTTGAGATCCCTAAATGGAAATGGGACAGTATCTCAATGGACTTTGTTGTGGGATTACCTAAGACTTTAGTGGAACATGACTCTATCTGGGTAATAATTGACAGATTAACCAAATCTGCTCACTTTTTGCCCATAAAAATTAACTATTTACTAGATAAATTAGCCTAATTGTACGTCTAAGAAATAGTTAGACTACATGGAATTCCCTTAAATATTGTTTCTGATAGAGATCTGAGGTTCACGTCGAGGTTTTGGAAGGCATTGCAGGAAGTTTTTGGTACTCAGTTGCGGTTCAGTACTGCCTACCATCCTCAGACTGACGAGCAGACAGAATGGACCATTCAAACTTTAGAAGACATGTTAAGGGCCTGTGTGATAGAGCAAGGTAAATGATGGGATAAGTACCTACCTTTAGTAGAGTTTTCTTATAATAATAGTTATCACTCTAGTATTAAGATGGCCCCTTATGAAGCTTTATACGGTAGAAAGTGCCGATCTCCACTATGTTGGTTTGAGGTAGGAGAAAAGAACTTGTTGGGTTCTGATCTAGTTCAACAAACCACTAAAGAAATCAGGATGATACGAAACAAAATACTTACAGCTCAGAGTCGGCAAAAGAGTTACTACGATAAGAGACATAGACCTCTACCGTTTGAGGAAGGAGACCATGTATTTCTGAAACTTTCCCCGACTACTGGAGTTGGTAGGTCTCTCAAAACAAGAAAGCTAAGTCTGCGATTTTTGGGACCCTACCAAATTCTGAAGAAAGTAGGGACATCAGCATATCAAGTTGCTCTCCCACCTAATTTGTCCAACCTGCATAATGTTTTCCCCGTATCACAGCTGCGAAAGTATCTTCCAGATTCATCACATGTAATACAGGATGAACCAATTCAAATAAAGGAGAACATGACATACCAGCTAGTACCTGCATCCATATTGGACACTGACGTGAAGCAACTGAGAAATAAAAACATTCCCCTTGTTAAGGTGTTATGGGAAGGTTTGACTTTGGAAGAAGCAACTTGGGAGCTGGAAGAAGTCATAAGGAAGAAATATCCGCCATTGTTCTTATTAGGTAATTTCTGAAATTTTGAAGGAAAAATTTCTTTCAGGGGTAGAGAAATGTAACATCCCTAATTTCATTTCTTTTATTGATAAAAGTACATAAATATTTAATTAAGGAAAAAAAATTTATTAGACAATATTTTAGATATCTAAGGAAATATAATCCTTAGAAATTCTTCACATTCTGTATATGCATAGAAAATGTTTCTAACATTAAGAGAACAAATAAAGAGGGAAAACCTAATAGGAAAAAAAATAGAAATAACATACTAAAGAGATGCAAAATTCTTGGATAAGGAAGATAAATTTTTAGAAACAAGTAAAGGTCTTAAAATTTCAAGAACATTGGATTATGGTAATTTTTCCTAATTCAAGAACTAGAGTTACTAAGTTTAAAATCTTTACCCATACATTGGGATTTTACCTATAGACACTTCATATAGAGTTTTTCCACTTCACATAAGTTTCTAGCAAGCCCATTGGATAACCTAATCAAGAAATAAAACATAGACTTGGACTAGGATATAGTAATTGGACCAATAGCCCAAAAATTATGAAAATGTGACCAAGCCCTCCAAGAAAGGTAGAATTTTATCCAAAGCAAAGAAAATAGGTAGGAATAAGCCATAATGGGTAGGAATAAGCATAAATCCAAGAGGGAAAAAATAAAATAAAATAAATTAGGTGATGATATAATAATGTAAAAATTATAAAGATTAGGTTACATGGAATTAAGACAAAAATTTAGCAAGTGGTGTGATTCTACATTCATATATTTGGCAAGTGACACGATAATACAAGGCTTTAGGACAAAAACATCTATATCCTACACTCATAATTTTAGCAAGTGGTATGATAATACATGGCATTAGGACAAAACATTCCTATCCCACACAAATAATATCAACCAAATAATGGAGATTCAAGGGCTAGAAATTTGCCACCTAAAAAGGCAAACCTATCATACTTGTTTAAGACAAAAGAAAATGGAAATGAATCCCTAAATCAAAGGGACCTTGTCCCTTATCTTAAGAACATATCATCATAATTTTCAAAATACAAATCTCCTTTTCCTATGCATATCTTGACTAAGGAAGAGGAAGACAAGAACATAAGTTGTTTGTTTTCCAAAAATTCAACTAAGTGTATCCTAATTGTGATAAGGTAGACCCATGATCATGAAAGGTGTATTATTTGGTGGTCTATTTAAGCAAAACCAACCCCTACAACATTTTAATTTCGTCCAAGTGAGGAAGAGAGAGAAATAGAAGCAAGGTAGGGTGAGGAAAGGAGAGAAAGAGAGGAGAAGAAAGGAAGGAAGAAGAAGGAGAAGTTTAGAAGGCTAAGTACTCAAGGTAAGTTACCTTAATCTCCACTTAAATCCATTTTTTTTTCTTCATCTTTGAGATTCAAAAACTCACCCTCCTTCTCTTACCTAAGCTGCTAGAAAAGTTAAGGGAATGGAGGAATCTTGCTACTTCTTTGAAGGGGAAACAAGAAAACCAATTCACTAAGTGAGTTAGGGAGATTTTTAGGTAAGTTTAACAATATTTCTTTTTGAAGAAAAGTTTTGAAACTTGTAATATTTATATGAGATTTTGATCTTAGAACTTTGATGATTGGTCATGGATGTTGCTATATCATGTTACATATTATGTATGTTTGAATACTTAGGTTGGTGTAGATAGTTCTAAATGGGTATGGCTATGGGTGGCAGAATTTTAAGCTTTTGTGTTTTAATTGTTGAGAATATTATATAGGGAATCTAAACAAATGGTTAACATAAAAAATGTAGATTTATGTCTCACGGATTTTTAGCCACTGTAATCATTCAATTTAGAGTTCATATGAGGTAGATATGGTCCGATTAGTAAACAAAGGTCAGAAAATGGTTAATTAGGGAAGAATATGTTAGGATAGCTTCGGTGTTTTAATTTCTGGGAAAAATCTATAAGAAATTAAAATAAATGGTTAACATATGAATTATAGATATATGTGTCACGGATTTTTAACCACTAGAATCATTCAATTTAGAGTTCATATGAGGTAGATATGTGCTGATTAGTAAACAAAGGTCAAAAAATGGTTAATCAGGGAAGAATATGTTAGGATAGCTTCGGTATTTTAATTTTTGAGAAAAGTTTATAAGGAACTAAAATAAATGGTTAACATATGAATTATATATTTATGTGTCACGGATTTTTAGCCACTGGAATCACTTAATGTGGAATTCTTATGAGGGAAATATGGACAGATTAGTAGATAGAGGTCAAAACCTATCCGAGAAGAAATAACCTGTAAATTGAGGGAGTAATATCACCTTGATTTCTTAATATTTTGCTACATTGTTCAACATAATAGTTTTAGATAATTGTTTCATCTTGATATTGACACCAAGATCACCTACATCGGAGTTAAATTGAGGGAGTTATTCTCTGATTAGTAAGAGAAGGGTAGATTGGATGAAAACCTGCATCAAGAAAATAAAGAAATAAAATTCGTATTTAAAAAAGAAGATGAATCTTAATAAATGACTAGTATAGCCATAGCCATTGCCATTGTATGAACTTCTTACCATCTTAAGTGTGAAATTTTGACATGGAGATATTTTATAAAGTGATATTTGAAATGGTTATGTTCATGGCATGATTACCAATGATTTTTGGTAATAGTTATATTTTGATGAACATACTTGTTATTGAAAGCATATTTTTTGCTATCATAGTGAAAAGAAAAGAAATGATCACGGTCACATGGCAATCCGTGTGGTGCACCAGTAGGGGATGCCCTACCAACGGTTATGATTATGTTAATAAGAAAAGAAAGAGAAAGTGGGCCATATCGGACGGAGCGAGAAAAGCCTGTACCGGAGAGTAGAAAATAATCACCCTGATCGGGGTAGCTTGATATGAGAATAAATTGATAGTCATCATATGATATTTTGAAAATAGTTAATCCTGTCATACATATCATTACTGTATGATTCTTATGTGCATAGATATAATGCATTCATGTGACCAAAGATATTTTCTGTAGTTTATACAGTTGAACATGACATGATGAACTATATTGATGGTAAATTATGATTTATTATTGAACCTACTGGGATTTAATTCTCACTATATTTCCATATCATGTTCAGAAGAATAATTATGCAGATTTTCTCCATGACACTTATTCTTTCCGTACGTTGGATCGAGGTGCCCTACCTTGGGCAACTACCAGTTATATCAGATATATCTGTAGTAGATGTGACTGAGATTCCGGTGGAGGTGCCGCCACCCGCACCAGTGTCCCCAAAAGTAGTCGATGTAGATGATTAAAGATAATATGTATCTTTGTACAAATGTTTGTAAAATAATGGTGTGTAGTTTGTAAAATAATGGTGTGTATGGAAACTCAGTATTATATCACTGTTAATAACAATTATGTTTGGTTAAAGTGATTATTATTACGAGTTAAGTGGTTAGAATTAAAGCAGTAATAACTTCATGAAATTTTACAAATATAAAAAAAAATTTACATTTACATAAATGGAGTTGTTACATTAACCACGGTTACTTCCACCATAGACTAAATAAATTTTTCTCCTGGTCAACACCATACCTAGATTTTGTGCAGCTTTCACATACTCTCCATTTTTCCAAGACTGAAACCACAAACGATACAAATATTTCGAAACTGACGGAATGCGATTCCCTCCATAGCTGCACACACCCTAGCTTTGAGTATAAAGGTAAAGATACTAACGTGACCACTTATAGAACTCAAAGAAGGGCATATTTACAATAGCTATGCGAATAGGCCGGACATAACTAGAACAACTATGTGAATGATTGGTGGATATAAGCTAAATTAAAGGTGAAAATTTCAAAAAAAAATGACGACACGCATACATATGTACAGTAGTTGTGATTGTGTCTCATATTAAACATATAAAGAGAATAAGGTTAAGATATCACTAGAAATTTTCCTTTTCCTTGTTGTCCTTGATTCAACATTGATGTCTTGATTCTTGTAGGGAAGTTATAGGTGATAGGCATTATTGTAGAAAAAAGAGAGAGTGAAAGTGCAAATAAGTTAATTGCTAAAAATGGATAATCAAATGATTTATTTTGTTTTTTTAATGTTCTTGTCAGTCGACTATTGATATTATTAATTCGACTAACTATTTTGACAATTTTTAATTTGGACTAGTTTATTTTACAGTTGATTGATTACATCTGTTTTAAAGCAACCAACTGCATCCTACCGATTAACTACATGCTCTTTGTTCTTTACAAACTTTTATAAGCTCAAAAATATATTTTTTCATGTGCTATTTTTCCACCGAATAACAGTAATTTGAATTATATTTTGTCACATAAATTCAAAACATGTGGCCATCGATTTTTGCCAAAATAACAACTAGGTTTTGTCTACAGATTTTTAAGAATTATGACCACCTATTTTAATTTTCTTTTAATAGTTTGTCCAAATTTTTAACTTTCTATTTTGGCACCATGCTCTATTATGTATTTCTCTTTTTCTGCTATGTTATCCTTGATTAATGTTTATCATTAAATGTAAGGTTTTCTTTCTTATTACAAGGAGGGTAAATTTTCTTTCTTTAAAACTCAGTTATTATCGTGTTCAAGTGGTTAGTAGGTTAAAGTAATAGAGATTTTAAAAGGAATAGACGGATGATGGCCTTATGGAGTTTTAACGAATATAATCAAGTGAATTAGTGGTGTTGAAGTTCTTGAGGAATAAAATATGGGAAGTAGGATTTAAATTAATCTTTGAACTCTTAATTTGGAAATATGGAGAATATTTTGAGAATCATTTCCGAAAATAATGTAAGTGATCAAGATATTTTTGTTAAGGGTTTATACCATGCTAAATTGAGTTTTGTATCTAGGATGTGAATTATGTTGAGATTGAAAATTCACGTGTTAATAATTGTTGAGAAAGGAGATTTTAGAAAAAAGTTATAGATTTTTAATATTGATGGGATATACTAAGATTTGAAAGAATTGTACTAGTATAATGGTAAAAATAAGATATAAGTAATATATTTTTCATTGTTTGGCGAGTTAACAAGTAAGAATTGAATATATTATTTTAAGAGAGCTATTCAGGAAACCTTAGAATCTTAGTTAGATTATAGTATAGCTGATAGTAAATCTAAATAATGTGTTTACACATTAGAAGTTATGCTTTAGGTATCTTTATATAATTTGAGTGAAAGTTTGGAGAAATTATTTATCCTTAGTTGAATTTGCCCATATAAGTGATTATCAGGCCAATATACAAATGGCACCATTTGAAGTTTTACATGAAATATCGTAGGTCTCCTAATAGGTGGATGAGTTGAGTAAAGTTAAGCTTTTGGAATCTAATTTGGAATAACATGCAATAGATATAATATGACTAACCTAAATTGATGATTCTAGTTTGGAAAGTATGCTTCAAGCACATGACTTTAAGTTTGGTGAGAGATCCCTCAGCAGAATTTGCCTATAATAAAATGTTATTAGATGACTTAAAGCTTTATGTAAAAGGTGTTACAAACTTTCTGTTAAATGATTCAGTGGAGTCAGACTTATTGTAAGATGTCATTGATAAAGTGAAATTGAATAGAAAAAGAATACAAGCAACTCAATACAAGTCAAAAGTCTATAAGGACCATGAATGTTGAGTATTCGAAATATTAGTTGGTAATCAAATATTCTTAAAGGACACACCCATGAAAAAAGTAATGAGATTTGGAAAGAAAAAAAAATTTAAGTTCTAATATATAAGCTCTTTTGAAATCTTGAACAAGTAGATATAGTAGTATATCGCTTAGCCTTGCCATTAGGATTAAGTGGTGTTAATACAGTCTTTCTTGCATCAATGCTAAGGAAGTACCTATTAGACTTTTCTTATGTTATCTAATTCTAAGAAATTCAACTGGATAGGAATTTTGCTTGATTATAGAAAAAAATATGATGTTTATTGTTGATTGATAAGTGAAGAACTTATGGTTGAAGGAAGTCCCTATGGTTAAGGTTATATGACAAAATCACTCAAGTAAAGAGACTCCTTAGAAAGTAAAGATGATATATAAAAGAGATATCCCTAATTGCTTGAATAATGAGGTTAATAACTGTAATTTATGACTTGGCTTCATTCCTTACTTGTGATAGAATGGTTTGAAATTTGAAGACATAATTTCTTAAGAGAGGAAGAATATAATATCCTGTAACTTTTAAATAATAATGTTTTGCTATAAAAAAAATACATTTTTATTTTAAATGATTATGTTTTGCTAAAATTAAATACACTTTTAATTAAAATATTTTTGTTTTACTTAAAATAATTATATTTGACATTAAATAAATTTTTATTTTATTTTTATAAATTTCTTTCTTTTAATATGCATGAAGTTCTTTTATATTATGATTTTTTTATTAAATTTTTTATAGAAAAAAATTATGATTTAAGAGTTCAACTAAATTTTTGCAAGAATATAAATTTTTAAAAATTTATGGGATACTTTAGGATGAAAAATAACATTATTATGTATATATAAAAAATGATAATAAATTTCAACTATTCAATAATTAAATAATATTTAAATAATAAAAAAAAAAGGGGGAGATGTAAGAAATCTACGAAATCTCCGTAAATCGAATGAATAATGATAAATAATAATTTCTCTCTCCTCACTTTTTTCTCTCTAAATCTAGAGTACCTTCGAGCCTCCAATCTCAAAACTAAGGGTACCACTAGATTCAGAATGAATAGTACTATGATATTGACAGATTGAAAATCTGACACCGTAGATGGATTCAAGAGATAGATAAACGTTAGGATATAAATTTTTTTGGCTATCTGACAACTTTTTGTGCGTCGTGAACAGTAAATCTGACCGATTTGAATAGTAATTTTTGGATGTGAATAGTAATTCTAACCATGAATAGTCCATCAATTGACCAGTATTGACCAAGCTCCCAAAGGCTAAATTTTGTGATTCTGAAGTCATTTCTCAAGTTTTTGGATCCTTTAGACTCGTTTTTGAGGTTTATTTGATCAAATTTGAATTAAAAAAGTGTATTGTGGGGCTGTCCAATCTATAGCCTTACTTTGTGAATAAATAATTCATTCTATGACTTACCATATACTCTTCTTGAACTTTAAATATATAATTGATTATATTTACAAGTTATTTATACTTTTAGATGTCTCTGAAATGGATTAAATTATCTGAATTGTTTACAATCTGGTATAGTTCAAGAAGAGTGTGGTTTTAAAAATAGATTTTTGAACTCATTGAATATGTGATTTTAAGTTGTATTTCTCATTAAAAGGTAAAGGAAATATATTGTGCATGTGGCATTGATATGTAAACATATAAGATTGCCTTGAAAACGGGTATATGTGATTACCCTCATTGAGAAGTTTCTGATAGAGGAATTGTACTGAGATTAAAGTTTTGAATGATATGACATATATGCAAATATGATTTTTGTGAAGGAATCCTTTTGGAAATATTGTTTGCTAACAACAGGCAATGTTAGCCCTGGTGCAACTTGATACCTCAACTAGTAGGTGTGGTGCTAACCTCGTGTGACGACCAACACACGGGATATGATATATGAAGGAGAGCAGGATGCCTCCTATCTGGGCAAGATGCCAACTATATGAGATGTGATTTTCCTCCCTTGCTGTGTGTAACATCCCTAATTTTGTTTCATTTATTAATAAAGGTACATAAATATTTAATGTAACATCACTAATTTTAAGGAAATAAAATTTATTAGACAATTTTATATATCTTATGAAATATAATCGTTAGAAATTATTCACCTTATTTGTATGCAAAGAAAATGTTTCTAACATTAAGGAAATAGATAAAGAGAGAAAACCTAATAGGAAAAATTAGAAATAACATACTAAAGAAAGGCAAAATTCTTGGGTAAGGAAGATAAATTTTTGTAAAGTATGTAAAGATCTTAAAATTTCAAGAAGATTAGATTCAGGTAATTTTTCCTAATTCAAGAGTTAAAGTTACTAAGTTTAACATCTCCACCCATAAATTGGGCTTTTACCTATGGACACTTCATATAGAGTTTTCCATTTCACATGAATTTCTAGCAAGCCAATAGGATAGCCTAAGCAAGAAATAAAATATAGACTTAGACTAGGTTATATAGAAGTTTGTCTGTTAGTTCAAATATCATGAAAATGTGACCAAGCCCTTCACGAAATGTAGAATTTCAGGCAAAGCAAAGGAAATGGGTAAGAATGATCCCAAATCCATGAAGGAAAAATAAGAATCATGTGAGGAAACAGTAGTGTAATAATAATCAAGATTAGGTCACAAGGCATTAAGACAAAACATTTATATCCTACATTCATAATTTTAACAAGTAAGTAATAATACATGGCATTAGGACAAAACATCTATATCCAATATTTATAAATTTAACAAGTGGCTAATAAAACATAGCATTATGACAAAACATCCTTATCCTACATAAATAATTTCAGCCAAGTAAGGGAGACTCAAGGGCTAAAAATTTGTCACCTAGAAAGGCAAATCTATCATACTTGAGTGAGACAAAAGAAAAAGAAAAAGAATCCCTAAATCAAAGGGACTTTGTCTCTTGTCTTAAGAACATTTTATCATGATTTTCAAAATACAATTCTCCTTTTGCTATGCATATGTTGACTAAGGGAGAGGAAGACAAGAACATGAGTTGTCTTTCCCCAAAAAACAACCAAGTGCATCCTAATTGTGATAAGGTAGACCCATGATCATGAAAGATGAACCACTTGATAGTTTATTTAAACAAAACTCACTCTTATAACATTATAATTTCATCCAAGTGAGGGAGAGAAAAAATAGAAGCAAGGTAAAGTGAGGAAAGAAAAGAAAGAGAGGAGAAGAAAGGAAGGAAGAAGAAGGTGAAGTCTAAAGGACTAAGTACTCAAGGTAAGTTAGCTTAATCTACACTTGAATCCATCTTTTCTCTTCATCCTTGGGGTTCAAAACTCACCCTCATTCGCTTATTTAAGCTGCTAGAAAAGCTACGGGAAGGGAGGTGTAACAACTCCATTTAAATATCATTTTTTTTAAAATACCATGAAGTTATTACCTCGTTACAACTTAACTCAATATAACATTTATTTAATTTATACAATACAGAGTTCACATACATGTCATTAATCAAAACCTACGTACAACATATCAAACACATAAAAATCTACATCTTATTTATTCTGGTTGACCAATTCCGGAGATACAAGTGCGGGTGGTTGCACCTTTACCGGGATCTAAGCCAACTCGATCACAAACATTTTATTTGCTTCTGGGATCTTCCCAACATAAAGTACTCGATCCAACGTGCACTAAAAGCCAAAGCTATAGAAAAATCTGCATAACTAATTTTCTGAACATGATATGGAAATATAGTGAGAATTAAATCCCAGTAAGTTCAACAATAAATCATCATCAATATAGCTCATCACGTCATGTTTAGCTGTATAAACTACAGAAAATATCTTTGGTCACATGAATGCATTATATCTATGCACATAAGAATCACATAGTAATGATATGTATGACAGGATTAACTATTTTTAGAATATCATATGATAGCCATCAACTTATTCTCATTTCAAGCTACCTCGGTCAGGGTGAGTATCCTCTACTCTCCGGTATGGGCTTTTCTCGCTCCGTCTGACATGGCACACTTTCTCTTTCTTTTCTCATAATCATAATCATAATCGTTGGTAGGGCGTTCCCTACTGGTGCACCACACGGATTGCCATGTGACCGTGCTCATTTCTTTTCTTTTCACAATGATAGCCAAAAATATGCTTTCAATAACAAGTATGTTCATCAAAATATAACTATTACCATAAATCATTGGTAATCATGCCATGAACATAACCATTTCAAATATCACTTTATAAAATATTTCCATGTCAGAATTTTACATTTAAGATGGTAAGAAGTTCATACAATGGCAATGACTATGGCATATACTAGTCATTTAAAAGATTCGTCTTCTTTTTTAAATATTAATTTTATTTCTTTATTTTCTTGATCTAGGTTTTCATCATATCTAACCTTCTCTTACTAATCAGAGCATAACTCCCTCAATTGAACTCCGATGTAGGTGATCTTGGTGTCAATTTCAAGATAAAACAATTATCTAAAACTATTATGTTGAAGAATGTAGCGAAATATTAAGAAATCAAGGTGATATTACTCCCTAAATATACAAGTTATTTCTTCTCGGATAGGTTCTGACCTCTACCTACTAATCATACCATATCTACCTCATATGGACTTCAACTTGAGTGATTCCAGTGGCTAAAAAATCTGCCACACACATATATAATTCTTATGTTAACCATTTATTTTAATTCCATACAGATAATTCTCAGAAATTAAAATACAGAAGCTATCCTAACATATTCTTCCCTGATGAGCCATTTTCTGACCTTTGACTACTAATCAGACCATATCTACCTCATATGGACTCCAAATTGAATGATTCCAGTGGCTAAAAATCCATGACACATTTATCTTTAATTCTTATATTAACCATTTATTTTAATTCCCTATAGATAATTCTCAGAAATTAAAACACAGAAACTAAAAAATTTACCACTCAAAGTCATACCTATGCAGAACTTTCTATACCAGTCTAAGTATTCAACATACATCACATGCAAGATCAATATGTAACATGATATAGCAACATCATGACCAATCATCAAAGTTCTAAGATCAAAATCTCATATAAATATTATAAGTTTCAAAAGTTTTCTTCAAAAAGAAATATTGTTAAACTTACTTGGAGCACTTAGTCCCCTAGACTTCTCCTTCCTCTTTCTTCCTTTCTTCCTCTCTTTTCCTCACTCTACCTTGCTTCTATTTTTTTCCTCTCCCTTACTTGGACGAAATTATAATGTTGTAAGGGTGGGTTTTCTTATATATACCACCAAATAGTTCACCTTTCATGATCATGGGTCTACCTTATCACAATTAGATTACACTTGGTTGAATTTTTGGAAAACAAACAACTTATGTTCTAGTCTTCCTCTTCCTTAGTCAAGATATGCATAGGAAAAGGAGATTTTTATTTTGAAAATTATGATAATATGTTCTTAAGATATGGGACAAGGTCCCTTTGATTTAGGGATTCATTTCCATTTTCTTTTATCTTAAACAAGTATGATAAGTTTGCCTTTTTAGGTGGCAAATTTCTAGCCCTTGAATCTCCATTATTTGGTTGATATTATTTGTGTGGAATAGGAATGTTTTGTCCTAATGCCATGTATTATCATACCACTTGCTAAAATTATGAGTGTAGGATATAGATGCTTTTGTCCTAAAGCCTTGTATTATCATGCCACTTGTCAAAATTATGAATGTAGAATCACACCACTTGCTAAATTTTTGTCTTAATGTCATGTAATCTAATCTTTATTATTATTACATTATTATATCATCACCTAATTTATTTTATTTTTCCTCTTGGATTTGGGCTTATTCCTACCCATTATGGGCTTATTCCTACCTATTTTCTTTGATTTGGATAAAATTCTACCTTTCTTGGAGGGCTTGGTCACATTTTCATAATTTTTGGGCTATCGGTCCAATTACTATATCCTAGTCCAAGTCTATGTTTTATTTCTTGCTTAGGTTATCCAATGGGTTTGCTAGAAACTTATGTGAAGTGGAAAAACTCTATATAAAGTGTCCATAGGTAAAAGCCCAATGTATGGGTAAAGATTTCAGACTTAGTAACTCTAGTTCTTGAATTAGAAAAAATTACCCTAATCCAATGTTCTTGAAATTTTAAGACCTTTACTTGTTTCTAAAAATTTATCTTCCTTATCCAAGAATTTTGCATCTCTTTAGTATGTTATTTCTAATTTTTTTTCCTATTAGGTTTTCACTCTTTAGTTGTTCTCTTAATGTTAGAAACATTTTCTATGCATATACATAAGGTGAAGAATTTCTAAGGATTATATTTCCTTAGATATCTAAAATATTGTCTAATAAATTTTATTTCTTTAATTAAATATTTGTGTACTTTTATCAATAAAAGAAATGAAATTAGGAATGTTACAAGAGGAATCTTGTTACTTCTTTCAAGAGGAAACAAGAAAAAGAATTCACAAAGTGATCTAGGGAGATCTTTAGGTAGGTTTAACAATATCTCTTTTTGAAATTTTTTTTTTGAAATTTGTAACATTTTTATGGGATTTTGATCTTTGAAATATAATGAAATTTATAATATTTTCTACTTTGATGATTGGTCATGGATGTTTCTATATCATGTTACATGTTATTTTGCATATGATGGATGTTATGAACATTTCAGTTAGTGTGGAAAGTTTTGCATAGGTATGGCTATGGGTGACAAAAATTTAGGATTTTTATAGTTCTATTTTGTATATTTGAATGTGGTGAAAAATTGATGTAATATGATTATATGTAAATTAGGAAGAAAATGGAAGGGGACGTAATGTAATGATGAACTAAAACCTTAGGAAATATTTGGTTAGGAAACTAGATTTCAGAGTGACCAGAGAAGGTTCTATTTTTTCAATTTTGGGACGAATCAGTTAGGAATTTGTTGTGTTGTATTTTACTAATTACCGCAAGCGCACGGCGTAACTGTAGCTAATTCGGTGAGTATGGGTCGTATCCTACAGAGAACAATGTCAATTACTAGAATGATGTGAAATATGCTATCTAAATTGATGTAATTCAAGGGAGAGTTTGTCACAACTAAATAAATTGAGGATTTAATTAACTAAAGCCTAGGGTTGTGGTTCACCACACTTTTGATATTCAACATCCAATTTGTACCTCTAATTGCGGTTATCTAGATTAGTTAGGGATGGTTTTGACTTAATTAACTAGCAATATCTTTCAAGCATTACTAATCGTACCTAGGTTAATCAAATTACCTACTTTCGTGGTTCTTAGTTTAACCTAGGTTCATTAAGTTCTATGCCAACCATAGAAGTCAATTAATCGGTTTTCTCTTGCCCACTAATTGATTCATTCCTAGGGAATCTTAAGCTACTTTCGTGATTAAGATATCCCTAATTAACTATTAAGTTCTGGTATTAATTTTCACCTTTCAGTTCATCAATTAAAAACCTAAGACGTGATAGATTGGTGATCAGGCATTCTACCAACTCTTATTCATGCATATAATAGTTAATCCTAATCAATCTAGAAGAATCACAATTAGGGTTCCAACATTCAACAACATAGTATCATCATATCACAAGTGGGTTTACCAAAACCCTAGATCAAATTTACTCACACATCATGGAAATAGAAACCAAATTCATTCTCATTAAGTAATTCATTCGAGTTTAGTACAATCTAAAGAGAAGGAGTAGAAATAAGAGTAGAGAATTAAAGTAGAAAGATGTAACCTAGTTTGCAGAAATGTAAGATGAAAATACAACCTTCAATGAGCGTAAATCCTATTCTAGAATATAAATTCAACAATGATTCAAGTAAAAAACTAACCTATGAGTGTTTTCTAAGCCTAAAAATTGAGTCTAAAGTGTCTCTTTGAGTCTGAATGTCCTCCAATGTGTTTCCCCAAGCATATGTATTAACTTAGCAGCCAAAAAACCTAAACATCACGTGCTGTACGGACCCGAAGCACGGCTGTGTTCCAGGACATGGCCTGGCCGTGCTTTGAGCTAGATTCTGGAAAGTTTTTGCATCTTTCGCCCAGAGCATGGCCTGGCCGTGTTAGGGGCTGCCATGCTCCTTTCTTGCCAATTTTTGGTGTGTTGCCTCCTTGCTTCCTCCTTAGCATATTCCAAGTCCATATGACTGCTCTCATGATTGTTTTTCCTTACTTCTTGGCCTATTTTTCTCACCTATAAGCATAAAATAAACCAAAGCAGTATCCAGGGCAAAACATAACCAAATGCAAGGAAATAATCACAAATTTACTACTAATTAGGGGATAAAATATAACTAATAAACACTTAAATTTTCCCTTTATTAGAATTAAAAGAAATGGTTAACATAAAAAACGTAGATTTATGTGTCACAGATTGTTAACCATTGGAATCACTTAATTTAGAGTTCAGATGAGGTAGATATTGTCTAATTTGTAAGCAGTGTTTAGAAAATAGCTAACCAGGTTAGAATCTGTTAGGTATGCTTCTATATTTAAATTTATGGGATAAATTTGTAGAGAATTATAAGAAATGCTTAACATGATAAATATAGATATATGTCTCACGAATTTGAGGCCACTATAATCATTCAAATTGGAATCAATATGAGAGAGATATGGTTAGATTAGTAAGCATAGATCATAAACTAGCTAACCAGGGAAAAATCTGTTAAATATTCTTCCATGTTTGAATTTTTGGGCAAAATTTGTAGGGAATTAAAATAACATTTTAACATAATAAATATAGATATATGTATCACAGATCTATAGGCTCTAAAATAACTTAATTTGGAGTCCATATGAGGGAGATATGGCTGATTAATTTGAAATGTCAGAATTAGTCTAGAATCCAGGGTGGTAAATATAAGTGTTTTTATTTTCAATTTTCTAAGAATAATTAGTTAGGACTCTAAAGCAATGATAAACATGAAAGTTATATAAGTTTCTTAGCTTTGATAGGCTTTAGAATCACCTCAATTGGAATTCGTATGAGGGAGATATGGTCAGATTAGTAAGTAGATGTTTGAACCTACCCGAGAAGAAATAACATTGAACTTGAGGGAGCAGTAACACCATGATTATTTAAAACTTCACTAAAATGTTCAACATAAGGGTTTTATAGGAATGTCCTATCTTTCAATTGACACTAAGATCACCTCAATCAGATTTAAAATGAGGTTGTTATGCTCTGTTTAGTAAGAAAGGAAAATAATATTTAAAAAAAAAGAATCATATAAAATGAAAATAATAAATTACTAGTGTATGTCATAGCTATTGTCATTGCATGAACTCCTTACCATCTTAAGTGTGTAATTTTGACATGAAAATATTTTATAAAGTGGTATTTGAAACGATTATGTTTATAGCATGATTACTAATGATTTTTGGTAATAATTATATTTTGATGAAAAATTATGGCATGTGAGTATAATGAAATACTTGTTATTGAAATCATATTTTTCGCTATTAATGTGAAAAGAAAAGAAATGAGCACAATCACATGGCGGTCCGTGTGGTGCACTAATAGGGGACACCCTACTAACGGCTATAATTATGTTAATGAGAAAAGAAAGTATGCCATGTCGGACGGAGCGAGAAAAGCCGATACCAAAGAGTAGAAAGTACTCACCCTGACCAAGGTAGCTTGATATAAAAATATGTTGATAGTCATCATATGATATTCTGAAAATAGTTATTCGTGCCATAAATTTCATTATTGTACGATTTTCATATGCATAGATAAAGTGCATTCATGTGACCTAAAATAATTGCTGTAGCTTATACAGATGAACATGATATGACAAACATTATTGATGATGACTATGATTTATTGTTGAACCTACTGGGATTTAATTGTCACTATATTTTCATATCATGTTCAGTAAACTAAGTTATGCAGATATTCTCTATGACCAGCTTTTAGCATACGTTGGGTCGAGTTGGCTAAGATCCTAGTGAAAGTGCAACCACTCGCACCTATATCTCCAGAACTGGTCAATATGGACGAATAAAATGTAGACTTATATGTGTTTATTTTTGTATAGATATTTTGATTAATAATGTGTATGTAAACCCAAAATTGAATAAATGTTATTGGTATTTCATAAACCTTAATTATGTTTAGTTAATTTAATTGAATGTTATTATGAGTTAAATAGTTAGAAGTACAGAGGTAATGACTTCATAGAATTTTAGAAATGTATATATATATATATATATATATATTTTATATATGTAAAAAAAATTATATGGAGTTGTTACATAATTGGTATCAAAGCAAGTCGATCCTAGATGGCCAGTGAGTAGATTGTTATCTGAATCGATCTTATAGTGTCTTGAGTATGTTGTGGTTGTGTTGTGTAGGGAATCAGTGATTTCATATAGGTAAGAAATTACTAGTGTTTCCTATCTATATGACGAGGTGGTGTTATGACTGCTGTTAAATATTTTTGAAACTAACTGTTGAGCTTGATCACCTCAATAAAAACATAATTTTGTTTTTACCACAGTAGAAAATGGCACCACCAAGGAGGAATCCGGCAAATAATGCAGAGAAAACCCTGCACAACGTTGCCATAGTAATTCGAGACCAAGTCACGACCACCAACCAAATTCTACAATACCTACAGAATGCTAATAACCAAAATGGTGAGAATTGTGCTAATAACCAGATGGCAGGGAATGATAACGGCATATCCGAGTTCCTAAGGACTAGACCACCTTCTTTTCAAGGTGGCTTTGACCCAATTGTAGCTGAAAGGTGGATAAGGGAACTGGAGAAAATATTTGAAGTGATGGGTTGTACTGAGGAGTAGCAAGTTATCTTCACTGCATATATGCTGAAAGATGAAGCAGAATGCTAGTGGCGTGGAGACAAAGAACTTGTAGCTTACCAAAGAAGGCAAATTAATTGGCAGGTGTTCAAAGACACCTTTCTGAAAAAGTACTTTCCAAGTACAGTGCAGGCAGAGAAGGAGATTGAATTTCTCTAACTTAGGCAGGGCAGCATGGTCGTAGATCATTATATTATGAGGTTTGACGAGTTGTCTAAGTTCTCTTTTTACCTGCGATTTAACTCCGATGAAGCATTGAAGGCTGTTTAGTTCGAAGCGGGATTGAATTTGGAGATAAGTAATGCTATTGTAGATATGGATATCAAGGAGTTTGTACCTTTGATAAATAAATGCAGACTCTTAGAAAAGAGCTTGAGGGTAGTGGCAGATGAGAAACAAAGACAAAAAATTTGGAAAAGGAAGAATGGGCCACAAAACTCTAGTAGAAATGTCAGAAGAAACAAATAGGGTACTGGCAAGAGGCCAATGACTACAATTCCCTGACTCTTCCAACAGAACTTTTCCACAATTAAGTTTACTAAGTGCGGACGTATGCATGGTAACCGGCCATGCTACATGGGATCAGATGTTTGCTTTAATTACAGACAGAAGGGTCATTTTGCAAAGAACTACCCACAAAATTTGTGGAAGCAACTAGAACAGAGGCCTTAGGTGAAAGGAAGGGTTTTCACCCTAAGCGACCAAGAAGCAGGTCAATCACCTGAAATGATTCAAGGTACATGCTATATCTATGGATTTGCTTTTATGGTGTTGTTTGACTCTAGTGCTAGTGATTCATTTATATCAAAAAAATGTATTAGGGAGTTTCAGTATCCAATTTCTCAAACCCCCTATGAGCTATCTGTAGTAACTCTCACAGGGGAAAATGTATTAACTTCCTCTGTATGTAAAGACTGTCAGGTCACCATCTAAGAGAAAAACATTTTTGCAAACCTCGTCTATCTACCTTTAAGAGGTATTGATGTCATTTTAGGGTTAGACTGGATGTCTAGAAATTGGGTCTTGCTAAATTGTTGTACCAAGACTATTAAATTTCTACCTCCTACTCCACAAGAGGAGATGCAGTTATTGATGCTAAATGCCAATCAAGTCAATCGAGATTTGAAGAGTCGAGTACTTGGTTACATTCTCTTGTGTTTATCAAACCTAGAAGTCGAACTGAAACTTAATAAAATTCCTGTAGCTAATGAGTTTCCTTAAGTATTTCCACCAGATATTCCAAACTTACCTTCTGAGAAAGAGATAGAGTTCTTTATTGATCTCCTACCCGAGACAGGGCTTATCTCTATTGCACCTTATAGAATGGCCTCGAAGGAACTACAAGAACTTAAGAAACAGTTAGAGGAATTGTTAAACAAGCAATTCATCAGACCAAGTGTATCACCTTAGGGAGCTCCTATATTGTTTGTTAAGAAGAAAGACGGGAGCTAGAGACTATACATAGATTACAGACAGTTGAATAAGGTGACTATTAAAAATAAGTATCATCTCCCTAGGATAAATGATTTATTAGATCAACTGAAGGGAACCTCCATCTTTTCTAAAATTGACTTGAGATCGGCATACCATCAGATTAAGATCAAGGAGGAGGATGTACCAAAAACAGACTTCAAGACTAGGTATGGACATTATGAGTTTTTCGTAATGCCCTTTGGGTTAACAAATGGACCTACAATTTTCATAGATTACATGATCATATTTTTCAACCTTACCAAGAACAATTTGTGGTAGTGTTCATTAGTGACATCTTGATATACTCTAAGAGTGAGAAAGGACATGAATAACATCTCCAAATTATGCTACAAGTGCTTAAAGACAAAATGTTGTATGTCAAATTAGAGAAATTTGAATTTTGGTTGACAGATGTGAAGTTTATCGGACATGTCATCTCTAATAGAGGGGTAGCCGTAGACTTTAGCAAGACAGAAGCAGTTATTCAGTGGAAAAGACCAAAGACGGTTATAGAAATCAGAAGTTTCTTGGGTTTGGCAGGATACTACGGGAGGTTTATACAAAACTTCTCTCGTATAGCCTTGTGATGTGAAATTAATTAAGCATGATATTCATACCTTTAAACTTACTTTTTTTTTATTTAAGTAAAATATGAATAGAAATTAGTTTAGTTTGTGTTTTTTGTTGTAGGAACAAAGGATGAAGAAAAGAGAAGAAAAAGATAAATTCATGGAAAAATGATAAATTACAGCGATTCCAGACCTTTCAACACTATTTAGAACATATCTCCCTCTCCCTCATATGAACTCCAATCAAAGTGATTAAACTGTGAAAAGATAAAACAATTATCTACAACCTTTATGTTGAACACTTGGTCAAATTCAAGAGATTTAATAGTGTTACAAAGCTCACAAATCAGAATCACAGTGCAGCAGGATGAATCCTGACCTTTGGTCACTAATTTTGGCATATCTCCTTCAATTTAGATTGGATTAAGTGATTCTATAGGCTATGGAAAGAAAAGACGTAGAGCTACAACTTTCATGTCTGGCACTTTGGCAAATTTTGGAATTTTTTGGGCGCTACGACACTGCGTCATTGCAGATACAGAGGGCTGTGGTACTCCCTAGCGCGCCGTGGCTTTGGGTACCCCAAAGCATCGAGCGACGTGGCGCCCAAGCCCTAGCACTGTGGTGCCTGACCGTTAGAACCAAAGCACTTCGATGCTAGATTAGGTGCTGCAGTGCCTGTATAGCGCATCGCGGTGTTACCCCGCCGCATCAGATTACTGAATTCATAATTTTTAGGTCTTTTTGACCTCAGTTGAAGTCTGATGGGCTGGAATTTGACCTAAAAACAGTTATACATCAATGAGGAGAAGCCAATCTATAAAGAGGGAAGAGAGGAAGTATCAAAGATCATTAAAGTTCTTAATTATCTTCTTTAATTCTTATTTAGATTTTCTTATGGCCCTGCACAGCTGAATTACTTTTAGTTGGTAGAGGAAGATTAAAAACTTAAGAGATCGTTATACATTGTGAGATTTGAAGTTGATTTTATTAGTTCAATCTTAATCAGGTATTGATTATTCATCTACTCTTATCTTTTCTCACTGATTGTTCATATAATTGCTAGGGAGGCCTACTAGTATATTGTATGTCTTAATCTACTACTAAATTAGGTTTTGAACAAAGTTTTCATTACTTTATTCATGGAGCAAATAGGATTAAGGATTTTGGATTATAAATCATTAACCCTATGATGATTGATCAACTAAATTAAATATAACCGATGTGTTTATATTTATTGAGCTCTATCAGTTTCTCTCGTTCTTCATGCAATTAATAGGTTAGACTTTATCGATGTGCTAAAGAATATGTTATTAATTAGGGTTTAATTGGTACGATTGTTAGTAATTAACTAGGCTTAAGGAGGAATAGGGATAGAATTCCAATTATAGATATTTGGTTTAAGATTGATGATTCTTTCAGTGATCAATGCAATTTCTTGATGGTGAATATAAACCGAAACCCACATCTCTCTTAATAATCACTCTCTTAATTATTTTCATTATTGTTTACTTTACTTTATTTGCTTTTATCAGTCCCCCCTTTTCTCAATCACATAAGGTAATACTAGTCTCTGTGGAATCGACCCTTACTCCCACTACTACAGATTAGTTGAGAGGTAAGGTATCAATTTGGGTATACCTGCAACAGTATGCACCCAATTTTGGCGCTGTTGCCGGGGACTGTGTCTATTAACCTTTTGTGATTTTTCTTTTCTTTTCTTTTTGTTCATAAATTTGAATATGGCAGCCAATTTTCACTAATTTGGCATTAGGCTAGGCTCTTTATTAAGACATGCTGGTGAAGTATGTAGTTCTTCCCTTGAACAGCAACTTGCAAATTTAACTTCTCTTATTCGTCAATGTGTAGAAAATATGCAAAGTAAGAAGTGCTATGAAAACCATTTAGCCATGGGGCATCCTTCTAATGGGTACCCAAATTTCTATGAAGAATTATTTGAGCAAGTAAATATGGTTAGTGGTTTCTCTAGGCCACCACAAGGGAGGTATGATTCTTATTTAAACATATATAATCCTGGATGGAAGGATCATCCCAATTTAGGTATAGGAATACACAAAATTCGCATGGAGAACAAGATTTTACAAATTTTCATCATAACCAACATGCCTATTATCCTAGACAGACTGAATCTCAAGATTCTCATGTAAGTAGTTCTTTAGAAGAAATCATTAAATCTCTTACACATAATACTCATCAATTTCAACAAGAGGTAAGTGACATCATCCAAAGGTTGACAAATCAAATAGGTCAACTAGCAACAACAATCAGTCAACTAGAGGCTCAAAATTTAGAAATTGAAGGTCCAAGCCTAGCATCATTAGTGGAAAAAGAGGAAAATTCTGCACTGAATGAAAAATATGACTTGGAAGTTGACACTAGTAAGCCTACTAAGAAAGAGGCTATGGAATCTACCCTGAATGCCAAATTTCAAGAGAAAATTGTAGTAGGAAAGGAAGCACCAAAAGTGCAGCAAATAGGTAAAGATCTTTCTATGTTATTATCAAATTCTAATAAAATGCCTATACCTTCTATTTTGTAGTATCTTGACCTAGGTTTAAAGAGTTTCCCTAGTCATTTAAAGAGCATATATAGTGGAGAACCACCCCCAGTGATAACCTTAAATAAATATGGCCTACTCAAAGATAAAGGAAAGTTACCCCATGCTTTTGCAAAATATCAAAAAAATGAAATGAAATTGGATGCCGAAAGCTACTCAAGACATAAGTTATTTCCAGGTAAGTTGAGTTCTCATTTAAGTAAACCTTTGATTAATGTTGATTTCCCCCCTCAAGATGTAGTTGAACCTTAAAATTCTGTAAATCCAATGGAAAGCCAATTCAAAGTGGACATCAAGGATCCTCCTTGAATGACATAAGGAGCTTTGAGTCAAGCCAATGACATTAAACAAAGGTGCTTATTGGGAGGAAACCCAACGTAGTCAAAAAACAAAAGAAGGTGGATATCAGAAAAATTTAGGGTCCAATAATACAACATGGTCATTCCACCCCAAAAAAATTCAGGGAAGTCCATTTAACTCATATGTTTTCATATATCCTTTCCTACTCTTATCTTTCTTTTACATTGAGGACAATGTAAAGTTTGAGTGTGGGGGTGGAATTATATTTATCTGAATAATTGTGATCCTATTTTGAGTATCAATTTTCTAAGTTTTATATTAATGCACTTTTATTGCATTTAGCAAGTTAAGTGATTGTGTGAGTGTTTCAATTTATATTTTGGGATGTTAGGCATAACCAACAGCCAATAATATGACTACCCAAATTTTTTTTTAGCTCTTGAAAAAAGTAAAAAATTCATGGTTGTGTGCAATTTATTACTTTTGACTTTAGAATCTTGAAATATTCTTGCACAATAACTTTGGGCATTCAATTTATCTTTTACTTAGAGAAGGTTTATATAATTCAAATATATTTCATGATCTCCATAGGATTTTAGAACTTATTTGAATGCTGCTTAAGGCAAAATCCTAGGCTAATACTATTATTTAGGAGATGATTTAGGCATTATTTGATAGATTGAGCCATTCAAGTCTAACCTAAGCAATGAAATATCCATAGTTTCTCTATTTTAAGCTTAATGAACTTTTCCTTTTAAAAACCACAAATGAGTCGAAAGCCAAATTTTGTATGAATATCCTTATTTTTTATTCTATTCACTCACTCCATGATTATTTTTTTGAATACTTGCTTTGTAGAGTTTTATTTACAAAAGGGTGGAAGGGTAGAGCAAGGAAAAGAAAAGAATTATGCAAAGGAAAGAGAAGAAAAATCCAAAGAGTATAAAAGCAAATGTTGTGGGAAACAAATTAGAGAATTGAGGAAAATGATAGATTAAATTCAATTGAAACAAGAAAATAAGTGTGGGGGAAAAATCTCCCCAAATTTTAAAAAAACTCAATAGATCATATTTAATCATGTGGTGCTGGGTGATTGAGCCTAAATTTATATCATTTGTCCTACCTTATACTATGGCCACATTACAAGCTAAATAAAGTCCTATTTATCTTAGAGGTAGTTTTGGCCTATATTAGTGGAGAGTGGCATGAAGAATAAGCATATGGAAACCATAAACTAATTAGAGATCTACAACCAAAATTTTGGGATATATAAACTCATTTGGGTAAAAGAAAATTTATTGACTCAAAAACACACACTCACTAGGGATTGAGAAGGATAAAATAATGGATTGCATTTGTGTTAATCTTGTGCATGATTATGATCTTCCAAAATTTTTCTAGAGTATATTTTCATGTTATGATGCAAACATTTGGTAAGCCTAACACTTACTACATATATTGATTGTTGTTTTTTGTCTTTAGGGATTATTTTGCTTGAGGACAAGCAAAAGGTTGAGTGTAGGGGTATTTGATGTGATCTTAATTAAGCATGATATTAATACTTTTAAATTTACTTTTTGTTTGATTTAAGAAAAATATGAATATAAATTAGTTTATTTTTTTCTTTTGTGTTGTAGGAACAAAGGAAGAAGAAAAGAGAAGAAAAAGATAAGAAATTTATGGAAAAATAATAAATTGTAGCAATTCTAGACCTTGTAGCACTATTTAGAATATATCTCCCTCCTATGAACTCCAATCAAAGTGCTTAAAGTGGTTATGAAAAGATACAACATTTATCTACAACTTTTTTGTTGAACACTTGGTCAAATTCGAGAGATTTAATAGCGTTATAGAGCTCACAAATCAGAATCACAGTGCAGCAGGATGAATCCTAACCTTTGGTAACAAATTTTGGAATATCTCCTTCAATTTAGATCGGATTAAGGTGATTTCAGCGGCTATGGAAAGAAGAGACATAGAGTTACAACTTTTTTGTTCATCACTTTGGCAAATTCTGGAATTTTCTAGGCACCGCGGTGTTTCATCATTGTACATACGGAGGGCCGCAGTGCTCCCTAGCGCGTCGTGGCATTGGCTGCCCAAAAGCAATGGTCGTCGTGGCACCCAAGCCCCTGTGCCAGGGCACTTGACCATCAGAACTAGAGTGCCCTAGAGCTAGATCAAGAGCTGCAGCACCCTGAGAGTGAATTTCCATAGCGTCGCAGCCTCTGGGTAGTATGCCGCAACGCTTGCCGCTGCACCTGATTGCTGAATTCGTGATTTTTTTGTCTTTTTGACCTCAGTTGAAGTCCAACGGGCTGGGATTGGATCTAAAAACAATTCTACATCAATGAGGAGAAGCCAATCTATAAAAAGGGAAGAGAGGAAGTATCAAAGATAACCAAAGTTCTTAATTATCTTCTTTAATTCTTATTTAGATTTTCTTATGGCCTTGTGCGGCTGAATTACTTTTAATTGGTAGAGGAAGATTGAAACCTCAAGAGATCATTATGCATTCTTAGATTTGAAGTTGATTTTATTAGTTCAATCTTAACCAGGTATTGATTATTCATCTACTCTTATCTTTTCTCAATGATTCTTCATATAATTGCTAGGGAGGCCTACTAGTATATTGTATGTCTTAATCTACTACTGAATTAGGGTTTGAACAAAGTTTTCATTACTTTATTCATGAAGCAAATAGGATTAAGGAATTTGGATTATAAATCATTATCCCTATGATGATTGATCAACTAAATTAAATATAACCGATGTATTTATATTTATTTGGCTCTATTAGTTTCTCTTTTTCTTCATGTAATTAATATGTTAGACTTTACCGATGTGCTTAAGAATATCTTATTAATTAGGGTTTAACAGGTACGATTGTCAACAATTAACTAGGCTTAATGTAACATCCCTAATTTCGTTTCTTTTATTGATAATTTAATTAAAGAAATAAAGTTTATTAGACAATATTTTAGATATCTAAGGAAATATAATCCTTAAAAATTCTTCACCTTATGTATATGCATAGAAAATGTTTCTACCATTAGAAGAACAAATAAAGAGGGAAAACCTAATAGGAAAAACTTAAATTAGAAATAACATACTAAAGAGATGCAAAATTCTTGGATAAGGAAGATAAATTTTTAGAAACAAGTAAAGGTCTTAAAATTTCAAGAACATTGGATTAGGGTAATTTTTCCTAATTCAAGAACTAGAGTTACTAAGTTTAAAACATTTACCCATAAATGTAACATCCCGTAATTTTTAGATATTTTCCTTATAAATTCTTCACCTTACAAATATGCGTAGAAATGTTCTAATATTAATGGAATAGGTAAAGAAAGAAAACACAAGAGAAAATATTAGAAATAACATACTAAAGAGATGCAAGATTCTTGGATAAGGAAGATAAATTTTTAGAAACAAGTAAAGGTCATAAAATTTCAAGAACATTGGATTCGGGTAATTTTTTCTAATTCAAGAACTAGAGTTACTAAGTTTAAAATCTTTACCTATACATTGGGCTTTTACCTATGGACACTTCATATAGAGTTTTTCCACTTCACATAAGTTTCTAGCAAGTCCATTGGATAATCTAAGCAAGAAATAAAACATAGACTTGGACTAAGATATAGTAATTGGACCAATAGTCCAAAAATTATGAAAATGTGACTAAGCCCTCCAAGAAAGGTAGAATTTTATCCAAAGCAAAGAAAATGGGTAGGAATAAGCCCATAATGGGTAGGAATAAGCCCAAATCCAAGAGGAAAAATAAAATAAAATAAATTAGTTGATGATATAATAATGTAATAATAATAAAGATTAGGTTACATGGCATTAAGACAAAAATTTAGCAAGTGGTGTGATTCTACATTCATCATTTTGGCAAGTGGCATGATAATACAAGGCTTTAGGACAAAAAATCTATATCCTACACTCATAATTTTAGCAAGTGGTATGATAATACATGGCATTAGGACAAAACATTCCTATCAAACACAAATAATATCAACCAAATAATGGAGATTCAAGGGCTAGAAATTTGCCACCTAAAAAGGCAAACCTATCATACTTGTTTAAGACAAAAGAAAATGGAAATGAATCCCTAAATCAAAGGGACCTTGTCCCTTATCTTAAGAATATACCATCATAATTTTCAAAATACAAATCTCCTTTTCCTATGCATATCTTGACTAAGGAAGAGGAAGACAAGAACATAAGTTGTTTGTTTTCCAAAAATTCAACAAAGTGTATCCTAATTGTGATAAGGTAGACCCATGATCATGAAAGGTGAATTATTTGGTGGTCTATATAAAAAAACCCACCCTTACAACATTAGAATTTCGTCCAAGTGAGGGAGAGGAAAAATAGAAGCAAGGTAGAGTGAGGAAAGGAGAGGAAGAAAGGAAGAAAGAGGAAGGAGAAGTCTAGGGGACTAAGTGCTCTAGGTAAGTTTAACAATATTTCTTTTTGAAGAAAACTTTTGAAACTTATAATATTTATATGAGATTTTGATCTTAGAACTTTTATGATTGGTCATGATGTTGCTATATCATGTTACATATTGATCTTGCATGTGATGTATGTTTGAATACTTAGGTTGGTGTAGATAGTTCTGCATGGGTATGGCTATGGGTGGCAGAATTTTAAGCTTCGGTATTTTAATTTTTGGGAACAATCTATAAGGAATTAAAATAAATGGTTAACATAAGAATTACAGATATATCTGTCACGGATTTTTGGCCACTGGAATCATTCAATTTGGAGTCCATATGAGGCAGATATGGTCTGATTCGTAGTCAAAGGTCAAAAAATGGTTCATCAGGGAAGAATATGTTAGGATAGTTTCTATATTTTAATTTCTGGGAATTATCTGTATGGAATTAAAATAAATAGTTAACATAAGAATTATAGCTATGTGTGTCACGGTTTTGTAACCACTGGAATCATTCAATTTAGAGTTCGTATGAGGTAGATATGTTCTGATTAGTAAACAAAGGTCAGAAAATGGTTAATAAGGGAAGAATATGTTAGGATAGCTTCGGTGTTTTAATATCTGGGAAAATTCTATAAGGAATTAAAATAAATAGTTAACATATGAATTATATATTTATGTGTCACGGATGTTTAGCCACTAGAATCACTTAATTTGGAATTCGTATGTGGGCGATATAGTCTGATTAGTAAGTAAAGGTTAGAACCTACCGGAGAAGAAATAATATTTAATTTAAGGGAGTAATAACACCAAGATATATTACTATTTTGCTGATATGTTTGACATAATAGTTCTAGATACTTGTCTTAGATTTTCATAGGCACCAAGATCACCTCAATCGGAGTTAAAATGAGGGAGTTATGCTCTGATTAGTCACCAAAGGTCACAGAGCACGTCCAGGCCGTGTTCTGGGTGCTTCAACCACGAGCTAGCCGTGTTCGGGGCTATTTTTGAGTACATTTGAAGTACTTTTAAAGCATAACCGTGTCCTGGAACATGGCCAGACTGTGTTGGAAGCTGGTTAAGCCTATGTTCAACATTTTTCTACCATAGATGAACCTCTTTAACTATAGGGTAATAATAGAAATCAAATTGGAGAACAATGCTCAATAAATTTGTAAGAACATGTGTTGGAAATGATATAAATAAGAAGAAAATTACTAAAGGCCAAGCATAAAGAGAAGGTTAGATATGATGAAAACCTGCATCAAGAAAATAAAGAAATAAAATTAATATTTAAAAAAGAAGACGAATCTTATAAATGAAAATAATAAATAATTAGTATATGCCATAGTCATTGCCATTGTATGAACTTCTTACCATCTTAAGTATAAAATTCTGACATGAAAATATTTTATAAAGTGATATTTGAAATGGTTATGTTCATGGCATGATTACCAATGATTTATGGTAATAGTTATATTTTGATGAACATACTTGTTATTGAAAGCATATTTTTGGCTATCATTGTGAAAAGAAAAGAAATGAGCACGGTCACATGGCAATCCGTGTGGTGCACCAGTAGGGGACGCCCTACCAACGATTATGATCATGTTAATGAGAAAAGAAAGAGAAAGTGGGCCATGTCGGACAGAGCGAGAAAAGCCTGTACCGGAGAGTAGAGGATACTCACCCTGACCGGGGTAGCTTGAAATGAGAATAAGTTGATGGCCATCATATGATATTTTGAAAATAGTTAATCCTGTCATACATATTATTACAGTATGATTCTTATGTGCATAGATATACTGCATCATGTGACCAAAGATATTTTTTATAGTTTATACAGCTGAACATGACGTGATGAGCTATATTGATGATGAATTATTATTGAACTTACTAGGATTTAATTCTCACTATATTTCCATATCATGTTCAGAAAATTAGTTATGCAGCTTTTTGTATGGCTCTGGCTTTTAGTGCACATTGGATCGAGTTACTTTATGTTGGGCAGATCTCATAATCAAATAAGATGTTTGTGGTCGAGTTGGCTCAGATCCCGGTGAAGGTGCAACCACCCGCACCTGTATCTCCGAAATTGGTCAACCAAAATAAACAAGATGTAAATATCTATGCGTTTGATATGTTGTATGTACGCTTTGATTAATGACGTGTATGTGAACTCAATATTGTATAATAATAAAAAAAGGGTTGTTACATCGAAATAAACCATTTGATTGTTCCTCTTCAACAATTAATTGGTTTGCATTTTCACAGACTTTTAGAAGCTCAGAAATGTTTCTTTTTCCATGTTTATTTAATTTATACAGTACAGAGTTCACAGACATGTCATTAATCAAAACATACGTACAACATATCAAACACATAAAAATCTACATCTTATTTATTTTGGTTGACCAATTCTGGAGATACAGGTGCGGGTGGTTGCACCTTCACCGGGATCTAAGCCAACTCGACCACAAACATTTTATTTGCTTCTGGGATCTGCGCAACATAAAGTACTCGATCCAACGTGCACTAAAAGCTAGAGCTATAGAAAAATCTGTATAACTAATTATCTGAACATGATATGGAAATATAGTGAGAATTAAATCCCAGTAAGTTCAACAATAAATCATCATCAATATAGCTCATCACGTCATGTTCAGCTGTATAAACTACAGAAAATAACTTTGGCCACATGAATGCATTATATATATGCACATAAGAAGCATACAGTAATGATATGTATGATAGGATTAACTATTTTTAGAATATCATATGATGGCCATCAACTTATTCTCATTTCAAGCTACCCCGGTCAGGGTGAGTATCCTCTACTCTCTGGTACGGGCTTTTCTTGCTCCGTCTGACATGGCACACTTTCTCTTTCTTTTCTCATAATCATAATCATAACCGTTGGTAGGGTGTCCCCTACTGGTGCACCACACGGATTGCCATGTGACCGTACTCATTTCTTTTCTTTTCACAATGATAGCCAAGAATATGCTTTCAATAACAAGTATGTTCATCAAAATATAACTATTACCATAAATCATTGGTAATCATGCCATGAACATAACCATTTCAAATATCACTTTATAAAATATTTCCATGTCAGAATTTCACACTTAAGATGGTAAGAAGTTCATACAGTGGCAATGGCTATGGCATATACTAGTAATTTATTATTTTCATTTATAAGATTCGTCTTCTTCTTTAAATATTAATTTTATTTCTTTATTTTCTTGATGCAGGTTTTCATCATATCTAACCTTCTCTTTATGCTTGGCCTTTAGTTATTTTCTTCTTATTTATATCATTTCCAACACATGTTCTTACAAATTTATAGAGCATTGTTCTCCAATTTGATTTCTACTATTACCCTATAGTTAAAGAGGTTCATCTAGGGTAGAAAAATGTTGAAAATAGGCTTAACCAGCTTCCAACACAGTTTGGCCATGTTGCAAGACACGGCCATGCTTTAAAAATACTTCAAATGTACTCAAAAATAGCCCCGAACACGGCTAGCCCGTGCTTGAGGCACCCAAAACACGGCCTGACCATGCGCTGTGACCTTTGGATACTAATCAGAGCATAGCTCTCTCATTTTAACTCCGATTGAGGTGATCTTGGTGTCTATGGAAATCTAAGACAATTATATAGAACTATTATGTTAATCATATCAGCAAAATAGTAATATATCTTGGTGTTATTACTCCCTTAATTTAAATATTTTTTCTTCTGCGGTAGGTTCTAACCTTTACTTACTAATCTAACTATATCTCCCACATACGAATCCCAAATTAAGTGATTCAAGTGGTTAAACATCCGTGACACATAAATATATAATTCATATGTTAACCATATATTTTAATTCCTTATATAATTTTCACAAAAATTAAAACACCGAAGCTATCCTAACATATTCTTCCCTGATTAACCATTTTCTGACCTTTGTTTACTAATCGGAACATATATCCCTCATATAAACTCTAAATTGAATGATTCCAGTGGATAAAAATCTATGACACACATAACTATAATTATTATGTTAACCATTTATTTTAATTCCATACAGATAATTCCCAGAAATTAAAATACAGAAACTATCCTAACATATTCTTCCCTGATGAACCATTTTCTGACCTTTGCATACTAATCAGACCATATCTACCTCATATGGAATCTAAATTGAATGATTCCAGTAGCTAAAAATCCGTAGTAACCCCTACAGGGGAACGTGTATTAACTTCCTCTGTATGTAAGGACTGTCAAGTCACCATTCAGGAGAGAACTTTTTCTGTAGAGCTCGTCTGTTTACCTTTAAGAGGTATTGAGGTCATTCTAGGGTTAGACTGGATGTCTAGAAATCGAGTCTTGTTGAATTGTTGTAACAAGACCGTTGAATTTCTACCTCCTACTCCGAAAGAGGAGGTCCAGTTATTGATGCTAAATGCCAATCAAGTTAATAGGGAGTTGAAGAATGGAGTACTTGGATACATTCTCTTGTATTTATCAAACCTAGAAGTCGAATCGAAGCTTGATGAAATCCCAATAGCCAACGAGTTTCCTGAAGTATTTCCATCAGATATTCCAAGCTTACCTCCCAAGAGAGAGATAGAGTTCTCTATTGATCTCCTACTTGGGACAGGGCTTATCTCTATTGCACCATATCGAATGGCCTCGAAGGAACTACAGGAACTCAAGAAACAGTTGGAGGAGCTATTAGACAAGCAATTCATTAGACCGAGTGTATCACCTTGGGGAGCTCCTGTATTATTTGTTAAGAAGAAAGACAGGAGCTTGAGACTATGCATAGATTACAGACAGCTGAATAAGGTGACTATCAAAAACAAGTACCCTCTCCTTAGGATAGATGACTTATTGAATCAATTGAAGGGAGTCTCCATCTTTTCTAAAATTGACTTGAGGTCAGGATATCATCAGATTAGGATCAAGGAGGAGGACGTACCAAAAATGGCCTTCAGGACTAAGTATGGGCACTATAAGTTTCTCGTAATGCCCTTCGGGTTGACGAATGCACCTGCAATTTTCATGGATTACATGAATCGCATTTTTCGACCCTACCTAGATCAATTTGTTGTAGTGTTCATTGATGACATCTTGATATACTCTAAGAGTGAGAAAGAACATGAACAACATCTCTGAATCGTGCTGCAAGTGCTGAAAGAGAAAAAGTTATATGCCAAATTGGAGAAGTGTGAATTTTGGCTGTCAGAGGTAAAGTTTCTCAGACATGTCATCTCTAATAGTAGGGTAGCTGTAGATCCTAGCAAGACGGAAGCAGTGATTCAATGGGAGAGACCAAAGACGGTTACAGAAGTCAGAAGTTTCCTGGGTTTGGCAGGATACTACAGGAGGTTTATACAAAACTTCTCTCGTATAGCCTTGCCATTGACTAAATTGACCAGGAAGGGAAGTCCTTTCAAATGGACTGATCAATGTGAAGCTAGTTTTTAAAAGCTTAAGACAAGACTGACCACTCCTCCAGTTTTAATTATTCCAGACCCCACATGACATTTCAAAGTGTTTAGTGATGCTTCAAAGAAAGGGCTAGGGTGTGTGCTATTGCAAGACAAGAGAGTAGTTGCTTACGCCTCTAGACAACTAAGACCCCATGAAGGAAACTATCCAACCCTTGATCTTGAATTGGTGGCAGTGGTGTTTGCTTTAAAGATTTGGCGACATTAGTTATACGGAGCAACCTTTGAAGTATATTGCGATCACAAGAGTCTTAAATATCTCTTTGATCAAAAGGAGTTAAATATGAGGCAACGAAGATGGGTGGAATTTCTCAATGACTACAAGTTTGAGATAAAGTATCATCGAGGAAAGGCGAATGTTGTAGCTGATGCCTTAAGTCAAAAATCTCTACACATGGGCCAGATGATGTTGTATGAGATGCAAATGCTAGAGGAGTTTCAGAATTTAAAGCTGGACACTACTTTTTCCTCAAAGAAGCTAACCATTAATGGTTTAAGTATAGGGTGTGACCTTAGAACCCTGATCAAAGAGGCTCAAGCTCACGACCAATACTTAAAGGATCATAAAGATCAAGGTAATTTTTCTGTCATGGAAGATGGAGCAATCATGTATCAGGGAAGGATTTTTGTCCCTCAAGAACGAGAGTTGAGGACTAAGATCCTGCAAGAAGCCCATGAGAGTAAATACACAGTCCATCCTGGATGCACTAAAATGTACCAGGATTTAAAAAGGATGTATTGGTGGCCAGGGATGAAAAAGGACATTGCCGAGTTTGTGGCAAAATGTCTCATTTGTCAAAAGGTGAAGGTGGAGCATCAAAAGCCAGCGGGATTTCTACAACCTCTTGAGATCCCTAAATGGAAATGGGATAGTATCTCGATGGACTTTGTTGTAGGTTTACCTAAGACTTCAGTGGGACATGACTCTATCTGGGTAATAGTTGACAGATTAACCAAATCTGCTCACTTTTTGCCCATAAAAATTAACTTTTCACTGGATAAATTGGCCCAATTGTACGTCCAGGAAATAGTTAGACTCCATGGGATTCCCTTAAATATTGTTTCTGATAGAGATCCGACGTTCACGTTGAGGTTTTGGAAGGCGTTGCAGGAAACTTTTGGTACTCAGTTGCGGTTCAGTACTGCTTACCATCCTCAGACTGACGGGTAGAGAGAACGAACCATTCAAACCCTAGAAGATATGTTGAGGGCCTGCGTGATAGAGCAAGGTAAAGGATGGGATAAGTACCTACCTTGAGTAGAGTTTGCTTATAATAATAGCTATCACTCTAGTATTAAGATGTCCCCCTATGAAGCTTTATACGGTAGAAAGTTCCGATCTCTACTATGTTAGTTCGAGGTAGGAGAAAAGAACTTGTTGGGTCCCGATCTAGTTCAACAAACCACTGAACAAATTAGGATGATACGAAACAAAATACTTACAGCTTAGAGTCGGCAAAAGAGTTACTACGATAAGAGACATAGACCTCTAGAGTTTGAGGAAGGAGACCATGTATTTCTGAAACTTTCCCCAACTACTGGAGTTGGTAGGTCTCTCAAAACAAGAAAGCTAAGTCCGCGATTTTTGGGACCCTACCAAAATCTGAAGAAAGTAGGGACATCAGAATATCAAGTTACTCTCCTACCTAGTTTGTCCAACCTGCATAATATTTTCCACGTATCACAGCTGCGGAAGTATCTTCCAGATTCATCACATGTAATACAGGATGAACCAATCCAAATAAAGGAGAACATGACATACCAGCTAGTACCTGCATCCATATTGGACACTGACGTGAAGCAACTGAGAAATAAAATCATTCCCCTAGTTAAGGTGTTATGGGAAGGTTTGACTCCGGAAGAAGCAACTTGGGAGCTGGAAGAAGTCATGAGGAAGAAATATCCGCAATTGTTCTTATAAGGTAATTTCTAAAATTTTGAGGATAAAATTTCTTTTAGGGGGAGAGAAATGTAACATCCCTAATTTTGTTTCTTTTATTGATAAAAGTACATAAAAATTTAATTAAGGAAATAAAATTTATTAGAAAATATTTTAGATATCTAAGGAAATATAATCCTTAGAAATTCTTCACCTTATGTATATACATAGAAAATGTTTCTAACATTAAGAGAACAAATAAAGAGGGAAAACCTAATTGAATTAGGGTAATTTTTCCTAATTCAAGAACTAGAGTTACTAAGTTTAAAATCTTTACCCATACATTGGGCTTTTACCTATGGACACTTCATATAGAGTTTTTTCACTTCACATAAGTTTCTAGCAAGCCATTGGATAACCTAAGCAAGAAATAAAACATAGACTTGGACTAGGATATAGTAATTGGACCAATAGCCCAAAAATTATGAAAATGTGACCAAGCCCTCCAAGAAAGGTAGAATTTTATCCAAAGCGAAGAAAATGGGTAGGAATAAGCCCATAATGGGTAGAAATAAGCCCAAATCCAAGAGGAAAAATAAAATAAAATAAATTAGGTGATGATATAATAATAATAATAAATATTAGATTACATGGCATTAAGACAAAAATTTAGCAAGTGGTGTGATTCTACATTCATCATTTAGGCAAGTGGCATGATAATACAAGGCTTTAGGACAAAAACATCTATATCCTACACTCATAATTTTAGCAAGTGGTATGATAATACATGGCATTAGGACAAAACTTTCCTATCCCACACAAATAATATCAACCATATTATGTTAACCATTTATTTTAATTCCTTATAGAATTTTCCCAGAAATTAAAACACCGAAACTATCCTAACATATTCTTCCCTGATGAACCATTTTCTGACCTTTGCTTACTAATTGGACCATATCTACGTCATATGGATTCCCAATTGAATGATTCTAGTGGCTAAAATTCCATGACACACATAGCTATAATTCTTATGTTAACCATTTATTTTAATTCCATATAGATAATTCCCAGAAATTAAAATACAGAAGCTGTCCTAACATATTCTTCCCTGATGAACAATATTCTGACCTTTGCTTACTAATCGGACTATATCTACCTCATATGGACTCCAAATTGAATGATTTCAGTGGATACAAATCCGTGACACATATATCTTTAATTCTTATGTTAACCATTTATTTTAATTCCTTATAGATTATTCCCAGAAAGTAAAACACTGAAGCTTAAAATTCTGCCACCCATAGCCATACCCATGCAGAACTATCTACACCAACCTAAGTATTCAAACATACATCACATGCAAGATCAATATGTAACATGATATAGCAACATCCATGACCAATCATCAAAGTTCTAAGATCAAAATCTCATATAAATATTATAAGTTTCAAAATTTTTCTTCAAAAAGAAATATTGTTAAACTTACCTGGAGCACTTAGTCCCCTAAACTTCTCCTTCCTCTTTCTTCCTTTCTTCCTCTCCTTTCCTCACTCTACCTTGCTTCTATTTTTCCTCTCCCTCACTTGGACGAAATTCTAATGTTGTCAGGGTGGGTTTTCTTATATAGACCACCAAATAATTCACCTTTCATGATCATGGGTCTACCTTATCACAATTAGGATACACTTTGTTGAATTTTTGGAAAAAAAACAACTTATGTTCTTGTCTTCCTCTTCCTTAGTCAAGATATGCATAGGAAAAGGAGATTTGTATTTTGAAAATTATGATGATATGTTCTTAAGATAAGGGACAAGGTCCCTTTGACTTAGGGATTCATTTCCATTTTCTTTTGTCTTAAACAAGTATGCTAGGTTTGCCTTTTTAGGTGGCAAATTTCTAGCCCTTGAATCTCCATTATTTGGTTGATATTATTTGTGTGGGATATGAATGTTTTGTCCTAATACCATGTATTATCATACCACTTGCTAAAATTATGAGTGTAGGATATAGATGTTTTTGTCCTAAAGCCTTGTATTATTATGCCACTTTCCAAAATGATGAATGTAGAATTACACCACTTGCTAAATTTTTGTCTTAATGCCATGTAACCTAATCTTTATTATTATTACATTATTATATTATCACCTATTTTATTTTATTTTATTTTTCCTCTTGGATTTAAGCTTATTCCTACACATTATGGGCTTATTCCTTCCCATTTTCTTTGCTTTGGATAAAATTCTACCTTTCTTGGAGGGCTTGGTCACATTTTCATAATTTTTGAGCTATTGGTCCAATTACTATATCCTAGTCCAAGTCTATGTTTTATTTCTTGCTTAGGTTATCCAATGGGCTTGCTAGAAACTTATATGAAGTGGAAAAACTCTACATGATGTGTCCATAGGTAAAAGCCCAATGTATGGGTAAATGTTTTAAACTTAGTAACTCTAGTTCTTAAATTAGGAAAAATTACCCTAATCCAATGTTCTTGAAATTTTAAGACATTTACTTGTTTCTAAAAATTTATCTTCCTTATCCAAGAATTTTGCATCTCTTTAGTATGTTATTTCTAATTTATGTTTTTCCTATTAGGTTTTCCCTCTTTATTTGTTCTCCTAATGGTAGAAACATTTTCTATGCATATACATAAGGTGAAGAATTTCTAAGGATTATATTTTCTTAGATATCTAAAATATTGTCTAATAAACTTTATTTCCTTAATTAAATTATCAATAAAAGAAATGAAATTAGGGATGTTACACTTATGGAGGAACAGGGATAGAATCCCAATGATAGATATTTGGTTTAAAATTGATGATTTTGTCAGTGATCAATGTAATCCCTTGATGGTGAATATTGACCAAAACCAATGTCTCTCTTAATAATCACTCTCTTAATTATTTTCATTATTTTTTACTTTACTTTATTTTCAATTATCAATCCCCCATTTTCTCAATCAAATAAGGTAATACCAGTCTCTGTGGGATCGACCCTTACTCCCACTACTACAGATTAGTTGAAAGATAAGGTATCAATTTGGGTGTACTTGCAACAGTATGCACCAACTTAAAAAAAAAAGGGCGGCCCAGTGCACGAAGGGATGGCCTTCCAAATGGACTAATCAATGTGCAGCTAGTTTCCAGGAGCTAAAGATAAGATTGACCATTCATCCTGTTTTAGTTATTCTAGACCCCACAGGACATTTTGAAATGTATAGTGACACTTTAAAGAAAGGGTTAAGGTGTGTGCTGATGCTAGACAAGAGATTAGTTGCTTACGCCTCTAGGCAACTCATGATCTTGAATTGGTGGCGGTGGTGTTTGCCTTAAATATTTGGTGACACTATTTATACGAAGCGACATTTAAAGTATACTGTGATCATAAGAGTCTTAAGTACCTTTTTGACCAAAAGGAGTTAAATATGAGACAACAAAGATGAGTAGAATTCCTCAATGACTACAAGTTTAAGATAAAGTATCATCCAGGAAAGACGAATGTTGTAGCTGATGCCTTGAGTCAGAAATCTCTGCACATAGGTCAGATGATGGTGTATGAGATGCAAATGCTAGAAGAGTTTCAAAACTTGAAGCTAGACACTACTTTTACCCCCCAAAGAAGCTAATTATCAATGGGTTGAGTATAGAGTGTGACCTTAGAGTCCAGATTAAAGAGGGTCAAGTTCACGATCAATACTGACGAGATCATAATGATCAAGATGATTTTTCTGTCTCGAAAGATGAAGTAATCATGTATCAAGAAAAGTTCTATGTTCCTCAAGAACGAGAGTTGAGGACTAAGATCCTATAGGAAGTAAATCAGAGCAAATTCAAAGTCTATCCTGGATCCAATAAAATGTACCAGGATTTAAAAAGGATGTTATTGGTGGCCAGGGATGAAAAAGGACATTGCTAAGTTTGTAGCAAAATGTCTAATTTATCATAATGTGAAGGTAGAGCATCAAAAGTCAGTGGGATTTCTACAACCTCTTGAGATCCATAAATGGAAATAGGACAGTATTTCGATGGAATTTTTGGTGGGCTTACCTAAGACTTCAGTTGGGCTTGACTCTATCAAGGTAATAATTGACAGATTAATCAAATCTGCTCACTTTTTGCCCATAAAAATTAAATATTCACTGGAAAAATTGGCCCAGTTGTACGTCTAGGAAATAGTTAGACTACATGAAATTTCTTTAAATATCATTTTTGATAGAGATCCAAGGTTCATATCAAGATTTTGGAAGGCGTTGCAAGAAGCTTTTGGAACTCAGTTGCAGTTCAGTACTGCCTACCATCCTTAGACTGACAGGCAAATAGAACAGACCATTCAAACCCTAGAAGATATGTTAAGGGCCTGTGTGATAGAGCAATGTAAAAGATATGATAAGTATCTACCTTTAGTGGAGTTTGCTTATAATAATAGTTATCACTCCAATATTAAGATCGCCCCCTATGAAGCTTTATACAGTAAGAAGTTCCGATCTCCACTATGTTGGTTTGAGGTAGGAGAAAAGAACTTGCTAGGTCCTGATCTAGGTCAACAAACCACTAAACAAATCAGGATGATACGAGACAAAATACTTATAACTCAAAGTTGGCAAAAGAGTTACTATGATAAGAGATATAGACCTCTGGAGTTTGAGGAAAGAAACCATGTATTTTTGAAACTTTTCCTGACTACTGGAGTTGGTAGGTCTCTCAAAACCATAAAGCTAAGTCCATGATTTTAGGGACCTTACCAAATTTTGAGAAAAGTAGGGACGTCAGCATATCAAGTTGCCCTCCCACCTAATTTGTCCAATATGTATAATGTTTTTTATGTATCACAGCTCCAGAAGTATCTTCCAAATTCATCGCATGTAATACGGGATGAACCAATCCAAATAAAGGAGAACATGACATACCAGCTTGTACCGGCATCCATATTGGACACCGACGTGTAGCAATTGAGGAATAAGACTATTCCCTGGGTCAAGGTATTATGAGACGGTTTGACTCTAGAAGAAGCAATTTGGGAGCATAAAACATGTTTCTAACATTAAGGGAATAGATAAAGAGAGAAAACCTAATAGGAAAAATTAGAAATAACATACTAAAGAAAGGAAAAATTCTTGGGTAAGGAAGATAAATTTTTGTAAAGTAAGTAAAGGTCTTAAAATTTCAAGAAGATTAGATTCGAGTAATTTTCTCTAATTCAAGATCTAAAGTTACTAAGTTTAACATCTCTGCCAATAAATTGAGCTTTCACCTATGGATATTTCATATAGAGTTTTTTCACTTCACATGAATTTCTAGCAAGCCAATAGCCCAAGCAAGAAATAAAACATAGACTTGGACTAGGATATAGAAGTTGGACCGATAGCCCAAAATTTTTGAAAATGTGACCAAGCCCTTCATGAAAGGTAGAATTTCAGCTAAAGCAAAGGTAATGTGTAAGAATGAGCCCAAATCCAAGGAAAAATAAGAATCATGCAAGGAAATAGTAGTGTATTAATAATCAAGATTAGGTCACATGGCATTAAGATAAAACATCTATATCCTACATTCATAATTTCAACAAGTAGGTAATAATACATGGCATTAGGATAAAACATCTATATCCTATATTCATAATTTCAACAAGTGCGTAATAAAACATAGCATTATGACAAAACATCCTTATCCTACATAAATAATTTCAGCCAAATAAGGGAGACTCAAGGACTGAAAATTTGTCACCTAGAAAGACAAACCTATCATACTTGAGTGAGAGAAAAGAAAAAGGAAATGAATCCCTAAATCAAAGGGACCTTGTCCCTTGTCTTAAGAACATTTTATCATGATTTTTAAAATACAAATCTCCTTTTTCTATGCATATCTTGACTAAGGGAGAGGAAGACAAGAACATGGGTTGTTTTTCTGCCAAAAAACAACCAAGTGCATCCTAATTGTGATAAGGTAGACTCATGATCAAGAAAGCTAAACCACTTGATAGTTTATTTAAACAAAACCCACCCTTATAACATTATAATTTTATCCAAGTGAGGAGAGGAAAAATAGAAGCAAGGTAGAGTGAGGAAAGGAGAGAAAGAGAGGAGAAGAAAGGAAGGAAAAAGAAGGAGAAGTCTAAAGGACTAAGTACTCAAGGTAAGTTAGCTTAATCTCCACTTGAATCTATATTTTCTCTTTATCCATGGGGTTTAAAACTCACCATCCTTCTCTTATTTAAGCTGCTATAAAAGCTAAGGGAAGGGAGGAATCTTTCTACTTCTTTCAAGAGGAAACAAGAAGAAGAATTCACTAAGTGAGCTAGGGAGATCTTTCAGTAGGTTTAACAATATCTCTTTTTGAAGAAAAACTTTGAAATTTATAACATTTATATGGGATTTTGATCATTGAAATATAATAAAATTTATAATATTTGCTACTTTGATGATTGGTCATGGATGTTGATATATCATGTTACATGTTATCTTGCATATGATATATGGTATGAACATTTTGGTTGGTGTGGAAAGTTCTACATAGGTATGGCTATGGGTGGAAAAAGTTTAGGATTTTTATGTTGCTATTTTGTATATTTGAATATGGTGAAAAATTGATGGAATATGATTAGATGTAAATTAGAAATAAAATGGAAGATGACGTAATATAATGATGAACTAAAACCTTAGGAAAGGTTTGATTAGGAAACTGGATTTCAGAGTAACTACAAGGTTATGTTTTTGAAATTCAGGGAAGAATTAGTTAGGAATTAAAAGAAATGGTTCAAATAAAAAATGTAAATCTATGTCTCACAGATTTTTAGCCACTAGAATCACTTAATTTGGAGTCAAGATGAGGGAGATATTTTCTTATTTGTAAGCAGTTTCAGAAAATGGTTAACTAGGGAAGAATCTGTTAGGTATGCTTCTGTGTTTAAATTTCTAGGATAAATCTATAGGGAATTAAAAGATATTTTTAACATGATAAATATAGATATATGTCTCACAAATTTTTATCCACTAGAATCATTCAAATAGGAATCAATATGAGAGAGATATGGTCAGATTAGTAAGCCGAGGTGAGTAACTAGCTAACCAGGGAAGAATCTGTTAAGTATGCTTCTATGTTTGAATTTTTGGGCAAAATCTGTAGGGAATTAAAGAAAATTGTTAATGTAAAAAATATATAATGGATCTGTAGGCTCTAAAATCACTTAATTTGGTGTCCATATGAGGGAGATATGGCTGATTAATGAGTAAAGGTTAGAATTAATCTAGAATTCAGGGTGGTAAATGTAAGTGTTTTTGTTTTCGATTTTATGGGAATAATTAGTAAGGATTCTGAAGAAATAATAAACATGAAAGTTGTATATAAGTGTATTATATTTTAATAGGCTTTAAAATATCCTCAATTGGAGTTTGTATGAGGGAGATATGGTCAGATTAGTTAGTAGAGGTCTGAACTTACCCGAGAAGAAATAACATTGAACTTACAACGATTACTTAAGATTGCACTAAAATGTTCAACATAAGGGTTTTATAGGATTGTCTTATCTTTCAATTAACATCAAGATCACCTCAATCGGATTTAAAATAAGGTTGTTATGCTCTATTTAGTGAGAGAGGAAAATAATATTTAAAAAAGAAGAAGAATCTTATAAAATAAAAATAATAAATGACTAGTGTATGCCATAGCCATTGCCATTGCATGAACTCCTTACCATCTTAAATGTGTAATTTTAACATTAAAATATTTTATAAAGTGATATTTGAAACGATTATGTTTATGGCATGATTACCAATAATTTTTGGTAATGATTATATTTTGATGAAAAATTATGGCATATGAGTATAATGAACATACTTGTTATTGAAATCATATTTTTGGCTATTAATGTGAAAAGAAAAGAAATGACCACAGTCACATGGCGAACTGTGTGTGCACCAGTAAGGGACGCCCTACCAATGGCTATGATTTTGTTAATGAGAAAAGAAAGTGTGCCATGTCGGACGGAGCGAGAAAAGCCTATATTCGAGAGTGGAAATTATTCACCCTGACCGGGGTAGCTTAATATGAAAATAAGTTGATAACCATCATATGATATTCTGAAAATAGTTATTCCTGCCATACATGTCATTACTGTACGATTTTCATGTGCATAGATAAACTGCATTCATATGACCTAAAATAATTGCTATAGCTTATACAGATGAACATGATGTGACAAGCATTATTGATGATGATTATGATTTATTGTTGAACCTAATGGATTTAATTCTCACTTTATTTCCATATCATGTTTAGAAAACTAAGTTATGCAGATATTCTCTATGACCAGCTTTTAGCTTACATTGGGTCGAGTTGGCTAAGATCTCGATGAAGGTGAAACCACCCACACCCATATCGCCAGAACTAGTCAATATGGACGAATAAAATGTAGATTTATACACCACCAAAGTACGGAAGGGTTTAAACTCTAATATGGTGGTTTTGCTATAGGATCCTCCTAATGTTTTTCATGAGAAATGTTTTGATGCATATTAATATTTGATTAACGATCATACTGTATAGCATATGGTTTCAGATTTCTGAATGTGGATTGAAATGAGAATATTTGAAATGTGGGTCTCATATGGATATACTTCTGAACTGTAATTTTCTACGTGATAAAGTTTAAAATATGAGTATATCTATATGTTGACCTAAGAGGTCATAGGAGGTATTATCTGTTCACTGAGTTATTAAACTCACTACACGATATCTATATTTTTTTTAGATAAGAATACAGAGTTTGGTCTTTCCCCTTCAAATAGTTGATCAGCTAGGCAACATATTTTCTGGTGAGCCTATTTTGTTTCCAGGGCTCAAAGATTTTAATTTATAATGTACTTGTACACTAGAGTATGGATCCTTGCTTCTGTTGTTACTTTAATATTTATAAACTTGGTTTGTATATTGTGTATACATGGTAATACCTATTTGTAAAGGAGTGTATTATACATGTTATGGAGAAAATATTTTCATAAAGTATGTGTTTCACGTGCCCTTAAAAGTAGGGGCGTGACAATCTATGGAGCAAGAAAAAAAAAGAAAGCCGTTATCGATAAACAAAGAGCCTTTTTTTGGAGAAATAAAGGGAGAGAGAATGAAAGAGCAGAAATTGTTTTTGGTCCAGAAAAGGAGCTCTATCTCGGGTAACTAAGAAAGAAACAACCAGAACTTCCTTCCTCTCCTTTAGTCTCTCAATCTAGTAGTAGTCCTCTATTTAAGCAAACCAATAAACGTGGCTGCCGAAGGGAGCATAATAGAGATGAACAATCACTACAAAAAATAGGAGATTCAGTGGCGACTAGAAAAGTCGTCACTAAAAATCACTTTTAGTGGTGACTTTCATGAGTCGCCACTGAAAGTTGACTTTTCAGTGACGACCTAGATGAGGTTGAAACTAAAAGTTGAAAATACATTTTCAGTGGCGACTAAAGTCGCCACTGAAAGTTGATAGATTCATTTTTTTCTCTTCTTCTCACATTTTTGCACGTTTGATTGGTCTATATTTATCACCTGAGGCTAGCTCAAGTGGTGCAGGGTAGGGTGTTTTAGGGATGGGTGTGTTTATTTAGTATAAAAAAAATATTAAACTATATTTTTAGGATATAATTTTTTAGTTATAAAATAAGAAAATAAGTAAACTATTTACTAATAAAATAAATTTAAAAATATTTTTAAAATAATTTAATTTTTAAATAAATACTAAACTAATAAAGTAAATTTTTAAAATTAAAATAACAAATGTATATATCTTTGAAAAATCAAAACATAACCATTTACTTTAAAGGAAAATGAAAAAAATTATAAAAAAATGATAAAAGAAAATGATAAAAAGAAAATAAGCAAATGATAGAGGAAATGAAAAATCATACTGAGCCCATGTATCTGAATAACCCACGCATCTGAATGTTGAACCCACGCATAGGCACAATAGAGGCATTTGGAGGCATCTAAACCCTACGGACAATACCCCCAAAATTTCTTTTCCCACAAACGAGAACCCTTCCCCTCAAATTTTCCTCACCAAAAATCATCAACTGGAAAAGAAGAACCCTTGCCCCAAAATTTTCCTAAAAAAAATCACCACCTATTTGCCCATTTCCAATTGCCATAACCGAAGTCACCACAGCGGAAGTCAATAGTGGTGGCTCACAGTGAAGCCCCTGGAACGAGAGACATGGATTCACCGAGTACATAGCTGCCAACTGAGGTTCGCCATTGAAGCACCTTCGGACGAGAAAGCTGTCATCATCAACGAACCCTTCCTACGAATTACTCTGCAATGGGCTCATCTTTTTCAATCCTCCATTGCATGTGCCTGCTTTAGTGGCGTGTCTACCTTCACCACATATTGGCTTGTTTGATTATGTAAAATTAACTTAAAGCTTCACAATGTTTATGTCCAAATGTGGTTTGATTCTTTGAAAACAACATTGTTTGTGTGCTGGTGTATGAAGCATTTTTGGGGATTTAGATATGCTTAGTTATGAATTATGCTTGGTTGTGTATGATTGCCTTGATGGGTTAGTGTCAACGTTGATTATTTTGAGTGTTACTTTTGTAACAACTCCAATTATATAACAACTCCTTTTTTTTTAAATATATATCTTTGTAAAGTCCTATAAAGTCATTCCTTCTTTACTTCTAATTACTTAACTCATAATATCATTCAATTAATTTAACTAAGCATAATGAAGGTTTAAGGTTTACCATTAACACTGATACAATTCTGAATTCACATACACATCATTAATCAAAATGTCCATACAAAAATTAAATACATAAATATCTACATTTTATTCATCCATGGTGATCAATTCCGGAGATACGGGTGCAGGTGGTTGCACCTTTACTGGGATCTTAGCCAACTCGACTACAAACACCTTATTAATTTTTGGGATCTGCCCAACATAGAGTAACTCGATCCAACGTACACTAAGAGCCAGATAATCAAGGTTTAAGGTTTACCATTAACACTGATAAAATTTTGAATTCACATACACATCATTAATCAAATCGTCCGTACAAAAATTAAATACATTAATATCTACATTTTATTCATCCACATTGATCAATTCTAGAGATACGGGTGCAGGTGGTTGCACCTTTACTGAGATCTTAGCCAACTCGACTACAAACACCTTATTAATTTTTAGGATTTGCCCAACATAGAGTAACTCGATCCAACGTACACTAAGAGCCAGAGCCATAGAAAAATATGCATAACTAGTTTTCTGAACATGATATGGAAATATAGTGAAAATTAAATCCCATTAGGTTCAACAATAAATCATAATCATCATCAATAATTCTCGTTACTTCATATTTATCTGTATAAGTTATAGCAAATATCTTAAGTCACATAAATGCACTTTATCTATGCATATGAAAATCGTGTAGTAATGATATATATGTTATGGATAACTATTTTCAGAATATCATATGATGGCTATCAATTTATTTTTATATTAAACTACCCTGATCAGGGTAAGTACTTTTTACTATCCGATACAGGCTTTTCTCGCTACGTCTGACATGACACACTTTCTCTTTCTTTTCTCATTAACATGTCATAGCTGTGAGTAGGGTGTCCCCTATTGGTGCATCATACGAACTGCCATGTGACCGTGCTCATCAATTTTCTTTTCTTTTCTTTTATTTTCACATTAATAGCCAAAAATATGATTTTAATAACAAGTATGTTCATTATACTCACATGCCATAATTTATCATCAAAGCATCATCATTACCAAAAATCATTGGTAAAACACAATCTTGCCATGAACATAATCATTTTCAATTACCACTTTATAAAATATTTCTATGTCAAAATTACACATTTAAGATGGTAAAGAGTTCATGCAATGGCAATGGCTATAACATACACTAGTCATTTATTATTTTCATTTATAAGATTCTTCTTCTTTCTTAAATATTATTTTCCTCTCTTATTAAACAGAGAATAACACCCTCATTTTAAATCTAATTAAGGTGATCTTGGTGTTAATTGAAAGATAAGACAATCCTTTAAAACCCTTATTTTGAACAGTTTAGTGAAATCTTAAGTAATCGTGGTGTTACTACTCTTTCAAATTCAATGTTATTTCTTCTCGGGTAGGTTCTGACTTCTTTTTACGAATCAGATTATATCTCTCTCATATGGATTACAAATTGAATGATTCTAGTGGCTAAATATTTGTGATACATATATCTATATTTTTTTGCTTTCAACCATTTCTTTTAATTCCCAGCATATTTGGCCCAAAAATTCAAACACAGAAGTTTACCTAACATATTCTTCCCTAATTAACTATTTTCTGACTACTGCTTACTAATCAAACAATATCTCCCTCATCTAAATTAAGTGATTCTAGTGGTTCCAATTCCATGAGACATATATCTATATTTTTTATGTTAACCATTTCTTTGAATTCCCCAAATAGTTTTCCCAAAAATTCAAACACTAAAGCATACCTAATAGATTCTTCCCTGGTTAACCATTTTCTGACCATTTTTGACTAATCAGACAATATTTCCCTCATCTGGACTCCAAATAAAGTAATTCTAGTGGCTAAAAATCTATGAGACATATATCTATATTTTTCATATTAACTAGTTCTTATAATTTCTAACTGATTATTCCCAAAATTTCAAAAACAGAAGCTTCCCTAGTTACTCTGAAATCCAGTTTCATAACCAAACTTTTCCTAAGATTTTAGTTCATCATTTTATTATATCCTCTTCCATTTTCTTCCTAATTTACATCTAATCATATTCCATCAATTTTTCATCACATTCAAATATACAAAATAGCATCATAAAAATCCTAAAATTTTACCACCTATATGCAAAACTTTCTACACCAACCGAAATGTTCAAAACATCCATCATATGCAAGATAACATATAACATGATATAGCAACATCCATGACCAATCATCAAAGTAGCAAATATTGTAAATTTCATCAAAGTTCTAAGATCAAAATCCCATATAAATTTTACAAATTTCAAAACTTTTCTTCAAAAAGAGATATTGTTCAACCTACCTAAAGATCTCCCTAACTTACTTAGTGAATTCTTTTTCTTGTTTCCTCTTGAAGGAAGTAGCAAGATTCCTCCCTTCCCTTAGCTTTTCTAACAACTTAAATAAGAGAAGAAGGGTGAGTTTTGAACCTCAAGGATGAAGACAAAAGATGGATTCAAGTGGAGATTAAGCTAACTTAACTTGAGTACTTAGTCCTCTAGACTTCTCCTTCCTCTTCCTTTCTCTCTTCTCCTTTCTTTCTCTCATTTCTTCACTCTACCTTACTTATGTTTTTTCTCTCCCTCATTTGAATGAAATTATAATGTTATAAGGTTAGGTTTTTCTTAAATAAACTATCAAGTGGTTCACTTTTCATAATCATAGGTCTACCTTATCACAATTAAGATGCACTTGGTTTTTTTTTTGTTGAACACAACTCATGTTCTTGTCTTCCTCTCCCTTAGTCAAGATATGTATAGCAAAAGTAGAATTGTATTTTAAAAATTATGATAAAATGTTCTTAAGACAAGGGACAATGTCCCTTTGATTTAGGATTCATTTCCTTTTTCTTTTGTCTCACTCAAGTATAATAGGTTTGCCTTTCTAGGTGGCAAATTTCCAGCCCTTGAGTCTCCTTTGCTTGGTTGAAATTATTTGTGTAGGATAAGGATGTTTTATCATAATGCCATGTATTATTACCTACTTGCTGAAATTATGAATGTAGGATATAGATGTTTTGTCCTAATGCCATGTATTATTACCTACTTGTTGAAACTATGAATGTAGGATATAGATGTTCTGTCCTAATGCCATGTGACCTAATCTTTATTATTATTACACTACTATTTTCTCACATGGTTCTTATTTTTTCCCCTTGGATTTGGGCCCATTCTTTCTCATTTCTTTTGCTTTAGCTGAAATTCTACCTTTCATTGAGGGCTTTGTCACATTTTAATGACTTTTGGGCTATCGGTCTAACTTCTATATCCTAGTCCAAGTCTATGTTATATCTCTTGCTTGGACTATCCAATTGACTTGCTAGAAACTCATGTGAAGTGAAAAAATAAATCCTATGAAGTGTCCATATATGAAGGCGCAATGTATGGGTGAAGATGTTAAACTTAGTAACTCTAACTCTTGAATTAGAAAAAATTACCATAATCCAATCTTCTTGAAATTTTAAGACCTTTACTTACTTCCAAAAATTTATCTTCGTTACCCAAGAATTTTGCCTTTCTTTAGCATGTTATTTCTAATTTTTCCTATTAGGTTTTCTCTCTTTACCTATTCCCTTAATGTTAGAAACACTTTCTATTCATATACATAAGGCGAAGAATTTCTAAGACTTGTATTTCTTAGATATCTAAAAATTTTCTAATAAATTTTATTTTCTTAATTAAATACTTATGTACTTTTTTTAATAAAAGAAACAAAATTAGGGATGTTACAGCTTTGGCTATATCATTCATGTTGGGTCAAGTTTTAGGGCCAAATATTGGGTCTTCCTTTGCTCATTTGGAACCTGATATTTGGAAAACAAATTGGAATTCAAAAGTTACTCCTAAGGTTAAAATGTTTGTGTGGAAAGCATTTAATAATGCATTGCCAACGAAGCTTAATTTGAAGAAAATGTTTATGGGGAGTCGTTCTTTTTCTTATTGATCCATATTGTGCAAAATAGAGGTAGTATCAGGAACATAACCTCTTATCCTCATCTCTGCATCTAACTTTCTCATTAACACTAGAATCTCATCATTCATTGGATGAGTTGTCTCTCTAGCATAAAACACATGGTTTTCCTTTCCCAAATCAATGCAACTATAACCCGATTCCTTTTTAACTTCCATCATCGCCATTAACTTTCTCACTTTTGACACATTTTCCCACATACCAGCTCCAGCGTAGATATTAGATAATAATATATAGCTGAAAGTATCTTCTAGTTTTAAATTTAATAGATAATAATATATAGCTAGACAAATTTAATGTTCTATTAAATGTTTTTTATTTCTTTTGCAAACAAACATGTCTAACTGCATAAAATATGTGCATGCAACAAAAAATTGTAACTAAAGAATGTACAAGACTTTTTTCACTTGTTCAAAAAAAAACCTTGCTCTCTCTGTGTTATAAGTTATAATATCTACCAGGTTATGATATCCACATATTTATAGTCACTTATTCTACACTTAAGGTTTAAGGGTGGCAGTACAATCCATAAACTAAGTAACCAATGTAGCATCATTAGAAAATAACCAATGGGATATACATAAAGTACAACTTTGAAATATGATCAGGACAATCGAAGAATTATATTTTAATTGGTATGGTCTAGATTTAAACAAGATCTTCCCATTATGGTCTCAACTGTTGCTCATGTGTCTTAAACATAAAGAATAGGTTTTAATTCTACACACACTTTGCAAAGTCAAAATGTGAAACCAACCAAATGTTAGGATTCATGTGGCATGGATAGCACATGGATTGAGTAATGGTGTAATGCAAGTATTCAATGGATACCCAGTCCCAACTCCCAACCCTAGATAATACTTTGTAAACCTCAAATTATATAAACCAAATAGATGTGTTCAATTCTCCTGATTTCTTTACTTGTCAGAGTAGCTTTATTTTCAGTGATGTTGATAACACAAAGTAGGTACATAACACCAAAAAACCTTAAGAGTACCTAATATTAACAATTATAAAGTTAAGAGAAATATAGGATAACCTATAGTACCTCTTAGGAAGACCAGGAACAAGGACATAAAGGAAAATAGGATCTAATGGTTTATGCATATCTCCTTCCTGTATATGGGAAATCTTTATCTCCCTGAGGAAATTTTCCTGTTTCTTCTTAATTTCAAGTCTCTCCAATTATGGGACGTGTTTCAAACAATAAATAACGAAAAGAATTACAGAATTAGATATTGAGCAATTAAAGAACTTTACTACTGCTTCACTATTTTTTAGTTCTTGTTTCAATTCAACAATAGTAAGGTCAAGCCCCAATTGCCCAGCCATGTGAAGTATACCTTCATACATTGTTGCTTGAAAATAAAAGAATTACAAAGATCTGAAGTTCAAAAAGATAACTTTAAAATGTGATAATGCGAATCACCCATCACATAATAAATATATGAAGGATAGTATTTGAAGCACAAAAGTAAAGGCATCAATTCTTAAAGCACTTACATTATTCCAATGTAAAATTGTTATGCACCTTTTTCCTTCTTAAATAAGAAACACCTAGAAATTAGTCCTAACTTAGGAGTCCTGGAAACCTAAAATAATCAAAGATGTGGAAATAATTGATGTTGAAATATTTAGAGAATAAAATCTTCAACGCAAACAATTGTCTAATTTTGATAAAGCATAAACTACAGGTACAAAAAAGGTATTAGTCTAAATTTATAATGATCCACCAAAATTACTTGGAAAAATCCATATATATTTTCTATCATCATTTCCTACATAAAGATGCATTCTCTAATCCATCTACAAGAAACGTGAGGCTTTAGTGGTTTAGTCACTTAACATCATAACTGTTGAGAAACTTATTAATTATTCAAGGATAAGTCTTAAGAATTAGGTGGGAGTGTTCTAGGCTAGGAGTCTTGTAGTTGACACAGTATCATGTTGTCAAAGTTCATAATTGGCATACTCTTGGCTAAATTTGAGTGGACACTTTTGAAATTTTCCTCGCTACTCAAATGGGTTTAAACAACTTGCCAATTTGCAGCCGACATACCAAACAAACTTTAAATGATAGTCCATCTGACATTTTTATCTTTTAGGCCTTACCTATTGAACTGCCAAACATCACAGTTGCTGACTAAATCTAGTAAAAACATTAGATTCTGAATATATGTTGCTTGAGGTAATGGTCACCAGTCACCGCTTTACCAGTAGAATTAGAATAAATTACTTTCGAATTTTTTTTAAAATGGAGTTGACTTTTATAGTTTTTATTTAATGAACGTACAATAAAACATATTTCTACCAAAAAAAGAAACTACATATCATACCACAATACTATCCTTTCATATACACAAAGTATAGTGTTTCAAAATAAAAAGGAAAAATACTTTCAAATAAAAAATATACCTTGACCTAAATGTTAGCATGGTTTACTTAATAGTTAATAATAATATCCTTTTTAGCATGATAATGTCAAAAATAAGTATATAAAGACTAGATTTTTTGGCTTATAATGAATAAAGTAAATAAGAATAATCCTTTTCACTGGAATTTTTTTAAAAAAATTTACAGTACTACAGCAATATCAGGATAAAGATCTAATTGTTTACTTGTTGCTGTCACTCTATGGTCATTAAGAATTCTCTAGTCATGTAACTTGCCCACTTATTTGGCATTTAATAATACACAAATGAGAATAAATCAACAAAGTAAGTTCCTTTGGACAATACATAAGAATCCTATGAATTACCAAAACTTTGAACTCAATTCTATGAGACTATAAAAGAAGTCATGGGTGAATACTTGGTGATTGTAATGGCAAAGAAGAAAGTGCATGCTATGCAAAAATATTATTTATATTATGCAATAACTTGATTCATATTATGGAATAACTTTATTCATATTTTATTCTTGAGTTTAAGTTCCAATCAATCACAATATATGAGATGATATAATCAAAATCATCATGGCAACTAATAATTTTATCAAGGGAGATTTAATCAAAATTACAAAGTGGCTCACTATTTAGCAAAGTTGTATATTATTAGGACTTTGATGATGGCTAGGTTATGGTTTCCCAATGAAGAGCATAACATGAAATTTGTCATCCTTACTAAGTTTAGGCACATAGGCCCTTATTCTAGTGTGATTGTTGTACTATGCTATTGGAACTTTATCTAGCGTTCCAGACCAATAATTTCAATTCATTTACTTGTTGGATCATCTATGTAGCAAATACTATTGATACATTGAGTACATGTCTAGAGCCCTAAAGGCACCATTGGACATGGTATACAAACTATCATTTGCAGTAAGTGCTTGGGGACTTTGTAATAAGTTATCTTCCTAAAAATTCTTGTGTTCTCTGTAACAACTCCATTTTTTTTACATATATATATATATATATATATATATATATATATATATATATATATATATATATATATATTTGTAAAATCCCATGAAGTCACTATCTCTTTACTTCTAACTATTTAACTCATAATAGCATTCAATTAAATTAACCAAGCATAATTAAGGTTTATGGTATACCAATAACACTAATATAATTCTGAGTTCACATACACATCATTAATTAAAACGTCCATACAAAAATCAAACACATATATGTCCACATTTTATTCATCCATATTGACCAGTTTTGGAGATACAGGTGCGAGTGGTTGCACCTTCACCGAGATCTTAGCCAACTCCACCCAACGTACTCTAAAAGACGGTCATAGAGAATATCTGCATATTTACTCTTCTGAACATGATATAGAAATATAGTGAGAATTAAATCTTAGTATATTCAAAAATAAATCATAATTATCATCAATATAACTCATTATGTTATGTTCATATGTATAAGCTACAGCAAATACCTTAGGTCACCTGAATGCACTTTATCTATGCACATGAAAATCGTACAGTAATGACATGTATGGCATGAATAACTATTTTTAGAATATCATATGATGACGATCAAATTATTTTCATATCAAGCTACCTCGATAGGGGGTAGATACTTTCTACTCTCCGGTACGAGCTTTTCTCGCTCTGTCTGACATGACACACTTTCTATTTCTTTTCTCAATTTCATAGTCATAGCCGTGAGTAGGGTGTCTCCTACTGGTGCACCACACGGACTGCCATGTGACTTTGCTCGTCTCATTTCTTTTCACATTAACAGCCACAAATATGATTTCAATAACATGTTCATTATACTCACATGTCATAATTTATCATCAAAGTATAATCATTACCAAAAAAATCATTGCTAATCATGCCAAGAACATAATCACTTTCAAATATCACTTTATAAAATATTTCCATGTTAAAATTACACACTTACTATGGTAAGGAGTTCATGCAATGGCAATGGCTAGGGCATACACTAGTTATTTATTATTTTTATTTATAAGATTCTTCTTCTTTCTTAAATATTATTTTCATCTCTCAATAATCAAAGAATAACTCCCTCATTTTAACTCTGATTGAAGTAATCTTGGTTCCCATTTAAAGCTAAGACAAACCTCTAAAACTCTTATGTTCAATATGTCAGTGAAATCATAAGGAAACTTGGAGTTATTACTCCCTCAAATTTAAAGTTATTTCTTCTCGGGTAGTTTCTAACCTATACTTACTAATATGATTATATCTCCCTCCTATGGATTCTAAATTGAGTGATTCTAGTGATTAAAAATTTATGAGTCATATATCTATATTTCTCAAGTTAACGATGTCTTTTAATTCCCTATAAATTCATCCCAAAAATTCAAACACGAAAGCTTCCCTAATAGATTCTTTCCTAGTTAACTAGTTTCTGACCACTGCTTACTAATTTGACCATATCTTCATAATATAGATTCCAAATTAAATGATTCTAGTGGCTAAGAATTTGTGAGAAATATATATATATATATATATATATATATATATATATATATATATTATGTTAACCATTACTTTTAGTTTCCTATAGATATTTCTAAGAAATTCAAACACAGAAGTTTACCTAACAAATTCTTCCCTGGTTAACCATTTTCTGACCATTTCTTACTAATCAAACCATATCACCCTCATTTGAACTCCAAACTAGGTGATTCAAGTGGCTAAAAATCTGTGAGACATGTATCTATATTTTTCATGTTAACGATTTCTTTTAATTCCCTACCGATTCTTCCCATAATTTTAAAACAGAAGTTTCCTTGGTTACTCTGAAATCCAGTTTCCATAGCCTAGCCTTTCCTAAAGTTCTAGTTCATCCTTTTATTAAGTCCTCTTCAATTTTTCTTCCAAATTTCCACCTAACCATAGAATTACTCATCTCAAACTATTATTATATTTCTTACTTAATTTAACATATGCCATCATCCACTTCAAAAGAAAAACATAATCAAATTATGCATTGCTAAGGGTGTTTCTCAACAGAAATTTCTCATGGTCTTCCCCTAGGTGTTTAAGGCCATGCTTAATTTACCCAGCTAACCATCTTCCGTCCATTTTTACCACATCCCAATATGCATCACAACAGTACAAAAATCCCTAAAAGTTTGTCACCCATAGCCATGCCTAAGTAGAAAATTTCCATACCAATATATGCATTTAAACATCCATCACATGCAAGATCCACATGTAACATGATATAACAACATCCATGGCCAATCATCAAAGTAGCAAATTTTATCAAAGTTCTAGGATCAAAATCCCATATAAATGTTATAAATTTCAAATATTTTCTTCAAAAAGAGATATTGTTAAACCTACATAAAATTCTCCCTAACTCACTTAGTGAATTCTTTTTCTTGTTTCCTCTTGAAGAAAGTGGCAAGATTCCTCCCTTCCTTTAGCTTTTCCAGTAGCTTAAATAAGAGAAGGAGGGTGAGTTTTAAACCCCAAGGATGAAGAGAAAAGATGGATTAAAGTGAAGATTAAGCTAACTTACCTTGAGTACTTAGTCCTCTAAACTTCGTCTTCTTCCTTCCTTCCTCTCTTCTTCTCTCTTTCTCTCCTTTCCTCATTCTACCTTGCTTATATTTTTCCCTTTTCCTCACTTGGACAAAATTCTAATATTATAAGAGTGATTTTTGTTTAAATAAATTATCAAGTGGTTCTCCTCAAATAACTATGGGTCTACCTTATCACAATTAGGATGTACTTGGCTACTTTTTAGGGGAATACAACTCTCCCTTAGTCAAGATATGCATAGCAAAAGGAGATTTGTATTTGAAAATCATAATAAAATGTTCTTAAGACAAGCGACAAGGTCACTTTAATTTAAAGATTCATTTACTTTTTCTTTTGTCTTACTCAAGTATGATAAGTTTTCCTTTTCGGGTGGCAAATTTCCAACCCTTGAGTCTCCCTTGCTTGGTTGAAATTATTTGTGTAGGATAATGATGTTTTGTCATAATGCCATGTATTATTACCTACTATATCATCACATGGTTTGCTAAAATTATTAGTGTAAGATACAAATGTTTTGTCCTAATGCTATGTATTATTACCTACTATATCATCAAATGCTTTACTGAAATTATTAGTGAAAGATATAGATGTTTTGTCCTACTGCCATGTGACCTAATCTTGATTATTATTACACTACTATTTTATCACATGGTTCTTATTTTTTCCTTTTGGATTTAGGCTCATTCTTGCCCATTTCCTTTGCTTTGGCTGAAATTCTACATCTCATAGAGGGCTTGGTCACATTTTAATAATTTTTGGGCTATCAGTCAAACTTCTATATAATAGTCCAAGTCTACTTTATATCTCTTTCTTGGACTATCCAATTGGCTTGCTAAAAACTCATGCGAAGTGGAAAAACAAACTCTATGAAGTGTCCATAAGTGAAGGCCCAATGTATAGGTGGAGTTGTTAAACTTAGTAACTCTAACTCTTGAATTAGGAAAAATTACCTTAATCCAATCTTAAAATTTTAAGATCTTTACTTACTTCCAAAAATTTATCTTCGTTACCCAAAAAGTTCACCTCTCTTTAGGATGTTATTTCTAATTTTTCTATTAGGTTTTCTCTCTTTACCTATTCCCTTAATGTTAGAATCATTTTCTATGGATACACATAAGGTGAAGAATTTCTAAGGTTTATATTTTTTCTTAGATATTGAAAAAATGTTTAATAAGTTTTATTTCCTTAATTAAATATTTATGTACCTTTATTAATAAAATAAATGAAGTTAGGGATGTTACATTTCTCTTCCCCTAAAAGAAATTTTGTGCTCAAATTTTTAGAAATTACCTAATAAGAACAATTGTGTATATTTATTCCTCATGAATTCTTCCAGCTCCTAAGTTAATTTTTTGAAGTCAAACCTTCCCATAACACTTTAACCAGGGGAATGGTTTTATTCCTCAATTGCCTAACATCGGTGTCCAATACGGATGCCAGTACTAGCTGGTATGTCATGTTCTCCCTTATTTGGATTAGTTTATCTCATATTACATATGAGGAATCTAGAAGATACTTCTGAAATTGTGATACATGGAAAACATCATGCAGGTTGGAGAAATTAGGTAAGAGAGCAACTTGATATGCTGACGTCCCCACTTTCTTTTGAATTTGGTAGGGTCCCAAAAATGGCAGACTAAGCTTTCTAGTCTTGAGAGACCTACCAACTCCAATAGTCAGGGAAACCTTTAGAAATACATGGTCTCCTTCCTTAAACTCCAAAAGTCTATGTCTCTTATTATAATAACTCTTTTGCCGACTTTGAGCTGTAAGTATTTTGTCTCGTATATTCCTGATTTGCTCAGTGGTTTGTTGAACTAGATCAGGACCCAACAAGTTCTTTTCTCCTACCTCAAACCAACAGAGTGGAGATCGGCACTTCCTATCGTATAAAGTTTTGTAAGGCACTATCTTAATACTAGAATGATAGTTATTATTATAAGTAAACTCCATTAAAGGGAGGTACTTATCCCATCCTTTACCTTGCTCTATCACACAAGCCCTCAACATATCTTCTAGGGTTTGAATGGTCCGCTCTATCTACCCGTCAGTCTGAGGATGGTAGGTAGTACTGAACCATAACTGGGTTCCAAAAGCTTCTTACAACGCCTTCCAAAACCTCGACGTAAACCTCGGATCTCTATTAGAAATGATATTTAATGGAATTCCATGTAGTCTAACTATTTTCTGCACATACAACTAGGCTAATTTGTTCATTGAATAGTTAATCTTTATGGGCAAGAAGTGAGAAGATTAGGTTAATCTTTCTATTATTACTCAGATAGAGTCATGTCCAACTGAAGTCTTAGGTAAGCCCACCACAAAGTCCATCACAATAATTTCCCATTTCCATTTAGGGATTTCAAGAGGTTGTAGAAATCCTGCAGGATTTTGACGCTCTACCTTTATCTTCTGACAAATTAAACATTTCGTCACAAACTCAGCAATATCATTTTTCATCCCTGGCCACTAGTACATCTTCTTTAAGTCTTTATACATTTTAGTGGATCCATGATGGACTATGTACCTACTCTAATGTGCTTCCTACAGGATCTTTGTTCTCAGCTCTTGTTCTTAAGGGACATAAACCCTTCCTTGATATATGATTACTCCATCTTCCGAGACAAAAAATATCATGTTCTTTGTGATCCTGTAAGTATTGGTCATGAGTTTAAGCCTCTTTAATGTTGGCTTTAAGATCACACTTTATACTCAACCTATTGATGATTAGCTTATTTGGGGTATGAGCAGTGACCAGCTTCAAATTTCAAAACTCTTCTAGCATCTGCATTTCATACACCATCATTTGACCTATATGTAGAGATTTCTGACTCAAAGCATCAGCTACAACATTCATCTTTCCTAGATGATACTTTATCTCAAACTTATAGTCAATGAGAAATTCTACCTATCTTCATTGCCTTATATTTAACTCTTTCTGATACCAAAGGTACTTAAGACTCTTGTGATCACAATATACTTCAAATGTTTCTTTGTACAAATAGTGTCACCAAATCTTTAAGGCAAACACCACCACTTCCAATTCAAGATCATGGGCTGGATAATTTCCTTCATGAGGTCTTAGTTGCCTAGAGGCGTAATCAACTACTCTCTTGTCTTGCATTAGCACACACCCTAACCCTTTCTTTGAAGCATCACTATACACTTTAAAATGTCCTATGAGGTCTGAAATAATTAAAATAGGAGGAGTAGTTAATCTTGTTTTAAGCTCCTAGAAACTAGCTTCACATTGATTAGTCTATTTGAAAGGACTTCCCTTCCTAGTAAATTTAGTCAATGGCAAGGCTATACGAGAGAAGTTTTATATAAACCTCCCGTAGTATCCTGCCAAACCCAAGAAACTTTTGACTTCTGAAACTGTCTTTGGTCTTCTCCACTGAATAACTACTTCCATCTTGCTAGGGTCTACAGCTACCCCTCTATTGGAGATGACATGTTTGAGAAACTTTACCTTTATCAGCCAAAATCAACACTTCTCTAATTTGGCATACAATTTTTTCTCTTTCAGCACTTGCAGAATGATTCAAAGATGTTGTTCGTGTTCTTTCTTATTCTTAGAATATATCATGATGTCATCAATAAACACCACCACAAATTGATCTAGGTAGGGTCGAAAAATGTGATTCATGTAATTCATGAAAATTGTAGGTGCATTTGTCAACCCGAAAGGTATTATGAGAAACTCAGTACCCATACCTAGTCCTGAAGGCTATTTTTTGTACATCCTCCTCCTTGATCCTAATCTGATGGTATCTCAACCTTAAGTCAATCTTAGAAAAGATGGAGGCTCCTTTCAGTTGATCCAATAAGTCATCTATTCTAGAGATATGATACTTGTTTTTTACAATCACCTTATTCAGCTATTTATAATCTATGCATAGCCTCAAGCTCCCATCTTTCTTCTTAACAAACAATACAGGAACTCCCCAAGGTGATACACTTGGCCTAATGAATTGCTTGTCTAACAATTCCTTCAACTGTTTCTTGAGTTCCTGTAGTTCCTTCGAGGTCATTCTATAAGGTGCAATAGATATATGCCCTATCCCAAGTAAAATATCAATAAAGAACTCTATCTCTCTCTTGAGAGATAAGCCAAGAATATCTAGTGGAAATACTTCAGGAAACTTATTAGCTATTGAAATTTTTGTAAGCTTCGGTTCGACTTCTAGGTTTGATAAACACAAGAGAATGCAACTAAGTACTCTACTTTTCAACTCCTGATTGACTTGATTGGCATTTAGCATTAATAACTCCATCTCTTCTTATGGAGTAGGAGGTAAAAATTCAATAGTCTTGGTGCAACAATTTAGCAAAACCCAATTTCTACACATCCAGTCTAACCCTAAAATGACATCAATACCTCTTAAAGGTAGATAGACGCGGTCTACTGAAAAAAATTTCTCCTGGATAGTGACTTGACAATCTTTACATACAAAGAAAGTTAAGACCCTCTCCCCTGTGGTGGTTACTATAGATAACTCATAGGGGGTTTCAAAAATAGGATACTGAAGTTCCCTAATACATTCTTCTGATATAAATGAATGACTAGCACCAGAGTCAAACAACACCATAAGGGTAAATGCATAGAGTGAATATCCTTCCTTTCACCAGAGGCCTTTGTTCTGACTGCTTTTCCATATTCTGTGGGTAATTCTTTGCAAAATGACCCTTCTATCAATATTTGAACCAAATATCTAGTCCTATGTAGCATGGCCAGTTACCATGCATACGTTCGCACTTAGTGCACTTGACTGTGGTGAGGTCTTATTGGTAAGGTCGGGGACTCACAGTCAATGGTCTCTTACCAGCTCCATATCCACTTTCCCTCATGTTTTTGCCAAGGTTGGGGAAACTTTTCTTCCTCTTCCACAGGTTTTTCCTCAGCTTATCGTCCTCAACTGCCCTTAAACTCTTCTCAAGAAGTCTAGATTTATTTATCAAGAGCACAAACTCCCTTATTTCCAAGGCTATCACTACATTCCTGATTTTTAGGTTTAGTCTTGCTTCAAACTTAACAGTCTTCCATGCTTCATCAATGTTAAACCTAAGGTAAGAGGAAAACTTAGACAACTCATCAAACTTAATGATATATTGGTCTATTGATATGTTACCCTGTCAAAGTTGAAGAAATTCAATCTTGTTCTCAGCCCGCATAGTACTTGGAAAGTACTTCTCTAGGAAAATATCCTTAAACACTTGCCAGGTAATCTGCCTCCTTTGGTGAGTTAGTAACTCTCTGGTCCCTCGCTACCAACACTTAGCTTCATCCTTCAACATATATGTAGCCAAGATAACCTACTACTCATTAGTGCATCCCATCACCTCAAAGATCTTCTCCAATTTTCTTATCCACTTTTTGGCTACCATTGAGTCATAGCCACCTTGGAAAGAAGGTGGTTTAGTTCTCAAGAACTCAGATAAGCCATTATCATTTCCAGTCACCCAATTGTTTGCATTATTTTCTCCATTCAGGTTGTCACTGTTCTAGAGATGTTGCAGAATTTGATTAGTGGCTGTGACTTGGTCTAGAATTACTGTAGCCAAGTTGTGCAGGATTTCTTCCAGATTGTTTGTAGGGTTCCTCCTCGGTGGTGCCATATCTTACTGGGACAAAAATAGTTATGCTATTATTGAGTTGATCAAGCCCAATAATTTATTCAAAAATATTTACAACAATCATAACACCACATCGAAATATAGATAGGAAACACTAGTAATTTCTTACCTATATGAAATCACTGATCCCCTACACATCATAACAACAAATATACTCAAGACACTATAAGATCGATTCAGATAACCTTCCACCCACTGGACATCTAGAATCGACCTTCTCTTATACCAATTATGTAACAACTCTATTTTTTTACATACACACACACACAGATATATATATATATATATATATATATATATATATTGTAAAATCCAATGAAGTCATAACCTCTTTACATCTAACTATTTAACTCATAATAACATAACCAACCATAATTAAGGTTTATGGTATACCAATAACACTGATACAATTCTGAGTTCACATACATATCATTAATTAAAAACGTACGTACAAAAATCAAACATATATATGTCCACATCTTATTCATCCATATTGACCAGTTTTGGAGATATGGATGCGGGTGGTTGCACCTTCACTGGGATCTTAACTAACTCGACCCAACGTACGCTTAAAGCCAGTCATAGAGAATATATGTATATTTATTCTTCTGAACATAATATGGAAATATAGTGAGAATTAAATCTCAGTAGGTTCAACAATAAATCATAACTATTATCAATATAGCTCATCATGTCATGTTCATCTATAAAAGCTACAGCAAATACCTTAGGTCACCTGAATGCACTTTATCTATGTACATGAAAATCATATAATAATGACATGTATGGCAAGAATAATTATTTTTAGAATATCATATGATGGCTATCAAATTATTTTCATATTAAGCTACCTCGGTCAAGATGAGTACTTTCTACTCTCCAGTACGAGCTTTTCTCGCTCCGTCCGATATGGCATACTTTCTCTTTTTATTCTCAATTTCATAGTTATAGCCATGAGTAAGGCACCCCCTACTAGTGCACCACACGGATTGACATCTGACTGTGCTTGTCTCTCTTCTTTTAACATTAATAGCCAAAAATATGATTTCAATAACAAATATGTTCATTATACTTACATGTCAAAATTTATCAGTAAAGTATAATCATTACCAAAAAAATCAATGATAATCATGGCATGAACATAATCATTTTCAAAGATCACTTAAGAAAATATTTTCATGTCAAAATATTTTCATCGATTCGGTTTGGTCGATTTTTGAACCTTAACCAAACCGAACCGATTACAAAAAAGATTTAAAAAAATATGGACCTATCGGTTTGGTTTGGGTTGGTTCAAATTTATAGAACCGAACCAAAACAAAACAAACAAAAATTGGTTAGGTTCAATTCAGTCCATCAGTTTTTTTTTTTTGCATTTGCCCAACAACATTCCCATGATTTAGTTATATCCTATTATGAGATATTCATTATGAATTAGCATCATATGATTTTTATTTTTTTAATGTCTTGTATAAACTTCAACTAGAGTTTGAAAATTACATATATATAAGTATGACAAAATTTTAAAATTATTCTACCGTTCAAAATAAGATCCCATATATTATATTATGGCATCACCAAACATGACAAAAATTTGTATTTTCAAATTTTACTTATATTCTAAATTTATAAGATATAAAAGAAATTTACTCTTTATGCTTATGATAGAAATAAAATATATTGCTTTTTACAATGTGTACCACACATCCTATTTAAATACAAAATTGCAAGACTAATAGATACTTATATTTAGAATAAACTAATTATGCTAAAAATATTATTTTAGTATCAATCATTTTCTATTAATATTATCAATCATACTAGTATTAAATAGACATTTCACATAAATTAATTAATTAACAAAATCTAATTGCTTAATGAATTAAAAAAAAGCTGCATTGTGCTTAAAAATTTAGATATATTATTTAGAAGTTACATGAATCTTATAAGATTAAAAATTTGGACTCTTAATTAATCTATTTCTTAATAAAAAAATTATTATTTTAAATAAATAAATAAATATTAAATATAATCGGTTGGTTCGATTTGGTTCGGTTGGAATTTTTTCCAACCGAACTAGTCGGTTTTCGAATTTGAAAAACCTATCTAAACTGATTAAAATCAGTTTAGTTTAGAGTTGAGTCGGTTTGGTTCAGTTCGGTCGGTTTAGATCGGTTTTGTAAACCCCTAGACATACACTAGTCATTTATTAATTTTATTTATAAGATTCTTCATCTTTCTTAAATATTATTTTCATTTCTTATTCATCAGAGCATAACTCTCTCATTTTAACTCCAATTGAGGTGATTTTAGTGTCCATTTATAAGACAAACCTCTAAAACTCTTATGTTGAACATTTTAGTGAAATCATAAGGACTCTTAGAGTTATTACTCCTTCAAATTCAAAGTTATTTCTTCCCGAGTAGGTTCTGACCTCTACTTATTAATCCAATCATATCTCCATCCTATGGACTCTAAATTGAGTGATTCCAATGGGTACAAATTTGTGGGTCATATATCTATATTTTTCATGTTCACTATTTCTTTTAATTCCCTACAAATTCTTCCCAAAATTTCAAACACAGAAACTTACCTAAAAGATTCTTCCCTGGTTAACTAGTTTCTGACTACTACTTATTAATCTGACCATATCTTCCTAATATGGATTCCAAATTGAATGATTCCAGTGACTAAACATTCATGAGACATATATATATTATGTTAACCATTTCTTTTAGTTCCCTATATATTTTTCTCAGAAATTCAAACACAGAAACTTACCTAACAAATTCTTCCCTGGTTAACCATTTTCTGACCACTCCTTACTAATCGGACCATATCTCCCTCATTTAAACTCCAAATTGGGTGATTCTAGTGCCTAAAAATCTGAGAGACATATATCTACATTTTTCATGTTAACCATTGCTTTTAATTCTTAACCGATTCTTCCCAAATTTTAAATAATATAAGCATCCCTAGTTACTCCGAAATCCAATTTTCATAGCCTAGCCTTTCCTAAAGTTCTAGTTCATCCTTTTATTAAGCCCTCTTCCATTTTTATTTCAATTTCAACCTAACCATAGAATTATTCAACTCGATATTTAATTATATTTCTTACTTAATTTAACATATTCCATCATCCACTTTAAAAGAAAAACAGAATCAAATCATGCATCATTAAGGGTGTTTCTCAATAGAAATTTCTCATGGTCTTTCCTTAGGTGTTTAAAGCCATACTTAATTTACCAACCTAACAATCTTCCATCCATTTTACCACATCCCAATATGCATCACAGTAGTACAAAAATCCCTAAAAGTTCGCCACCCATAGCCATGCCTAAGTAGAAAATTTCCATACCAATATATGCATTCAAACATCCATTAGATGCAAGATAAACATGTAACATGATATAGCAACATCTATGGCCAATCATCAAAGTAGAAAATTTCAACAAAGTTCTAGGATCAAAATCCCATATAAATATTATAAATTTCAAATATTTTCTTCAAAAAGAGATATTGTTAAACCTACCTAAAGATCTCCTTAATTCACTTAGTGAATTCTCTTTTTTGTTTTCTCTTGAAGGAAATGGCAAGATTCTTCCCTTCCCTTAACTTTCTAGTAACTTAAATAAGAGAAGGATGGTGAGTTTTGAACCCCAAGGATGAAGAGAAAAGATGGATTCAAGTGGAGATTAACCTAACTTACCTTAAGTACTTAGTCCTCTAAACTTCTTCTTCCTTCCTTCCTTCCTCTCTTTCTCTCCTTTCCTCACTCTACCTCACTTCTGTTTTTCCCTCTCCCTCACTTGGATGAAATTATAATGTTATAAGAGTGGTTTTCTTTTAAATAAATTATCAAGTGGTCCTCTTTCCATAATTATAGGTCTACCTTATCACAATTAGGATGCACTTGGCTACTTTTTGGGAGAAGACAACTCATGTTCTTGTCTTCCTTTCCCTTAGTCAAGATATAAATAGCAAAAGGAGATTTGTATTTGAAAATCATGATAAAATATTCTTAAGACAAGGGACAAGGTTCCTTTGATTTAAGGATTCATTTCCTTTTTCTTTTGTCTCACTCAAGTATGATAGGTTTTCTTTTCTAGGTGGCAACTTTCCAGCCCTTGAGTCTTCCTTGCTTGGCTGAAATTATTTGTGTTAGATAAGGATGTTTTTTCGTAATTTCATGTATTATTACCTACTATATCAACACATGGCTTGCTAAAATTATTAGTGTATCATATAGATGTTTTGTCCTAATGCCATGCATTATTACCTACTATATCATCACATGGGTTGCTGAAATTATTAGTGTAAGATATAGATGTTTTGTCCTAATATCATGTGACCTAATCTTGATTATTATTACACTACTATTTCATCACATGGTTCTTGTAACAACTCCATTTATGTAAATGTAACAATTTTTTTTTTATATTTGTAAAATTCCATGAAGTTATTACTGCTTTAATTCTAACCACTTAACTCATAATAATAATTAATTTAACTAAGCATAATTGTTATTAACAGTGATACAATACTGAGTTTCCATACACACCATTATTTTACAAACATTTGTACAAAGGTCTAAAATATACATATTAGCCCTAATCATCTACGTAGACTACTTTCGGGGACACTGGTGCAGGTGGCAGCACCTCCACCGAAATCTCAGTCACATCTAGTACAGATATATCCGATATAACTGGTAGTTGCCCAAGGTAGGGCACCTCGATCTAACGTACGGCAATAATAAGTGTCATGGAGAAAATCTGCATAATTATTCTTCTGAACATGATATGGAAATATAGTGAGAATTAAATCCCAGTAAGTTCAACAATAAATCATAATTTACCATCAATATAGTTCATCATGTCATGTCCATCTGTATAAACTACAGAAAATATCTTTAGGTCACATGAATGCACTTTATCCATGCACATGAAAATTGTACAATTATGACATGTATGGCATAAATACTATTTTTCAGGATATCATATGATGATTATTAATTTATTCTCATATCAAGCTACGCCGGTCAAGGTGAGCATTTTCTACTCTCCGGTATGGGCTTTTCTCGCTCTGTCCGACATGGCTTACTTTCTCTTTCTTTTCTCATTAACATGATCATAACCGTTGGTAGGACGTCCCCTACTGGTGCACCACACGGATTGCCAAGTGACCGTGCTCATTTCTTTTCTTTTCACAATGATAGCCAAAAATATGCTTTCAATAACAAGTATATAACTATTACCAAAAATCATTAGTAATCATGCCATGAACATAACCATTTCAAATATCACTTTATAAAATATTTCCATGTCAAAATTTCACACTTAAGATGGTAAGAAGTTCATACAATGGCAATGGCTATGGCATATACTAGTCATTTATTATTTTCATTTATAAGATTCTTCTTCTTTTTTAAATATTAATTTTATTTCTTTATTTTCTTGATGCATGTTTTCATCCTATCTAACATTCTGTTACTAATTAGAGCATAACCCCCTCAATGTAATCCGATGTAGGTGATTTTAGTGTCAATTTAAAGATAAAACTATTATCTAAAACTATTATGTTGAACAGTTTAGTGAAATATTAAGAAATCAATGTGATATTAGTCCCTCAAATTACAGGTTATTTCTTCTCGAGTAGTTTCTGACCTCTACCTACTAATCTATCCATATCTCTCTCATAAAAATTCGAAATTAAGTGATTCCAGTGGTTAAAAATTCGTGACACATATATCTATAATTATTATGTTAACCATTCATTTTAATTCCCTACATAATGTTCCCAAAAATTAAAACACATAAGCTATCCTAACATATTCTTCCCTGATTAACTATTTTCTGACCACTGCTTACTAATCAGACCATATCTACCTCTTATGAACTCCAAATTGCATAATTCCAGTGGCTAAAATTCCACAACACATATATCTATAATTCTTATGTTAACCATTTATTTGAATTCCCTATAGGTTGTTCTTAGAAATTAAAACACAGAAGCTATCCTAACATGTTCTTTCCTGATTAACCATTTTTTGAATACTGCTTACTAATTAGACCATATCTACCTCATATGGACTCCAAATTGAGTGATTCCAGTGGCTAAAATTCTGTGACACATATCTATATTTCTTATGTTAACCATTTATTTGAATTCCCTATAGGATGTTCCCTGAAATTAAAATACAGAAGCTATCCTAACATGTTCTTTCCTGATTAACCATTTTCTGAACACTGCTTACTAATCAGACCATATTTACCTCATATGGACTCCAAATGGAGTTATTCCAGTGGCTAAAATTCTGTAAGAAATATATCTATAATTTTTATGTTAACAAGTTATTTTAATTCGCTACAGAATGTTCTCAGAAATTCAAAAACAGAAGCTTTCCTAACAGATTCTTCCCTGATTAACCATTTTCTGACCATTGCTTACTAATCGGACCATATCTACCTCATATAGACTCCAAATTGAGTGATTCCAGTGGCTAACAATCCGTGAGACATATATCTATAATTGTTATGTTAACAAGTTATTTTAACTCCTTACCGATTCTTCCTAGAATTTTAAAAATAGAAGCTTAAAGTTTTACCACCCATAGCCATACCTATATAGAACTATCTACACCAGCCTAAATATTCAAACATACATCACATGCAAGAATAATATGTAACATGATAAAATAACATCCATGACCAACAATCAAAGTTCTTAAGATCAAAATCCCATATAAATGTTACAAATTTCAAAACTTTTCTTCAAAATGAAATATTGTTAAACATACTTAAGAATCTCCCTAGCTCACTTAGTGATCAAGATTCCTCCCTTCCCTTAGCTTTTCTAGCAGCTTAAATAAGAGGAGGGTGAGTTTTTGAACCTCAAGGATGAAGAAGAAAAATGGATTCAAGTGGAGATTAAGTTAACTTACCTTGAGTACTTAGCCCTCTAGACTTCTCCTTCTTCTTCCTTCCTTTCTTCTCCTCTCTTTCTCTCCTTTCCTCTCTCTACCTTGCTTCTATTTCTCTCTCTTCCTCACTTAGACGAAATTAAAATGTTATAGGGGTGGGTTTTGCTTAAATAGACCATCAAATAATTCATCTTTCATGATCATGGGTCTACTTTATCACAAATAGGATACACTTGGTTGAATTTTTTGGAAAGCAAACAATTTATGTTCTTGTCTTCATTTTCCTTAGTCAAGATATGCATAGCAAAAGGAGATTTGTATTTTGAAAATTATAATGATATGTTCTTAAGATAAGGGACAAGGTCCCTTTGATTTAGGGATTCATTTCCATTTTCTTTTGTCTTAATCAAGTATGATAGGTTTGCCTTTTTGGGTGGCAAATTTCTAGCCCTTGAATCTCCATTATTTGGCTGAAATTTTTTGTGTGGGATTGAAATGTTTTGTCCTAATGCCATGTATTATCATACCACTTGCTAAAATTATGAGTGTAAGATATAGATGTTTTGTCCTAATGCCATGTATTATCATACCACTTGCTAAAATTATGAGTGTAGGATATAGATGTTTTGTCCTAATACCTTGTCACCTAATCTTGATTACACCATTATTTCATCACTTTATTTTTACTTTTATTTTTTCTCTTGGGTTTGGGCTCATTCTTGCCCATTTTCTTTACTTTGGTTAAAATTCTACCTTTCATAATGGGCTTGGTCACATTTTTATGATTTTTGGGCTATCGGTCCAATTTCTATATCCTAGTCCAAGTCTATGTTTTATTTCTTCCTTGGGCTATCCTATTGGCTTGCTAAAAATTCATGTGAGGTAGAAAGATTCTATATGAAGTATCCATAGTTGAAAGCCCAATTTATGGGTGGAGATACTAAACTTAGTAACTTTAACTCTTAAATTAGGAAAAATCACTCTAATCCAATCTTCTTGAAATTTTAATACCTTCACAAAAATTTATCTTCCTTACCTAAGAATTTCACCTTTCTTTAGTATATTTATTTCTAATATTTTCTCTTAGATTTTCTCTCCTTACCTATTCCATTAATGTTAGAACATTTATATGCATACGTAAGGTGAAGAATTTCTAAAGATTATATTTTCTTAGATATTTAAAAATTGTCTAATAAATCTTATTTCCTTAATTAAATATTTATGTACCTTTATTAATAAAAGAAAAGAAATTAGAGATGTTGCTTTGAATACTTTTGTACTTTTTTTAATACATGAAACGCAATTAGGGATATTACAGTTCTTATTTTTTCCTCTTGGATTTGGGCTCATTCTTTCCAATTTCCTTTGCTTTGGCTAAAATTCTACATCTCATAAAGGGCTTGGCCACATTTTAATGATTTTTGGGCTATCGGTCCAACTTCTATATCCTAGTCCAAGTCTACGTTATATCTCTTACTTGGGCTATCTAATTGGCTAGCTAGAAACTCATGTGAAGTGGAAAAATAAACTCTATGAAGTGTTCATAGGTGAAGGCCCAATGTATGGGTGGAGATGCTAAACTTAGTAACTCTAGCTCTTGAATTTGGAAAAATTACCCTAATCCAATCTTCTTGAAAATTTAAGACATTTACTTACTTCCAAAAATTTATCTTCATTACCCAAGAATTTTGCCTCTTTTTAGGATGTTTAGGTTTTCTGTCTTTACCTATTCCCTTAATGTTTGAAACATTTTCTATGCATACACATAAGGTGAAGAATTTCTAAGGCTTATATATTTTCTTAGATATGGAAAATTTGTTTAATAAGTTTTATTTCTTTAATTAAATATTTATGTACTTTTATTAATAAAAGAAACAAAATTAGGGATGTTACATTCTCTCTTACATAACAAGTTTTCTTCCTAAATATTATTTTATATGAATGTGATCTCAACTACCTCTTTGTATCACTATTTTTCTAATAGTTTTGGCAATATGTTCCCATTTCTAGTACATTTGGTAACATGACCCCATTTCATTCAATTATCACTACACATATACTTTGTTTTGTCTAAATACCTTGTTCTTTTTCTTTTCTAATTGCTCACTTTGACTCCATCCAAAATTGTATGATAGCTAATGGACAAGAGTTGGTTGAAAGTTGGGAACAGAGTTGATCGGAGGTACATAAAAGGGGTGGATGATTTTTTTGAGCGGGCATATAGTCAACCAAGGGTGGGCAGCAGAATTAGGTGCCCATGCAAAAAATGTACAAACGTGGTGTTCAAGGTTAGACATGAAGTACGGTTTGATATATTGAAAAATAGTTTTGGGCAATCTTATGAGGTTTGGGATTGTCATGGAGAAGTTTTAAGGATAACTTCATATCCCCTTGATGAAGGAATGATGAGGATGACATAATTGGAATGATACAAGATGCATATAGAGTTGCTAACGCAAAGGAGATTAACCCTCGGGTAGAAAACAATGATGAGCCAAATTTTCATGCAAGAAAGTTTTACGACTCACTGAAAGATGTCAAAACAAGTCTATATCCAAATTGTGATAAGGTGTCAGAGTTTTTGTTCATTGTTAGACTACTTAATTTAAAGTGTCTTAATCATTAGAGCGACAATTCTGTGGACATGTTGTTAGACTTATTTAAAGAAGTGATGCCAGAGGGTGTCCAAGTACCTAATTCCTACTACGAAGCCAAGAAGATTGTTCAAGAATTAGGGTTAGACTACACAAAAATATATGCATGTAAGAATGATTGCATTTTATATAGGAAAGAACATGCTACTGCACAATCATGCCTTAAGTGCAAGTTGTCTAGATGGAAATCAAATGGGCAGAAAGGCAACAAAGAAGCACACAAAGTGTTGCGATATTTTTCAATTAAGCCTAGGTTACAAAGATTATACATGGCAAGACACACTGCCAAAGATATGAGGTGGCATAGAGAAGAACATGTTGATGATGGTGTGTTAGGTACCCATTTGACTTCATTACCTGGAAGTCTTTCAATGAGCAACATCCTAATTTCACAGGGAATCCTAGAAATGTTAGGATGGAATTAGCAAGTGATGGGATTTAGCCATATGGAAACAAAAGTGTCAACCATAGTATCTGGCCACTTGTTCTTGTACTATATAACTTGCCCCCTTAAAAATGCATCAAAAAATCATACTTCGTGATGGAACTTCTTATTCTAGGCCCAAAGTCTCCGAGAAATGATATAGATATATATTTAGAACCAATGATTAAGAAACTTAAAGAATTATGGGAAGAAGAGATGGAGACATATGATGCTTATTCACAGTCAAATTTCAATATATGAGCTGCAATCATGTGGACAATAAATTATTTTCCTATATATGACAATCTTTCAGGTTGGTCCACAAAAGGAAAATTAGCATGTCCTTATTGCCACAAAGATACCCACTCTGTATCATTAAGAAGCAAGCTATGTTACATGGGCCATCGTCGTTTCTTACCAGCTAATTATATTTGGCATTGAAATAAGAGGGCATTTGATGGTAAAATAGAATATGATATTGCACCTACATATTTGACTGGTGACAAAGTGCTTGAACAACTAGAATTCTTGCCTAATGTGATGTTTGGAAAGGGTCAGAAACGAATGCGTGACCAATCAGGTCTTGCTTATAATTGGCAAAAAAATAGCATCTTCTTCCAATTGCCTTATTCGAAAACACTTCTACTATGACATAATCTTGATGTTATGCATATTGAGAGAAATTTGTCAGACAACATCGTGTCCACAGTGATGGATATGGTTGGAAAGACAAAGGACACAGTGAAGAGCCGGTATAATTTGGTGGATATGGGAATTAGGTCAGGTTTGCACCCTATTAAGGATGGAAATAATATTTTGCTACTAACAGCATGCTATGTGCTATCACTACAAGAGAAGTTAAAGGTTTACAACTTTTTGGCTGAGTTGAAGGTTCCTAATGCATTCTCTTCCAATATTTTAAGGTGTGTCAATGTTGTAGAAAGAAAGATATATGGACTAAAGTGTCACGACCATCACATTTTACTGTATGAGCTATTTTCAATTTGCAATTTATGGGTTTTTGTCTAAGGAGGTCAGTGATCCTATAGTGGAGTTGGCTCAATTTTTTAAGATTTTGTGCTCAAAATGCTTAACCATGGAAGACCTAGATTCAATTGAAAAACAAATTTCCCTTACCTTAAGTAAATTGGAAACTCTGTTTCCTCTAGCATTCTTTGATGTCATGGTCCGCCTACCAATCCACTTAGCAAGAAAGGCAAAGATTGCAAGGCCTGTCCAATACCGATGGATGTATCCAATTGATAGGTAAAATTATCAAACCTAGACTAATTTATTGATTTGTGTTTAGTATTAAAAATCTAATTAATTTGTCATTTTCATTTATAGGTATCTATGTACACTGAAATCATATGTTCGCAATAAAGCTCATCCAAAATGCTCAATTGCTGAAGGTAATTTAGCTGATGAAAGCCTAGTATTCTACTCAAGATATTTAAGTAATATCCTAACAAAATTCAATAGAGCTCCAAGGAATGATGATGAAAATATGACAGCTTGTCAGAGGTCGATATTTAGTCAAAGGGGACAGTTAAGAGGTGTCAGCAAATTAATTTTCCTCTCTAACAAAGAATTTGATCAAGCTTCTTTATACATACTACAAAATAGTGAAAAAATTTGGCTGTTCATAGATTATGTGCACTATAATTTGTTAACAATTAAATTATTGGTAAACCAAACTCTAATAAATGAAATGTCACAATTTGTAGGGAGCACAAAAGGGAGCTCCAAACACAAGCATCAAATGTTGATTCAAGGCACATTAAAGAGTTTCCTCAATGGTTTAATCGTCTAGTAAGTGTCTTTTAAGTGGGTTAACTAATGCATTATATTATATGTCATGTCATAATCTTTTGATGTTGTTAATTTTTAATAGGTTACGAAGCCAGGTTCACATTGGGGAAGAGATGATGAGCTACTTAGCTTAGCCATTGGTCCTCAGAGAGTAGTATATAGGTATACAACAATTTTGGTTAATGGATTTAAGTTTCATACAAGAAACTGTGAATCTCAAAGAAAAATCCAAAATAGCAGAGTTTTTGTGAGGGGAGATGATTTAGATCCTGAAAAGGAATATTATGACATCTTCGAGGATATTTATGAGCTTTCTTATCTGGGGTATAAGAAAATATATCTCTTTAAGTGTCATTGGTGGGATGTTGCTCATTTAGGAAGAGGATATAAAGTTAATAGATATAGATATACAAGCGTGAATTCTCGTTTTTCATTGAACACAAACGAGCCATTTGTTATGGCATCTCAAGCAGAACAAGTTTTCTATTTGAACAATATTGTTGAACGAGATTGGCTTGTTGTTGTGAAAACAAACCCCCCCATGACCTTTTCAACATGCCTTCTGAAGATGATGTAGGTGAATCATTGACTACTGAAGATGCTTACCAATAGGATGAGCTTGAACATAATGAGTTCATTTGTAATGACAACTAGAATGACATTGCAGTGGTATTATGGAGGGAGGATATTCAACCTCAAAGTGTTAGCCACTAGATTGAGGGAGGAAGTGTCAGGGAGGTTGACTTCATCAATGACAATGAAGAAGGGGAGACCACAGATAAAGAAAGTGAAGGAGAATTTTTATCTGAAGACTCTATACGAAATGTTGTGGAATGTAATGGGTATATATAATGCACGATATCCTTGTTAAAAATACTAGTTTAATTTAGTGTAAAACATTGTATCTATAATATACATATTATTGGTAAATATAATCTATGTGAAATGTTATAGAATGTAATAGGTATATACTTTTTCATTCCACATTTTGTTTTGTATTGGATTCTTTTCATTTTTTGTCTGAGGTATTGATCACTGACAACATGATCTGTCTATTTGTAGTAGGTTGATTTTTGAATATGGCAGGAAGAGGAAGATGTGGACATGGTGGTCGTAGGTATATAAGTGTCAGACATGGTGGTTCTAATGAAGGAACCCCACTGATGTGTATATAGCCCTGTCTTAAAGAGACTGAGGCACAACTCACACCACCAACCTCTCGACGTCCAATTAGCAGTTCAGGTATGTAAATAAAATACTTTACAAAGAAGTCAGTTATGATTTCTTATTCTGTGCCTAATATCTTAGTTCATTATGGTTCACAGCTTCTTGCAGCATAGGCCAAAATGTAAGGGGATAATACAAATGTATTAGTATAGACTTGAAGACCAAAAATAGACAAAAAATCCAATTTGTGATCCTTGACAATATCCTTCAAGCCATGGGAGACGAATCAAGAGATCTTGTCAATTATATTGGACACATAGCACGATCCACTTGTCCTTTGAAAGAGAGAGACTGGACCAAAATTTAGGAAGTGTGAGGAACAGATCCTATTGCAAGTGAAGGTAATAACTAGCATAATTGTTTGTCAAACTTATATCCAATTCTTGAATTTAACAACTTTGAGTTTATTGTTGTAGAAAAATTTTGAGGTCGGTACAAGTATGGAATGGCGATTTGATGCGTTCATCAATGTCACCACACAAAGATTGTACAAAAATTAGAGGAATCACTTGTACATCTTCTACTCCAAGTACAACATCGATGGGGAGAGACTAGCACATCCACCTCCCACGATCGACGATGATGAATAGAGGCACTTGGTTAGTTTTTTTTGGCTCAGATGATTTTAAGGTATTATGTAATACCATATTTAAATAGTGCTCTATTATTAAATGTACAATGAAACTACTTATGAAGTTACATGCAGGGCAAAAGTTCAACAAATGCATAGAACAGGGGTAAACAGGAAACAAAACATACGTGTGGTTCTCTATCGTTTGCAGAAGTTGAGAAATTAACGGTCAGACTTTAGAATAACTTATTCTTATATATAAATTTATATGCATGTTTTATTAATCATTATATGACAATTATGTTTTATTGTAGAGAAATTTTGAAACTGGAGATAAGGCTCCAATTAACCAAATATGAGAGATACAATATACCCGTAAATCGAAAGAAAGGGAAATTATATGGTCAGATGCAAAGTCCCAAGAAGTTCATGTATACTTAAATTTTATTAAGTTTTACCTAATGTAATTTATATTTCTTGTTTTAATTCTAACTCCATCTTGTTTTAAGCGTACGTCCAACTAAAAAAGATTGTAACCAAGCAATCTCAAGAAGACACTCCTACTATGACCAATAACTAAATGTTAACTCGAGTTCTTGGTCAAAGGACGGGGTACTTTCGCAGTAAAGAATACGGGGCTAGACCTCCCACTAAGAGAGTTGTTAACCAAATCACTCCCCAACACCTTTAAGAGCAAGAGAGGAAAATAGGTGAAAAGGTTGCTACAGAATTAGTGAAGAGATGAGACTATAAAAAAGAAAGGATGCAAGCACAGTTTGAAGAAAGACTACAGTCACAGATGACCTCTTTAATCACATCTCTTTAACATGTACTAATATGTATATACTGCACAATAATATTTGAAAAGTCAGAAGATATGCTTGTCATTTGATTGTCTTGTTGAAGTCAGAATATATGCTTTTGGTTAGTTGAATTATTGGCAAATTGAACTGGGCAAAACTTTGCAACCTATCTTGTCATCTTTTGAACAAGCAATATATATGAACTTCTTGCCAAGTCTTGTCACCTTTTTGATGTGGTGTTAACAAAATATGACATTATACTGATTACTATAGGTTTTTATGGATTGTCATCTGTTATGACTTATGAAGAGAATTGGTAATTGTTTTATAATGAGAAGTGGCGATAATTTGATTGTCATTTTGAACTCACAATATATGTTTTGTACTGATTTGCTCCCACTCTAAGAATTCAAATATGTTGCATGGCTTGCCTTGTACTAATTTGCCCCATAAATATTTTTCTTCAGGTTTAGCTTATACATATGTGTTTGTGTGAACAAGCAATATATATGAACTTCTTCCTAGGTTTTGTCACCTTTTGACGTGGTGTTAACAACATGCGACATCGCATTGATAGATCAGATTTTTTTTGATTATTTCATTCATTTTCCCCTTTTATTCTCCCTGATTGCTATAGATTTTTATGGATTGTTATCTGTTATGACTTATGAAGAGAATTGGTAATTGTTTTATAATGAGAAGTGGCGGTAATTCGATTGTCATTTTGAAGTAACAATATATGCTTTGTACTGATTTTCTCCCACTCTAGGAGAATTCAAATATGTTACATGGCTTGCCTTGTACTGATTTTCCCCATCGATATTTTTCCTCTAGTTTAGCTTATACATATGTGTGAACAAGCAATATATATGAACTTCTTGCTACATTTTGTCATCTTTTGACGTGGTGTTAACAACATATGACATTACACTGATAGATCAAGATTTTCTTAATTAGTTTCTTCCTTCTTCATTCTTATTGTCCCTAATTGCTATAATTTTTTATAGATTGTTATATGTTATGACTTATGAAGAGAATTGGTAATTGTTTTATAATGAGAAGTGGCAGTAATTTAATTGTCATTTTGAAGACACAATATATGCTTTGTACTTTTTCTTTTTCTCCAAGGAAAATCTTTTTCTTTTTTTGATTTCATTGTATTTTTGCAATGGTTTTGCTTCCTCTAAAACATATGGTTAGGTTTCAGATAGTTAAATTGTTTTCTCACACTAGAAGAATTCAAATATGTTGTATGGCTGTAGCAATGAGTGAATTTTCTCTTAAGAATTATGTGGTCGCTTGATTTTTGCTTTTGTTGGATGGTTTTGTGCATAGTTGAATTTTTTCTCCGAACAAGAAAATAATAGGGTGGCTTCTAATTATTTGGTCTGAACTTATACTGTCTTTTTTTGGGACAAACTTGAAGTATAGATAGAGGAGATTAGCATTTGAAACTTAAGACAAACAAGCCTAGAATCCTATCAACCCATGGCCATATATGCTTTATTATAATTTTCTTATTAATGTTTTTGTGATTTTACAATGCTGTAGATAAAATTGACCACTCTATTAATCTGTCATGCTTAATACTTAGTGAGAGTGAAGTAATGACTAAATTAGTCATTATTATGTGCATAATGTTAGAATTTTCATATGTTATATTAACTTTGTTAAATTTGGTCATATGAATAGAGACAAATTCCGCTGGGCCTTATGAGAAGTGCTACAATGCAACACCATCTCGTGTGAAAATACAAAAAAAATTAACAGAGGATTTAGTGATGACTTTAGTCGTCACTGAATCTATTATTAGCGGCGACAAGACTAAGTCGCCACTGAAAGGTTACATAATTTCAAAAAAAATTTATCCACATTTTAGTGGCGACATTCCTCAGTCACCACTAAAAGTTACATTTAGTGGCGACTAAGTCATCACTAAATTGTAATTTTCAGTGACGATTTAATTAATCGTCACAAAAAGGTTAGATTTAGTGACAACTTTAAAGGGTCGTCATGAAATACCTAGATTTAGTGGCGACTTAATCTCCATTGAATATATACTTTCAGCAATGATGTTTCTGGATCATCACTGAAAGCGTCATGGACGCATTTATTTGTAACCACTTGGTGACGACTAAAAGTCATCACTCAATGTATTCAGTGACGACTTTTTTTACCTTCAGTGATGACTAAAGTCGCCATTGAATGTTAGTTTTCTTGTAGTGAGGGTCCAAAAGCCACCAAAAAACTTGTCACTAGTGTTATATCTACTTAATCCCATTTTTTTATGTTTATTAAATAAGTATTGTTACCTCGGTTGACGCTAATTGATGATAAACCAATGATTCGGTTTTGAGGATCGTTAATTGTTAAATATTGTCAATTCTTTATTTTTTCTAAGTCCTTAAATGGAGAAATAGTGAGTTTGGTGAAGTACTTCAACTTTGACTGAGGTCAATATAGGAGGGGTTTCTTTTTAATGGAACCCCCTCTGTATGGGTTTAAAAGACTTTTATTGACCATATGATTTGGGGACTCTTTTTAAGTTTTTTTTAATTGTTAAATATTCTCAATTCTTTGATTTTTGTGAGTATTTAAAACGGTAAATAGATGAATTTGGTGAAGTGATGCAATTTTGAGTAACGTGAATATTGTGGGGGTTTATTTTTGCTTATCTTATCATGGATCTTGTTCAAAAATGGAAATACCTATTGACTTTGATTTATTTTATTTTTGTGTCTTTCATTGAAATGATGCACACTTTGGGAGCTGGCAATGCAAATTTAGGCAAGAAATTGAGAGCTCTTGGACCATGGGGAAGAAGTAAGGAAGTAAATGGGAAATGGGTTTTTCTTCTTCTACCTTATATTCAATTGGTTGTAATATTTGAGATGAATGTCATCGAACACAAAACACACACCAATATATATACACACACTAATATATGTATGTTTTTTATTTTTATTTTTATTAGAGTTACCATATGCAAGCTTTGGATCTCCCACAAAAAGATAAGATGTCAACCAATGGATCATAGGTACTGTCTCCAATTAGATCTAGTTTAATAAAAATTGGATTCCAACAGTTTATTGTTCTTTTTTTCTCTTTTAAGAACTCATAAATATTTGAAAATTTCAACAACAAAAAAGGAAATATTTTTTCCAAAAATCCAAAAAACATTGAAATTTTGTTCAAAATCTAAAAAAATAAAAATATTTGTTTCAAAAAAATAGAAAAAAAATTTCAATTTTTTTTTCTAAAATATAAAAAAAATAGAAATTCTTTTTTTTACAAAAATTCAAAAAATTGAAAATCTCTGTTTAAAATCTGAAAAATAGAAATTCTTTTCTTTTAAAAAAAATCTAAAAATAAAATATAAAATATATGGGTAAGGAAGGTAATGGTTTTCCAATTAAAATTAATCAAACTCACTTAGGACTCTTTCTATCTACCATGGCGACTTTGAATCTTTTCTCTCATGAAAAAATAATAATAATTTAAAAGCAACCAATTCATCTCATAGTTTTCTACTCATACAAACTATATAGAATTTTGATTCTTTCACTCCGATCATAAGTCTTAGATCCTCTCTTAGGTCAGGTCTATCTTTGTAAAGAACTTTTTTATTTTATTTTCTTTTTCTTTTTCTCCTTCCTTTGTATGTCTTTGATAAGGGTAATCAAAATATAAATTAAGCAATATAAAATTTTGTATAATTATCTTAGGGTAACCATTTTAAAGAATGGGTGTCGTAGGGTGCGTATTATCTTTCTTACGCACAATCAACTTTCTAATTCTATTTGGTTCTCTTGCTTTCAAATCAATTTTTTCAAAAATTTTCATTTTGAAACGTTTTTTGATGGTGACTCCATTGGAAAAAGACTTTCAAAATTTTTTTTCAAATTTTTTTTTTCAACTCCACTATGGCATCGCATAGATTTCCTTGTGCGACAAGTGTCACAGATAGGATTAGGTTTCAAGCTTCGCTTAACTCATATAGTCACTTGTCACTTCTTGTCTTTCCAATTTTTAGGGTGATCATCAATTTGATTTGGTTAATTTTTGAGCTCAAAGAAATCAAATTGAATACAAATTTTTTTGTAAAAAATTAGACTTATTCCATTTGGTTAAAATATGTGGAACCAAACTTACACAAAAGCAGTTCGATTTGATTTAATTTATCAAATTTTATTTTTCTTGTTGGGGTTCGGCGCTTCTGCTAGTCTTTTCTCTCGTTAGCCATTTAAGGCTTTTCTTTTTTCAATGTTGGCTTTTAAATACAGCCTATTGACCTGAAAGATCATTCTAGGAACTTTTTTAATAGTTTTCCTGCTGAGTATTAACCGGGCCAGCAATTATTCTCAAGTTCACTATTTTATGTTCTTCCAAATTTGTGTTCTTGAAACATGCATGGCAGTGTTATATAGTGCCAAGGGGAAATGGGGATTACTGGTGCAGCTCTTTTTATATTCCTAATCAAATGGATATAAACTACATTTTAATAATTCACGCAGCACCCAAAAATGGCCTTAAAAAGGTTTGATATTAACACACTCACAGCCAAGCTACTTACTATTCCAACTACCAGCGGATAGACATATCACATACGAACAAATGAAAAGCAAAGTTAAGAGTTTCAATGCAAAATGATGAATCAATAAATGAAAGAATCGAAATTGTGTTACTATGTTGTATATACCTTGATAAATACAATTCAAAAACGTTTGGTAATTCACCAAAAACATCTCAGTCACGACTCAGATGGAAAAGCAAAGGATAAAGACTTATAAAGGATAAAGGAAACAACTGTCAAAAGCTTCACTGTAACCTTGGCTGTTATTCATCTTTCTCTGTTAATGTCCTAATGCTTTACTGTTTACACCTGTTTTGCAAAAAGAGAAAAATGAGAAGCTACAAGTCCGTCCCTAAACAATGATCCCCCAATCTCTTACACTTTAACCAGCTTTCTCTCCGTTTGTTAAACTTTAACGATGGTTAGTCTTACACGGTGGTTATTAGAAACTATAGTTAAAGCATGTTCTAATGATGATTTTAACGATGGTTAGTCTTACACTTTAACTATAGTTTCTAATAACCACCGTTAAAACAAATAGTTTATTTATTTTATCTCTTGAATTTTATAAAAAATAATACAAATATTCACAAGAAAATTAAATTAGCAAGTAAGAGTCAAATTTTGAAAAAAATTGATATTCAATTAACATTTGAATTATAATTCATGTTGCATAATAACATAAAATATACAATAAAAATATAAATTAACTTTTAGAGTTTTGAGGAAGATACTGTTCACTAATTTGATCACTGGAGGCCTAAAAATAAAACATATATATGTTTTTAGTAAATAGTAAAATGAATTGCATAAATATTCTTTTTTAAAATTCAACTGAGATTTTAAAAATTTACCCTTAAACTCTAACTCGATATAAATGCAATTTCAAATGGCACTTAGCCTTGGTAGTTATGGAGTAGGAAAGCCATAGATGCTTCCATCTATCGTTGTCATGCAACTATTATGTCTTATGTGTCACTTATTTGGTCTCTCATTCAGCCTCACATTCTGTTCGTTCATCTTTTCGTCGTTGTTGTTTGACCTCCCATTCCTCCATCATTGCTTTAAGTTTAGCCACCTCATTCTGTAACTCCTAATAAAATAACCCATATTCTAAACTTGACCTAGCACAGGCAAGCCCAAAGACTTAGGTTAGGAAAACACTCAATCCATACCTCGAACTCGCTTTGAGTCCTCTTTACTTTATAGAGCTCTAGCCAATGATTCATCACTAGAAGAAGAGTCCTTACACTGAATTGAGGCAAATTTTTCTTATAAATTTGAATAGAGAGAAATAATAAATCTTGTTAAAAATATATTATCATAATCAAATCAGATCGTAAAACTTTATTTTGACAACATTTAAACACTTACACATATAGCTTTAGCTTTATGATCAATATATGATCCGTTAACCCTTTTATGGATTGTTGTTCATACATCTCTGTGTCACTGCAGTCATAGCCTACAATGTCACGACCTAGATTTTATTTGAACACGAGACCGGCACGAAATGAGAATTTCTCCCCACTCCGTAAGCCTAACTGTCTCATTCTGAATCTAAGTCTCGATAACCAGTTTGGTTTAGCATGTGATCACATAATCACTCTGTAAAAATTTACACACATATAAAACATAAATAAAGATCTAACTTAAAAAATGTATCGATTACATTTTTCATTCCTTGTTACACATATACATTTTATATTTTTCTCGCACATCAAAAATGAAGATCCTGCTTGTGGTAATGTGGAGCAACTCTAGAGTACAAATACATAAGACAACAAGAAAGAAAGCCCATCAAGATAATTTTGGGCTCACTTAGGAAATTTTACTGTTTTGGCACATGCCTTCAATTTTAACCTTATCTGAAAACATTTAAAAAAATGGGATGAGTCTTGCGACTCAATGAGTAAATAACACAGTTATAACATGTAGAAAAATTATCTTACATATTAGGTTATGATTCAGCTTATGAATATTTTAAAGTATTCTTACTAGTTTTGTTTACTTATTCTCATTAGAAATAGGTTATGAATAGTATCTTTATTTTTAAACTTCAAATTCATACTTTTGATAATTCATTTACCTTGGTTTAACCCAACCTTTTATTTTTCCTTATCTAGTTTCATTATCTTATACATATAGGCCTCTAAGGGACCCCTTAACTTTTCTCAATCGCTTTCCTTCATTGTTCCTCCTTTAAGTAGACAATTAGACATTTCTATGTGCAAACCTTTGCACACACTGTAACAAATGGGCTAGATCCACTTAATCATTTTTCTTAAAATTATGTCACTATACTATTATGCTCTTATGCCATATAAAAATATCATGTGTTATTTATGTACATATAAATATGTATTTAATACTCAAGCTATATATATTCAATAGTATAATTAAAGTAAAATAATTATATCTTCCAATTTTATACTTTAATTATTATTATTATTATTATTATTATTTTTATTTAGAGTATTTTTATTTAGTTTAGAGGATTCCAATCTAGAAACATCTCAACATACTCAAGCACATAGCTAGATAAGGAAAAAATTACCACATTACTCAAGCACACAGTAAGGGTGGGTAAATTATCACATACATGTTTTATTAGAGTTCAAACTCCCTTCCGTACTTTTTCGGTGTATGATTTGTCTAAACTCAGCATCTTAGCTTATGTTTGTCCTACCACCGTCCAAGAGGACATGCGAAGGGACCCTAAAATGAGTATTTCCCAAGCACATAGCAATAAAACGAGTAAATCACCATATTCTCATCATTCATATCATAAGATTGGGAGGAGTTCCCCTCAACTCCATAACCTTTCCATATGATGACTATCTTAAACACACAGCAATAAAAGGGGTAAATCGCTACATTCTCATCATAGGTAACCAGGCCAAATGTCACTGACTACTAGAGGAGATATAACTCAACTCCATATTTATTTTCAATTTAATCCTCATATGCCCTTTCGCACAAGGAGCTAGCAACTCCCTTGCTAACTAGGGTTACAAGGTGCACCAAGACTAACTATCTTTGCCGCTAGCTGATACTATTTTCGAAAAGGAATCTAGTGTAATTATTATTAATCTTATTTAATTATTTCTTTGTTTTCAAGTTTTAAGATATTAATCAATATTTGATAATAACACATCATCATACTCATTATATCCTTAATGGATATTTTATCATCACTGAACATCAAATTCAATACTCATAATATTTAACCATATAACTTCCATTCATTTTTTTTATTTTTTTTTACTTATAAAGCGTACATATAAATATCCATACGCCTATGTAAACCAAGAAATTTTGTTTTGATAGTTATATCTCAATTTTTCATTATTTTCAATCTTATAATCATATATCATTGCTTATTAATTCAATATCCATTAGGATTGCCAACATTAAATATTATCTTTCATTCTGGTACGCAAACATATTCACATACATATATATATATGGTCATAGTATAATATCATATATTGCGTGAGATCATGATATTAAATTCTTCAATTAAAACCTTTCACGCCTTTGACATTTCATACTTTTGGGATAAAAATACGCGATACATTATACATATATAACATATTCTAATAAATTCTCAAACCATTATGGATCATCTTTACTAATATTTGAACTATCCTCAAATTTGTATATTTATATCCATAAGTCGATATAATTAGGAACCATACATATAAAAGAATATATATACATCCATATAGGGTAACCAACTTTTCTTATTCCAGACTTCTACCAAGTCATCTTTGATTCTCACGTGTTAATATCCTCCCATGAATCTCAAGCCTTTGTTACTTTCATTACTAAAAGCATATCATTCTAGTTCCTATCAATTCCGTTTAACTAGTCTGTTCGTTCTAAAAATACTTTCCTCAACAATTATTCACACATAAATTCTCAATCTCGACGTAATTCATATCCTAAATACTAGATTCAATTTAGCATGGTATAAATCCTTAATACAAATATCTTGATTACTTTACATTATTTTCGGACATGGTTCTTAAAATATTCTTCATATTTCTAAATTAAGAGTTTAAAAATTAATTTAAATCCTACTTCTCATATTTTATTTTTCAAGAACTTCAATACCACTAATTCATTTTATTACATTCTTCAAAACACCATAAGCCATCAACTGTCTATTCCTTTCACATAGAAATTTTTATACAGTTCGGTGTCCAAACTCACTATTTTAAATTATGACTAGTCTAATGACCAACTTCCTCCAAACTTTTCTCCATTAATCACTATCAACAAATTGAAATCGCTAATTTCCTAATTTTTTCTTACCTATCCTCAAATAAACCTAATATGCTTAAATCTCCCTCTTATGACACTTTCCCATCACTAGTCAATCCTTAAGCAATCATAACATATCTTACTTTCACCATTCCTAACATGTCTATTACCTATCCATCTCAATTCACTTCTCACGCATTCATATATTTTAATAACATACTATCCAAATATCAAACATAGTCACAATCTCAACATACGAAAATAGTCATAAATTTACATTACGTAACCATATTATACAATTTATAAATTTAGAGACAAATTATAATTCTTTTCTCCATGCATAATTTATGTGATTTACTCACCAATTTGAAGCTTCAATTAGACTAACTTTTTCTCGCCTCTTTTCAAATAAAATTGATCACCAACACTTCCAAATTATGCTAATCAACTTAGTTATTTTGGAATTCAAAAATTTATTGCGCAGGTATTGTTCACGTAGGTAGAACACTATTCACAGTTCCTATTTATCCGAGAAAAATTTCATGATTTAAAGCTTCAAATCATATTATCGAACCAAAAAAACATGCATACTACAACAACCTTTTTTTTTATTATTTGACCTTTGCTTACTAATCGGACAATATCTACCTCATATGGACTCCAAATTGAGTGATTCCAGTGGCTAAAAATCCGTGACACATATATCTTTAGTTCTTATGTTAACCATATATTTTAATACCCTACAGATAATTCTCAGAAATTAAAACACAGAAGCCTAAAATTTTGCCACCCATAGCCATACCTATGCAGAACTTTCTATACCAACCTAAGTATTCAAACATACATCACATGCAAGATCAATATGTAACATGATATAGCAACATCCACGACCAATCAACAAAGTTCTAAGATCAAAATCTCATATAAATATTATAAGTTTCAAAAGTTTTCTTCAAACAGAAATATTGTTAAACTTACTTGGAGCACTTAGTCCGCTAGACTTCTCCTTTCTCTTTCTTCCTTTCTTCCTTTCTTCCTCTCCTTTCCTCACTCTACCTTGCTTCTATTTTTCCTCTCGCTCACTTGGACGAAATTCTAATATTGTAAGGGTGGGTTTTACTTAAATAGACCCTCAAATAATTCACCTTTCATGATCATAGGTCTACTTTATCACAATTAGATTACACTTGGTTGAATTTTTGGAAAACAAACAACTTATGTTCTTGTCTTCCTCTTCCTTAGTCAAGATATGCATAGGAAAAGGATATTTGTATGTTGAAAATTATGATAATATGTTCTTAAGATATGGGACAAGATTCATTTGATTTAGGGATTTATTTCCTTTTTCTTTTGTCTTAATCAAGTATGATAGATTTTCTTTTTTAAGTGGCAAATTTCTAGCCTTTGAATCACCATTATTTGGTTGAAATTATTTGTGTAGGATAAAGATGTTTTGTCATAATACTATGTATTATTACCCGCTTGCTAAAATTATGAGTGTAGGATATTGATGTTTTGTCCTAAATTCTTGTATTATCATACCACTTGCTAAATTTTTGTCTTAATGTCAAATCACCTAATCATGATTACACCATTATTCCATCACTTTATTTTTATTTTTATTTTCATTTTTCCTCTTGGGTTTAGGGCACATTCTTGCCCATTTTCTTTACTTTGGTTAAAATTCTACCTTTCATAATGGGCTTGGTCACATTTTCATGATTTTTGGGCTATCAGTCCAATTTCTAAATCCTAGTCTAAGTCTATGTTTTATTTCTTCATTAGGCTATCCTATTGGCTTGCTAAAAATTTATGCGAAGAAGAAAAACTCTATATGAAGTGTCCATAGGTGAAAGCCCAATTTATGGGTGGAGATACTAAACTTAATAACTTTTACTCTTAAATTAGGAAAAAAAATTACCCTAATCCAATCTTCTTGAAATTTTAAGACATTTACTTCACAAAAATTTATCTTCCTTACCTAGGAATTTCACCTTTCTTTAGCATGTTTATTTCTAATATTTCCTCTTAGGTTTTCTTTCTTTACCTATGCCATTAATATTAGAACATTTCTATGCATATATGTAAGGTGAAGAATTTTTAAGGAAAATATCTAAAAATTACAGGATGTTACATTCTTCCCCCCTTAAGAAATTCGGTCCCCGAATTTCAATCCATCCTACCACATGTAGGGAAAGAAATTAAGGTATTATTCAGAGTTACCAACCTTATTACCTAAATAATTAGGGAGATCTTTTCTGTATAACATCTTTACTTTTTAATATGTCTATTCACTTGAGTGATTTTACCATATAACTTAACCATAAGGATTTCTTTCACTCATAAGTTCTTCAATTTATATCCTCTAGCTCGCATGGATATATCTATGGGTCAATATTAGAAAACACACACATAAATGACATATTCACCTTCATATTGGGTAACTATCTTTTCTTATTCTAAACTTCTATCAAGTCATTTTTGTTTTGTTTTCATATATCAACATCATCCCCTGAATATCATCATCTTAATCTATCATCTATTTTTATCCTCAAATCCTTTAATCAATATGTTAAACATACGTAGCAATAAATCCTTCAAACCTTTAATAACGTTTATCTACCATTGACACATGTCTAATAATTCCAACTTACCTCATCACAGTAATTCTATACAAGCTTATTAACACCATTAAACTCATTGTCAAAAATTTTAATTATTTCTTCTATCATATCCAAAAGCACCTCATTCTAGCTTATGTTAATCTCATTTAATTCACCCAATCATTTCAAGAAGATTTTTCCTAACAATTACTCATACATAAATTCTCAATTCCAACATAATTCACATCTTAGATACTAGACTCAATTTAGCATGATATAATCCTTTAACACATATATCTTGATCACTTACATTATTTTTGGACATGGTTTTCAGAATATTCTCTATATTTCCAAATTAAGAGTTCAAAGACTAACTTAAATCCTACTTCCTATATTTTATTCCTCAAGAACTTCAACACCACTAATTCTCTTGATTACATTCGTCAAAACACCATAAGACCATCATCCGTCCATTCTTTTCAAATTTTTCATTACTTTAACCTACTAACAACTTAGTCACCATAATAATTGAGTTTCAAAGAAAATAAATTAACTTTTCTTTTAATGTAAGAAAAGAATCTTGCATAAATATTAATGTAGGACAATGCAGTAGAACAGACGAAAAGTATAATAAAGAAAGGTGCTAAAATAGAAAGTCAAAAGTTTGGACAAAACATTAGAGAGAGTTAAAATCGGTGGCCGTAAGGTTTGAATATATGTGCCAAAATCTACTTTAAATCTATTGGTATTCGGTGGAAAGATATCACATGGAAAAAGAAACATTTTTGAGCTTATAAAAGTTTGTGAAAATCAAAGAATACGTAGTTAACAGGTAGGATGCAGTTGATTGCTTCAAAATAGATGTAATCAATCAACTGTCAAATAACCAGTCCAAATTAAAATTTCTCAAAATAGCTAGTCGACTTAATAATACCAATAGTCAACTGGCAAAAATATTGAAAAAACAAAATAAATCATTTGATTGTCCTTCTTCAACAACTAACTTGTTTACATTTTCACTTTCTTTTGTTTTTTTTTTCAATTACGCCTATCACTTACAACTTCTCTACAAGAATCAAGACATCAAGATTTCATCAAAGACAAATTTCTGATGATATCTTAACCTTATTCTCTTTATATGCCTAATATGAGCGACTATCACGACTACTATACATATACATACTTGCCGTCATTTTAGAAAATTTCACCTTCAATTTAGCTGATATCCACCAATTACTCACATAACTGTTCTAATTATTCCTGGCCTATTCGCATAGCTATCATAAGTATGCCATTCTCCGAGTTCTATAAATGCACACGTTAGTATCTTTATCTTCTTATACTCCAAGTTAGGGTGTGTGCAACTATGGAGGGAATTGCATTTGGTCAATTTCGAAATATTTGTGTCTTTTGTGGTTCCAGTCCTGGAAAAGATGGAGAATATGTGAAAGCTGCACAAAACCTGGGTATGGTACTGGCCAGAAGAAAAATTCATTTAGTCTATGGTAGAGGTAACCGTGGATTAATGGGATGTGTGTCTACAGTTGCCCATGTAGGAGGATGCCAAGTTCTAGGTATTATTCCTACAGCTATAGCTGCATCTAACATCGTAGGAAAGACAATTGGGGAACAGTTTAGGGTAGCTTCCATGCATGAGCGTATGGCTAGAATGATGAGCAATGTTGATGCCTTCATTACCTTACCAGGGGGTTTTGGTACTTTAGAAGAAATTTTTCAAATAGTCTCTTGGGCACAACTAAATATGCATCACAAACGAATAGGTTTGTTAAATGTTAACCACTTCTTTGATGGTTTGTTGTCTTTCATTGATCATGCTGTGGAACAAAGGTTCATCTCACACTCAGCACGACGAATTCTCATCTCAGCTTCAAATGTTGAGAAGTTGATTGATGCTTTACAAACATATGTTCATGTACCTGATCCAACTATTACTCAAATAGAATGGACGGCAGATAACCGCAGGAAGTGTAAATTGGATTTGGATCTTCATTTTTAAATGTAGTAAAACGTAGCTATTATTGTACTACTTTTACTTTCTTAGAGTCTACTTGGATACCATATTTACCAACCATACTCCTTTAAAATTGGTAAAACTATCTTTGAATGTTGCTTATGATCCTCTGAACTTTTGAAATATTCTAGTATATCATCAATAAAAACAAACTGATCCAGGGATGACCTAATTACTATTCATTAAATCTATGAATGCAGCTAAAATATTTGTCAATTTAAATGACATCACCAAGAACTTATAATGCCCATAATAAGTCCTAAAATAAAATTTTCGTACATCCTCTTCTCTTATCCTTAATTAATGTTACTCATATCCCAAATCAATTTGTGGAAAAATATTGAACACCTTATAACTAGTCAAACAGGTAATCTATACGAGGTAATGGGTTTTTATTCTACATTGTCACCTTATTTAACTGTCTATAATCTATGCATAGTCATAGTGATCCATCTTTCTTTTCCAAAGATAGAACTGGAGCACTCCAAAAAAAAGTATTAGGGCATTTAAATCCCTTGTCTAACAAGTTTATAACAAATTTTTTTTTAAATTCAATCGATATCATTCTATATAGGGACATAGATACTAGTTGGGTTCTAAAGAGTAAATCAATATCAAATTTTCGAATTGTCGTGGCAAGGTTGCGCAGGGTTTCCTCCGCATTGTTTGCTGGATTCCTCCTTGATGGTGCCATTTCCTACTGGGGCAAAAATAAAGTTATACTGGTATTGAGGTGATCAAGCCCAATAGTTAGTTTCAAAAAAATATTTAACAGCAGTCATAACACCAACTCAGCATATAGATAAGAAACACTAGTAATTTCTTACCTATATGAAATCACTGATCCCCTACACAGCACTACCACAACATACTCAAGATACTATAACATCAATTCAGATAACCAACCACCCACTGGCCATCTAGAATCGACCTGCTCTGATACCAATTATGTAACAACCTTTTTTTTTCTTTATTATTATACAATATTGAGTTCACATACACGTCATTAATCAAAACGTACATGCAACATATCAAACACATAGATATTTATATTTACATCTTATTTATTTTGGTTGACCAATTCTGGAGATACAGGTGCGGGTGGATGCACTATCACCAGGATCTGAGCCAACTCGACCACAAACATCTTATTTGATTCTAAGATCTGCCCAACATAAAGTAATTCGATCCAATGTGCACTAAAAGCCAGAGCCATAGAAAAAGTTGCATAACTAATTTTCTGAACATGATATGGATATATAGTGAGAATTAAATCCCAGTAAGTTCAACAATAAATCATCATCAATATAGCTCATCACGTCATGTTCAGCTATATAAACTACAGAAAATATCTTTGGTCACATTAATGCATTATATCTATACACATAAGAATCATACAATAATGATATGTATGACAGGATTAACTATTTGCAGAATATCATATGATGGCCATCAACTTATTCTCATTTCAAATTACCCCGGTCAGGGTGAGTATTCTCTACTCTCTGGTACGGGCTTTTCTCGCTCTGTCCGACATGGCACACTTTCTCTTTCTTTTCTCATAATCATAATCATAACCGTTGGTAGGGTGTCCCCTACTGGTGCACCACACGGATTGCCATGTGATCGTGCTCATTTCTTTTCTTTTCACAATAATAGTCAAAAATATGCTTTCAATAACAAGTATGTTCATCAAAATATAACTATTACCATAAATCATTGGTAATCATGCCATGACCATAACCATTTCAAATATCACTTTATAAAATATTTCCATGTCAAAATTTCACACTTAAGATGGTAAGAAGTTCATACAATGGCAATGGTTATGGCATATACTAATCATTTATTATTTTCATTTATAAGATTTGTCTTCTTTTTTTAAATATTAATTTTATTTCTTTAATTTCTTGATGCAGGTTTTCATCATATCTAATAATCGCTTACTAATCAGAGCATAACTCCCTCAATTAAACTCCGATGTTGGTGATCTTGGTGTAAATTTCAAGATAAAACAATTATCTAAAACTATTATGTTGAACAGTTTAGCGAAATATTAAGAAATCAAGGTGATATTACTCCCTCAAAGTACAGGTTATTTCTTCTCAGATAGGTTCTGACCTTTACCTACTAATATGTCCACATCTCTCTCGTATGAATTCCAAATTAAGTTATTCTAGTGGCTAAAAATCCACGACACATATAGCAATAATTTTTATGTTAACCATTTATTTTAATTCCCTACAGAATGTTCCCAGAAATTAAAACACATAAGCTATCCTAACATATTTTTCCCTGATTAACCATTATCTGACATTTTCTTACTAATCGGACCATATCTACCTCATATGGACTCCAAATTGAGTGATTCCAATGGCTAAAAATTCATGACACATATATATTTAATTCTTATGTTAATCAATTATTTTAATTCCCTACAGATAATTCCCAAAAATTAAAACACAGAAGCTATCATAACATATTCTTCCCTGATGAACCATTATCTGACCTTTGACTAGTAATCGACTCATATCTTCCTCATATGAACTCCAAATTGAATGATTCTAGTGGCCAAAAATCCGTGACACATATATCTTTAATTCTTATGTTAACCATTTATTTTAATTCCCTACAGATAATTCCCAAAAAGTAAAACACAGAAGCTTAAAATTTTGCCACCCATAGCCATACCTATGCAGAACTTTCTATACCAACCTAAGTATTCAAACATACATTACATGCAAGATCAATATGTAACATGATATAGCAACATCCATGACCAATCATCAAAGTTTTAAGATCAAAATCTCATATACATATTATAAGTTTCAAAAGTTTTCTTCAAAAAGAAATATTGTTAAACTTACTTGGAGCACTTAGTCTGCTAGACTTCTCCTTCCTCTTTCTTCCTTTCTTCCTTTCTTCCTTTCTTCCTCTCCTTTCATCACTCTACCTTGCTTCTATTTTTTCTCTTCCTCACTTGGAAAAAATTCTAATATTGTAAGGGTGGATTTTACTTAAATAGACCCTCAAATAATTCATTTTTCATGGTCATGGGTCTACCTTATCACAATTAGATTACACTTGGTTGAATTTTTAGAAAACAAACAACTTATATTCTTGTCTTCCTCTTCCTTAGTTAAGATATGCATAAGAAAAGGAGATTTGTATGTTGAAAATTATGATAATATGTTCTTAAGATATGGGACAAGATCCATTTGATTTAGGGATTCATTTCCTTTTTCTTTCGTCTTAATCAAGTATGATAGATTTGCCTTTTTAAGTGACAAATTTCTAACCCTTGAATCTCCATTATTTGGTTGAAATTATTTGTGTGAGATAAAGATGTTTTGTCATAATACTATGTATTATTGCCCACTTGCTAAAATTATGAGTGTAGGATATTGATGTTTTGTCCTAAATTCTTGTATTATCATACCACTTGCTAAATTTTTGTCTTAATGTCAAATCACCTAATCTTGATTACACCATTATTCCATCACTTTATTTTTATTTTTATTTTCATTTTTCCTCTTGGGTTTGAGCTCATTCATGCCCATTTTCTTTACTTTGATTAAAATTCTACCTTTCATAATGGGCTTGGTCACATTTTCATAATTTTTGGGCTATCGGTCCAATTTCTATATCCTAATCCAAGTCTATGTTTTATTTTTTCATTGGGCTATCTTATTGGCTTGCTAAAAATTTATGTGAAGAAAAAAAACTCTATATGAAGTGTCCATAGGTGAAAGCCCAATTTATGGGTGGAGATATTAAACTTAGTAACTTTTACTCTTAAATTAGGAAAAAAAAATTACCCTAATCCAATCTTCTTGAAATTTTAAGACATTTACTTCACAAAAATTTATCTTCCTTACATAAGAATTTCACCTTTCTTTAGCATGTTTATTTATAATATTTATTCTTAGGTTTTCTTTCTTTACCTATTCCATTAATATTAGAACATTTCTATGCATATATTTAAAGTGAAGAATTTCTAAGGAAAATATCTAAAAATTACGGGATGTTACACATACAAGAATTATTCTATCTCTTAAATATGATTATAGGACGAAAATCACCAGAAAACACTAAGAAATTTCAAAATTCTAAACTTTACCTTGCAGTTACTGTTCATCGTTTCAAGCAAACTTTCGACGAGTTTCTGGCGAAATTAATCAGTGGGTTTTAAAGCTCTCATCACCACGAATCCAACGGTACTTTCGAGATCTCAATTGGATGTCTAGATTAGAAGATATCTTAGAGAGAAGTTTGATTTTTAGAGAGAGAAGGTGTAAGGAAGAAAAAAAATGAAGGGGAGGAGATGCCCAAGCCTTGCTTTTGTTATCTTTTTTTCTATTTTTTTATTGTTATTATTATTATTTAATAATTGAATATTTGATAATTTATTCTTTGATTTTATACATATAAATATTTTTTTTCCATTCTAAAACATTTCAAAAATTTCTCAAAATTTTTATTCTTACAAAACTTTAGTTGTAATATCAAGTCATAACTTTTCTTGATAAAATTTTAATAAAACAAATCCAAATATAAAATTTAGAGGCAAATATAATTATTTTATGCAAAAAAAAATTATTTTGATTAAAAGTATATTTGCTTTTAACAAAATATAATAATTTAAAAATAATACTTGTCTATAAAAAAAATAATTATTTTAAAAAAATACAGGATATAACATACAATTTTCTAAAGATTTGAAAAATAATACAACGAATGTCTCTAATATAAATAAAACTTAAGATAGAGTATTGAAAATTATAAACTTACCACCTCAGTCTTTTTCCGCGCAAGGCTTTTTGAACCACTAATATGTAGCATCATTTTCTATCTTCTGTTTTGTTTATTTTTCTCAGCCACATCCTAATCAGTTACAGAAACATATTAATAAGACCAACTATATATAAATTGCTATATATTAAAACCTAAGTATAGTTACCTTAAACTTCACCTTAAGACGGTAATCTACAAAAATTGCACACTGATCCCTAGTGATTCTGTAACATTCCTAATTTTTCCTTATATTACTAATTGAATTTTTTTTAGAGAGGAACAAATATTTTGGATCTCAGGAGAGAATTAAATTATTTTATAATTTTATTCAATTTAAACAAGATCTTAAAATGGTTAAAATGACATTTATGTAATTTTATTGAAATGCCATTTATGTAAATTCCTTGATATGACATTTATATAAATTCTTTGAGATGACAGTTTTGTAAATACTCTAAGATGACAGTTTTCTAAATAGTCTAGAATGGTATTTTTGTAAATAATAAAAGATGGCAAAGTTGTAAATATAGGGTGGTAGTTAAGGAAATTTTTTAATAATTATGAGGGAGGGGGAGTGTCGATAAGAAAGAGAAATAAAAGAAAAAGATAGAAAATAAAGAGAAAAAAAAAGAGGAGGAAAAGAAAGAGGAAGAGGAAAGAAAAATCAAGGTAAGTTTCTTAGTCATTTCTCTCATTTCATCATATTTTCTTAAGGAATATCCTAATTCATGGTATGAATGTAGGATTTTTGTGTGGTAGGAATGAAGCACGCAAGTTTAAAGATTTGTTTGAGGTAGACTTAACATCTACTCATGAATTTTGTACAAAATTATATATATATATATATATATATATATATATATATATATATATATATATACTTTTAGATTTATTTATATGTGATTTTTGATAACATGTGGTCTGGATATTTATATAAAATTTTATTTTGATTGTTTAAACATGTATACGGGTGCATAAGATTATATAAAAAAAACAAAGGAGAAGTTAGACTAAGCTAAATTTCGGAGTAATTTAGAAAGCTACTCTTTTTAGAATTTTGGAAAAATTTAGTAAGGATTTTAAAGATATGGTCAACATATGAATTGTAAATATATGTCTCACGGATCTATAGGTTCTGAAATCATTTAATTTAGAATTCATATAAGGGAGATATGGCTGATTAATTGAGCAGAAGTCAGAATATAAGATAGTAAAAATAAGCATTTTTGTTTTAAATTTTTTGAGAATAATTCGTCAAGAATTTGAAGAAATGATAAACATGAAAATTGTAGATAATTGTCTTGAATTTTTATAGACTTTGAAATCACCTCAATTGAAATTCGTATGAGGGAAATATGGTTGAATAAATAAATAAAAGGTCACAGAACACAGTCAGGTTATGTTCTGGGTTGCTTCAACATGGATAGGCCGTGTTCGGAGTTGTTTTTGAGTATTTTTGAAGTATTTTTCAAGCATGGTTGTGTTTTGGAATAAGGTCAGGTCGTGTTGCGTGCTGAATTATCATATTTTTCACAGGCTGTGTTCTGAGTTACTTCAGCATGGGTAGGCCATGTTCAGAGTTGTTTTTGAGTATTTTTGAAGTATTTTTCAAGCATGGTTGTGTTTTGAAACAAGGTCAAGTCGTGTTGAATGCTGGATTATCATATTTTTCACTGTTTTCTACTTAAAAATAGTTTTGTTTGTTGAAAGATTTTTAGGAAACATATATTCAAGAAAAATACTTTTATAATGATAATCTTGGTATAACAAATTACCCTTTTATTTATTTGATTCAAAATGAATCATATTGGATATTGGTATGTGATGAATGATTATTAATTATTGGGTATGAAAATGATACATTGCATATTATGAATGTGAATGAATGGCAAGCGTAAAGCTCATGGCAAGTTGCTTGATAATTATATATTGCATTTGATGAATATACATTTGTATATATACATTTATATGTATAGACGAATATAGACGGATTGTGTGGCTTGAAATGGTACCGAGTAGGGGACGCCCTATTAGTCTGAGTGAGCCAAAGGAGAGCCACTCCAACCGGGTGAAAGTAGTATTATGAGGAGACAGATGGGTGATGAATTCACATTTCCTGATCACTTATTGTAACTTTAGTTGATCGGTCACTATATGAATTGAATATATTGAAAGATGTAAAATGTCTGAGCATTGAAAAAAAAAGTGAATTATCAGCGCATATATAGTATGTTAATTATGCATCAACTGAAATAATATTTTATCTCAAAATTTTAATATTTTTTGTAGTTTATACAATTGAACATAACTCATGTTTTTCTCATTATATTTTATTTATGTAAAGTCTACTGAGAATTTTCATTCTCACTATTATTGTGGCGTTATGTTCAAATAAAAATGAATGAAATGTAACAGAAAATGACGTTACTGATGAAGATCTCAATGTCAGCACCATCTCTTCACCTTTTGTGTTTCAAGGGTGGAGTGTTGTATAAGAAAATATTGTATTGTATAATTATTATATGTGTGAGGTTTGTAATATATATATATATATATATATATATATATATATATATATATATATATATATATATATATATATATATACACATATATATTGTGTTTATATATATGGCGTATATGCAAAATGTGAAAAATAATAATAAATAAATAAATAAATAAAAATAAAAATTAAAGTAAATCAGATCTCATAAATTCCTTCTGAGATGTTATTACATAATTGCTCTCTAGTTTAGTCCTATCATTTTTCAAACTATATAGGTCATAACGTGTTGCCCTCTACTTTTGTTTAAGTGATTGGAGAATAACCTTCTTGTGCACATCGTGCACTATAAATTTTTCCTTCAAGAGAAAGTATAGGTATTAATAAAGATACATAATCAACGCACTTACAAAAAAAAAACATGTGTTAGTACATGTATACTTTCTCTAAACACATTGTTGTAGTCTACAGTATTGCTTTTCCAATCTCTATAAGAGACGGGGAATATTCAAAAATTATCCCAAATGGTACCTAGAAATACACCCAACAAACTACCCCCATCTCCAATTGGTTAATATGTGCCGTTGAATTGTACAATAACCCGATTTCTAATGGGAAGGGCTTAAACTTCGTGTACTATTAGTTAAGGGTCACCCAACCGCTCTTATATATAAAAGAAAAGTTAGTACACTAAATTAGAATAAACAACTTAACCACTAAAAGAGTTAAGTTATTTACCGATAACATCAACCAACCAACTCCTTCTTCATCTAGCATGTTTCTACTATGCAGGCTTATGAGATTAGTTCTCCTCGAAAACTAATTCATCAATGTCAAACTCTGGATGTTTAAAGGGGTAATATGGATGGAACAACTTCAAAATAAATGTATTGACGCCAGTCCACTGTCCAGCCTCACTTACCGCTGGTCAAGATAAAGGACTCATCGCACTTAGATTTACTCATTTTGCCTGTAACCAATGAATTAGTGCTCTTCGTCTTCACAATTCCTTAATTAAAAAAATAATCTTAATTCATATTTGATAAATATGTAACATTGTTGAATAATCTAAAACCATCATTAAGTCTCATGTGTTCTTATAAATAGTCAAAAATTGGTGTACTTAACGATGAATTTTCGTAAATCATCATTAAATAATAACAATTCTACCTAAATTTTCGTTGTCTATGAATATAACTACAATTATAACATCACCATTAGGTCACATTTTAATAACAATGTTAGTGACCGTTGTTATTAAACTATTCCAAATTCTATTTTTTTGTAGTGAAATAATGCAGTTAATTTGCATGATTTTCTAAGTTGTGAAAATTTCTAATTGTTACTATAAGAAAATAGACACTCAGTCAAAAATTGCCATTGAAAATTGCTGCCAAGTCATTATATGTACAAAAGTCACTGAAAGTTGTTTTTTCAATACCAAAAGTTTAATTTGTAATTTTTTCTATTAATTTCTTTATTATTAAAATTAGTAGATGTTACTACAAACAATAATAATAAAAAATAAAAAATATAATTGATAAATTAATTATCTTTATAAAATCATAATAAAAAGAATAGTTCTATTATTTAAACTCCTATTTGATTACAATTAATTCAAATATAAATATTCAATAAAATATAACTAGTCACATTTAAAAGAAAAATTAATTATAAATAAAACGTGCTAATCCTAACACATTGAAACTAGCCATCTTTTGAAATAAGAAATCTCCTAAAAATCCAATAGCCAAACACAGTTTTCCAGCCAAAATGATCTCCAGTAGTGCCAAAACAGCAACCTATAAATAGAAAAGGAATAAGTCATCCCTCAAGAGTGAAACTGAAGAAGGGTGGGGGAAAAGAAACCAAAAAATAAATGCTAGAGCATTTAGAGAACAATATAGAAGAAATTAATTTACAAAGTCATACAATTAACCATTCTACCTACAATGTATTAGCAAAAATAAAAATATAGATATCCAACAACTTATCTAAAAAAGAAATAGAGGAATACTTACTGGATTGTGCATCTCTTCATTCAGCCCAAAACTCTAAAGAATTGAATTTATCAGCACAAAGAAGTGGTGCAAAATGAATGAACCAGCTCTAAGCTAAAACAACACATGACAATAGCATTGAGTGTGTTCAATTTCTATGTGAACCATGAAGAGCTACTTGTGAGGAACAAGGACCAAAATTAAAGTAAACTCACCATTGATCCATATATGGTAAGGTAAAAGATTTTTTTTTTCCAGTTGGAAATAATTTCGTGCCTTATATTGTAGTTGGAAGAATTTAGTCAGAAAAGATGAAAAAAAAAAGGAAAAACAGGGAACCGTGTAAGAATCATTCTTGGACAAAGAAAAGTAGCGCACAGGTTCTCCAATTATATTGTCGGTTAAGTCATTGGCCACCAATGTGCCTAGCATTTGCTGAATGAACTGAGTAGTAACCTTGGTAGTTTCCTAAGCAACAAAAAAATAATTCCCAATGCCCACAGTGTAGATTTTTGTGCATTGAAGTAATATGATGATAGGAAGGGGATACATAGATAGGAGAAAAGAGAACGAAGAGTAGAATCAAGAGAGAAAAATGAATTTCTTGTATTATTTCTTCACATGCAACCCACTATTACATTTAGTTCTTATACCATATTTTACGTAACAAAAATTAGTTATGTCCCATCTCACTCTCTGATCCTCACGGGTTTCTTAACCTCCCTTCTTGCTCTGCCCTTAGCAACTGAGCCTTCTTCCTCTACTATCTCGCCACCTTCCTCAAGTTGAGCCTGGGCTTAGGCTGTCTGGTTTTGCTCGAGCATCTGACTCTCTTGGACTAGGCCCATATCAATACCCCCTCCATTCACCTCGACCTTGTCCTCAAGGTTGAAATCAAGATACAACGTGACAAAAGTCTCGCGATCTTCCCATGTTGCATAGCTTAGAGGAATATTGTTCCATTCAACAAGGAACTGTGGGATCAGTTTACCCTCCCGCATGCAATTTCTACGTTGCATGATTCTCTGGGGTTCGAGAATCGGGTGTGAATCCATCATGTCCAGTGGTAATGGCAAAACTGTGTCTGTGGCATCTCCATAAAACTTCTCAAGTAAGGAAACGTGGAAAACATCGTGAATACGAGCAGTAGAAGGTAACCCTAGCTGATAAGCAACTTGGCCAACTTTCTTGAGGACCTTGTATGCCTTGGAGTAACGCCTTGCCAATTTATGTGAAGCACGATGAGCCAAACTGCCTTGACGGTATGGCTGTAGCCTAATTAACACCATATCACCAATTTGAAAAACAACATCCCTTCTTTTCGAGTCAGCCCGTAGCTTCATATATGCACGTGCCTTAGTGAGGTTCTGTTGCAATTGATGAAGGAGCTCCTAACGATTGGATAATAACAATATGGATCGGATAAGAATTCATAGTGGCCCTGGTGTGTTCTAAATGCGGTTTTATGGATATCGGCAGGCTTCATTCTAATTTGGTGGTAATCGGCTCTTAGATCCAACTTGGAGAAGATTTTGGAAGCCCCTAGTTCGTCCATCAACTCGTTTGCAGTAGGAATAAGAAATCTATCCTTGATTGTGATGTTGTTGAGCGCTCGATAATCCACACAAAATCTCCATGTACCATCCTTTTTCTTTATCAGCAAAACAGGTGATGAGAACGGGCTCGTGCTGTGACGTATTGTTCCTAAGTTAAGCATATCTGTTACCAACTTCTCAATCTCTCCTTTCTGGAAATGTGGATACCGATATGGCCTCACGTTTACTGGGGTAGCATTGGGTTGTAAATGAATCTCGTGATCCATCTGTCGAAATGGTGGTAAAGCTTTAGGCTCCTCAAAAAAGGTCACTGAATTTAGATAATAAAACTTCCAGCTCAACTTGTCCTTCTTGTGGTTGCTGAATCGTGTTATTTGGAATCAAAGCTATGTGAAACATAGATGCTATTACACCCTGATGCTGGAGTCTCTGAAACAGATTTAAAGACATTGGTTGCCCCCCTCCGTGTTTGTCTCCTTCGAGTCTAATGGTTTGCTGATCCCACTTGAACTCCATTGTCAGCTGTTGGTAATCCACTAAAATGGATCCCAACCTTTGCATCCATTGAATTCCTAGAACTACTTCAGCACCTTGTATGGGTAACACAAAGAAATCAACCAAGAAAATATGCTGCTGAATTTTCACTGGAACAGCTGCACACATACCTTCACACTGTACTGTGTCACCATTCCCACCATTACAGAATTGTTTAGCCTGCGATATTGGTAACTGGAGTAATCGTACAATTCTTGGTTGTAGGAAATTGTGGGTGCTTCCTCCGTCTACCAAGATTTGGACATCAGTCTTGCCAATCGTCCCTTTGAACCTTATGGTCTGAGGTGCTAAAATACCAGCTAAAGCATGAAAGCTAACTTGCAAGTCATGAGGTTCCGTGTATACTCTCGTCATAGTAATCGAAAACGTACGATTCACGTTTTGAATCGTGCGTTCCGTTACGATTCGTATGGCCACCAATACAAATCGGTGGCTAAATCGTGTGTGAGCGTAAATCGTTGCCGGAATCGCACAGATCGGTGCGATTCCGACAAGAATTGCAGAATCGAACGATTCTGCAATTTAGGTTTGACTTCGCGCAGCCATGGCTGCTGCGCAACTCTGTTCATCGTCTCCCCTCAATGCAATCTCAGCTTCTGTCTTTTTTTTTTTTAAGTGAAAACCAAAACACTGCGTTTGGATTGTGGGATCTCTTGATTCCTGATGTCCACTCTCTTACGTCTCATTCGGTGCAAGTGCAACTGTAGTGAAATTATGAAATCTTTATTTTATTATTTTAAATATTTTTTTAAAATTATAAAAAATAACTTGTTATAATTTTTAAAAAATTATAAAAAATAACTTGTTTTACAAATAATTTTAATCCTATTTAATAAATTTTAAATAAATATTTTCTCTTTGTAATTTTAAACTTATTTATATTTAAAAGACACTCTTTTCAACTCTTATCTTTTTTAATTTTTGTCATACATGATTATTTTAGTTTTTTAGGTCTAAAAATTTATAATTTTAAACTAATTATGTCTTGTTAAGATTTATAGTTAATTATCTTTAAAAGTATTAAAATAAATATATTATTTTAAATATTTTATTTATGTTATCTACTTATTTATATGTTAAATTATATTTTTTAAATTATTTTTTAATGTGTTCGTGAATCTTACGATTCGTTACGATTTACGATTCACGATTCAAAAATAAACTATCCGATTCACGATTTGAATTGCGATTTGATTACTATGACTCTTGTAGTGTCCTAGTCCTTTTTGTCATGACCAGTGTCTGCATTGGCTTCTGTTGGATCTGAGTCTAGTGTGATCAGCACATGCATGAAGCTTAACATTTATGCCCGATGGAATATCGTTCATCACAGTAAAAACAGAGGCCTTTTTCCCTACGTTCTTTGATTTGAGACAGTGAGAGCTTCTGAGTGGTAGGTTTATGGTAGGGTGGTCTTAGGATCGATAGGTTTGGATGGAAAGGTATTTTTCGGTCCCATGGTGTCCAAGGTTTTATGATAAGACATTAGAGGTTTCACTTGTGAAGTTAGTAATATGGATGGTAAGGGAGAGAATAGTTTAGGCTGATGAGTGAGGTGTTGTAGCTTGAGTTCTTGAAGCTTAACTAATGCCATGGCTCTGGTTAGTGTTCGAGGTTGAAACGATGCTACCTCTTGCTGAATGGCTGGCTTGAGACCAAAAATGAAACAACTGAG